>OY735206.1:6644470-6861970 GCA_963457665.1 Thysanoteuthis rhombus | reverse complement strand
TAATTTCAAGTTGTCGTTTCAGACACAACCCCTTCCAAACATGCACCTTTGGAATGGGCACTGTCCAAGTTGTCTGTATAATGAAGAGTTGTTTCTTTGTTTCACTGTCTGTAACTTCTGCTACAGCACACTAATCCAAGGCAGAAACACACTGATCAAGAGGTAAATAATCCAATCATTTTTTACAATGACTACTAAGCTAGTTTAAAATATTAGTTAGTACTATAATTGTTTTCTTTTTTTTTATGAAGTTATTAATTATAATTATTATTACTGCATGAATTTAACATAAGGAATTAGTAAGAGGGAATTTCAAAATCTCTGTTGAAATACAGAGATTCAATGTAAAAACTGAATTAATCTACAGCTTAAGAGAAATTGATAAGATATTAAATACTCCAAATTATCTTATTAACCTCTAAGGGGTTTCAGAAATTAACTGAAAAGTCCTTAAATAATTGAAAAAGTGTTTGGTTTTAGAAGTTTTTCATTCCTTAAGATTACAGATTGCATACCTGTATTACATCAGTACTTTTGGTAACTGGTAGTAACATCATATATTTGATGCTTACTTTTGTATGAAGTCCATAATCTCCCTAAGATTTATTGACAAAAAAAATAATTGGCATAGGTAGTAACTCCCTTGAAACAAATTATAGCGAGATAGAGCCATGTTTTACTTATGAGTATTTTAATGTTGGATATGTATTTTTAATGTAAATTGTGTATGGGGATGCCCATAGAGGCATTTGTATATCATTATTATTATTATTATTATCATTTTGATAATAATATAAATAATAGCAATAACAACAACATCAAAAAGATAATTAGAAATTAATCTTAAGTTAACATATTTGAAAGTTTTTACCCAAACATTTTTAAAAGGTGTAATTGGTACTTCATTTGATACTATTTTAACGTGAACCTTAATCATTTAAAGAGAGAGAGAGTGTGTGTGTGTATGTGTGTGTGTGTTTATTAGGCATCATTTTGTTGAGTGCTGTGTTAGGATTCCTTTCTAAGTTGCCCAAGATGTCAATCTGTAAACCCCTCCTCCCAAAATAAGCTGGTCAGTTGAGAGTTCCAGAAGGAACTTAAGCACAAAGAGTACAACACGAGGAAGGCAACAGACTTTGAAGAAGCTCAGGCAACACAAGTTTAAAATATAACAACATGCACAATGAGTTTGGATTAGAGATGAGCTACTAATTTGATATTTAAAAAAAAACAACCCAGAAGGATTATCATCTTGCTAATAGGTAGGATACAGGTTGTCCCAAAAGTAATGCCCAGTTTGTCCAAAAATTAACACAGTCTGTCCAAGGGAAGCTAACGATCCAACAGTTGCTTTTGATAGTAATTTGATACTTGCTTCCTTTGGAACTGGCATTCCTTTTAGGACACCTTTTTATATATATATATATATATATATATATATATATATATATATATATATATATATATATACAATGCAATGGAAAACAAGTAAATGTGAGAAGAGATGGATGGCTGCCTTTCTAGCTTGTAAGGGAAGGAAATGGGATCAGTAGTAAAATAGTAAACAAAAAAGCTAGAATAAATGAAAGTGCTTATAAAGCTAGGTATATGTGCTGTGTCTACGCATACAGTAAAGGAAAGGGAGAAACTTAGGTTTGCAAAGCTAACACAACTGAAATAGTTAAACCCTGCATAAATATATCATCTTTGTACATATTATACAAAAATGAAATTGTGATGAAGGAAATTTTTTGGCTGTTTCATCAAACACTGCGTGGCCAGTTTTAGTAGGGACCACTATACACATGCAGTAGATAAACATACTGATCTTAATTCCTTTGATCCATAGACCACATTTAAAAAAAAAAAAAAGAAAAAAAAAAAAAAAAAGATGCTTATGAATTTTGTAGGGTTCCTGTTAGCATCAAATCTCAAGATAACAACTGAGTGGCCACGCATGATAAGGGCCCAATGAACCATTTTTAGAGCTACAATGGTCAGTTTTTAATATTTCATTTTGAATCTTGAACACACTACATTATGATTTGTAGAAAGTTCAGCCTTCAAAAAACATAAAAAAACAACTGAGCATTGTTACTCAGAAAATAACGAAGATATCCACCTCTTCAAAATGGTACATTGAGCACTCATCATACACGGCCAACCAACTGTCCATCAGAATCTGATAATAGAATATAAAAGTATTTTTTTAAATAAATCCTGCTTGTGGTTGATATTTGATTTATAAAGTGTGGAAAATTCTACTGAAAATTCCCAACTCACCAAAAAAGCCATCATTAATTTTTGACTAGACTCTACCAACTGAGCTACTACAGCTCTCACAGTTGGCAGACAATCAAATCTAACCTTTAAACTTACCCTTCATGTAGCTGTTCATTGTAGCAGTTGTAATAATATCCTGATTTTTTTTTTTATTAGATCAAGCATTGTCAACAATCATCAATTTTTGACTCGTATTTTCTTTCATCTTAATTTCACAGTTGCTTTTTATCGCAATCTTACTCAGACATTCACTCTACGGCAGTGAATAAACAGCACAGATCTGTAGAGGATGTGAATAAAAACCAAAATATTGCCAAACTCCATTGTACTTTGTTAAAAATTGCTTACCTACAAAAAGGTTTTATATAAAAAATTTTTTCTTCTGAAGAAAGAGCAAAAAAAACAAAAAGGAACAGCTCTGGAACAGCATATCAGCAACAAGACAACATTATCAAAGAGAAAAATGAAGAGTTTGTATGATGATTACATAAACAATCAGGGTTGGCCAGAAGGAGAGATAATAAGAGCTTTACCTCAGACTCAGCCAACACAGACATTGGAGTAGCATTGAATATGGAAATTGACTGAGCCTGGAGGCAGAAGTTTAAGGCCCACCTCAAGAAGCTGGTTTTGAACCCCTGCCTCTAAACTCACTAATTCAAAATTCAACACTATTCTAATGCCTGTGTTGAAGAGGCTGGTACTGAACTTCTGCCTGCAGACTCGCTAGATTTCAAAATTTGACTATTCCAATGCGTGTGTGGAGTAAATCTCAGATAAAGTTGAGATTATCTACCAAACCTGGCAAGCCTGTAAACAACATGAATCAATAATGGCTGTCAATAAAGGCATCAATAAATAAGATATGGAGGCCAAAACTGAATGTAATCTAAACCTAAAATAGGGATGCAATTTTGCTTTTTAGAAAAAATTAAAAACCAAAATAGTAAATAGCTCATAGCAATTCTATTGAAGCCGAACCCTAATTCAAAGAAAAATTTCCAAGCACCAAAAACAAGACCGCTGAATAAGCTCTGCCAATTCTGAGGAGAAACTCTAACATACAGTGTAAACCATAATTCTTCAAGTTCTCAATGTGAAGATATTGATCTAGTTTGAGAAATCTGGAAAATATCAACAGGCTCTTAAAATCACTTGATTTTATGAAATTGTGTTTACCTTAAATAAGTTATACAACAAAAACTAAATCATATCCCAGAACAACAGAACACATGTGTTGATATTGTAAAATTTGTATTTTACAATGAAAATAAGGTTTACTGAAGATAATGAAAGAGAAATGATCAAATAATATTTCTCAAGTTGATGTATAATAAAATATTCTGTTTTTCCTGGTCTTATTCATCTGATTGATATAGTAATGATTGTATAATAATTCTTTTTTATTGAATACTCAGTGGACATAGAAAAAAGTATTTAGATAATTCTTCACTTACCTTGGTAATTCGAAATTTCAAAAAGAAAATGCCAATTTAGAATTATGTGCACATCAACTTTAGTATTTGTCATTTTTCACTGTCACAGAAAGCCCTACAGATACAATATTCCAATAAACCATTTATTCAAAAATGCAAGACATGACCATTAAAACTAGGCTCTTTAGTCAAGTAAAGTAGTCAATCTTGGGTGTGGGGCTAGCAACTCCAATCCATAGAACCTCATTGCTAATGAAGCAGCAAAGCAGCCCTATGCTCCACAAGGAGCATACAGAAATAAACAAACAAAATGAAACTCATCAATTATCTCAAATTGATCACTTGATTAACCTCAAAGAAATATATGGAAAAACTACTTTAGAGTATTGAGTAAATGTTGATAGGAAAATAAAGAACAAGCCTTCGGTGGGATTTGAACCCACATCCCCATTGCCAGGGGAAGCACCATTTAGCCTGGTCAGCTTTGCGAATTAGGCCACCAAGTTTTCAACTGGACACAGAAGTTCAAATCAGAGGGCAATCAGCCTGAACAAAAAGTTGCAATAAAGAACAACTTATAAAATTAAGATAAAGTCAAAAAATAGTCAAAAAATTAATTTTTTTTTCATTTTTCATACTTCATCTAGTAAAAAAAAAATGTAGTTTAGAGTAGTTTATAGAACAGAATACAACGAAATTTATGAACTTGTCGATGTCATCAAATCAAGGGAAGTAACTCGCAAATACCTGTGCTATGCCAAATCAAACACTTATTGCTTAAAATCTTTTTTTAAAAGCCTGAGTGACAGTAAAGCCATGAATGCCTTTGAAAATCTTAATGAAATTTTAAAGAAAAAATGTCAGATATATTTAAAAAGACAAAAGTCTGACATTGCTATCAAATCAGAAAATTCCAAAGAACATATGGTTTACTCTGTATTACTAAGAATAGTGCCAAAAGCAAACTAACCCAAATTGTGAATCGAGTTAAAACTAATGAGCCTAAATGGAAATCTGGTAAAAAGTGGGACATAAGGGATCAGGATTAAATGTAACAAGAATTAAAGAGGATGAAGGTAAGCCTGAAAATCACGGTGAAGGATAATCTATATTTGATCAAATAGACAGATAAAATTTTGATGATTTTTTTAATGCTTGATAAACATGGGAAATACTCTTAAAATTTGTCTATAACTTTGAGAAGTGTCATTAACATCTTCACTTTTGTTCAGGCAATCCAATCTCTTCTTCCCATCTTTGCTGATAACATGATGTTTAGGATGATTCATTCTATAGCCTTCTTTATATAAATTTGTTGAAAATTATGGAACAAGCTGTATTGCACATATGGCTGGTAACAAAAAACGTATTTTACAAGTGCTGCTGTTACCATCTAAATTTTGTTTGATATTGCATATTACATTTAGCATTATTAGTGAGAGAGAGAGAGAAACCAGAAAAAAGACCTGAAGAAGGCCATAGGATGGATTGGCTGAAATGCCATGTTAACATCAAAGGAGGGGGAAGACATTGGATTGTTCAAACAGAAGTTTGAATTTTGGACATTGTCAATAATTTTAAGGCAAAGATTGATAAATTTAACCTTACCTATCTTGTCTATTAACCAAGTATTGATTATTAGCAAGTGTTTTTGAGAAGTACCTTCACCCTCCATTCAGAAATGGTCTAATGGATAACAAGAACCATGGTAGAGTGTGATTCAACATGGTCTCTGTGAAACGGAATTGGATTAAGCACCGAGAGGAGAGGACCCTCCTACAAGTTTGGATGAGGGTCTCCTCCTTGTGCACGGATCCTGAAGGCAGTGATCTACGTGAGCAATGGAGAAGAGAATTCTAGTTTAGGAAATACTTAAATACCTTTTAGCTTGTTGCTTCGTTGCCAGCATGTATGGCCAGAAAATTGACGGAATGTGGCCCAGTACCTCACTAAGTTGGGGTTTAGATATGCAATGTCTGTATTTGGCAGACCATATATAAAGTAAATAAAACAGCTCAAGCATGAATTATAGAAGAAGAAAAATCATAGCTAAAGAGAAGAGGAAAAAAAATCATGTCTCAATAATAAAACAATATTCACCAGAAGGTTATTCATTTTTACTTTCCATTTTTTTTCGTTTTGTTATGAAAGTTGATAAGCAAAGAAAAAAAAAAAAAAGTAGGTGCAACATGAACAAAATGATGTCTACAAACAATGTGTTGTTCAAACCAGAAAATGGAAAATCACATTTCGTGGTAGGTTTGCAGTCGTGAGAATGGCAGAAGCAAAAAGTGGATTAAAGAAGAATTTAAAAATATATATGTATATTTTTTTTTTCAACATTTATCAAAACATTTTGGTCTTCGTGATCAAACAAATCTTAATTCAAGAATAATATTAGTTCACAGAAAAAGCAATGTATTAAAATCTGCAAAAACATACATTTTGTGTTTTTTATAAGTTAAAAGCACAAACAGACAGATCAAAGTATTTAGACATTCACCAGTTACTGTAAGTCAAAAAACGAAATGTCATCACTTTTTGGGGGTGACAAGAACAAAGACACAATTGGATATCAACTGGCAAGAAAATGTTGAAGGAAGGTGAAGGAACAACAAGAAATATTGACCAGCTATGTTTACATTAAATGCTTTTGGTTGGATTACTCACAATGTGAATCCCCAGAGATCATATGCAAAATTGTGGCTGGTAGAAAAAAGATGGTGTGACAACCTAGATGGGTTCCAGAGATATTGGTGCCATGACGCCAACTATCAAATGGTCCAACAAAATCTTAGGGAAGGTCTATGCACAACGTCAGACATCAAAAGACAGATGACGATGAAAAAGCATTTCTCAACCTTTTCAATCTGGCCAGCCAATTATGAGCGTTTGTTTACCAACAGATCTGGCTGAGTGCTTTAAAATTAGTGATATGATCAAATTTCATGATTAAAAATGCTTCTACCATATAGCCTATTCGGACTCATATGATATAGAACAGTGGCCTTTAAAGTTCATCTACTTGGGGAACCCTTTTCAGTTATTAAGTTTTCTAAGGACTTCTTCAAAAAACAACTTTCCCCCTTTATATATTTGATTAAATTTGGAAATTTGGTCTTTGATGATGGTTAACCTCCATTTCACAATATATTTATTAACGTAACTATTGGATTGTTAAACCCAAACGTAAAAGTTATGAAACAATCATTTGTCATGAAGAATTATTGAGTATATTGCGAAAATGTTACTTTCTGGAAAGGTCCCACAGCACATTTTGAATGCTGTTAGTATAGAAGGTAGATAGCTCACAAATCTAATTTTAATTTTAGATACCTTAAAACCGGCAAAACTTAGAGATAAATTCTGAAAAGGCTTATTTTTTTCTCTCATCAAATATCAATTTATATACCAGGTTATATTTCAAGAATTTATTTGCTATACATGTTTCTCATCAAAAGCTTTTCTTACAATCCTGTTGAGCAACATCATGTTATTAATTATGACCCATCATGATAATACATGAATACTTATAAAATCTTTGATAACCAAATGAGTATTATTTTCTAAACATAATAAATTAATCCAAATAAGTTTTCAATTCACTTAACTTTGAAATGAACTGTGTTCAAATTAAAAGTGTCACACACACACACATACACAGAAATGGAAATATGCATTTCTCTGTAGTAGTTATCATATGGAAAATTCAGTCAATACTGGGATCTATTATAAGGTAGCCCATAGACAGTAACTTCAGGTGGATGTTTCTTTGACGTCTGATTCTTGTAGATGAAAATTTATAAGCATCAATGTTTTAGTGCTCTTCGGTAAAATAAAATTTGACACCATGAATATGTATATAATAATTATGACATAAAGTCCAAAATATCTGTCTCTTGGCTGAATAAACCAGAAGTTGTTATAAAGAAATTAATATCACTAATCAAGCTAAAAAAGTCGGAAACTTCAAATAATTTAGTTGAATAGTCTTCTTATAATTGTCAAAAAGAAAAATTGAGTCATTGTGTGTGGGTGGGTTTGTGTGGCAATTTTCTAAGAGTTCTGTAACCTGTTCAAGATGGAGTAAGTGGTTATTCCAGATGGGGGTATGATTTGGAGGTTGCCAGACTAACTTTATGTAAAAGCCATATACAACAAACTCTAGATGTTTGAAAAGCAAAATTCTTTTCCTCAGCCCTGAAGAACAACGCCTCACTCAAATCTAGCATTAAAATTAAGATTTAAAGTCTTAAATATTTTTACTTACCCATGTACATTAAACTTAACTTTTAATCCAGTCGGGTTGCAGTCCATACCTAGTAAATAATTGTAAAGCTTGAAATTTCTTAATTACCTTTTTATAGTAACTGTAATGAGAAAAGGAGCTCAGCCAACATACTTCTACAAGCTGCAAATTGAATGTCAAAGAGCCGAATGTGGCTTGCAAGTCACAGTTTGGCCACCCCTGGTATAATTGGAACAGTCTTTTTGCTAGACTTATAGTTTAGTTTCAGACAGATGAAAACAACCATCTATTTTTCAAATATTTTGCAGATTCCTGCACCTTTCTTATAAAGCTCAAAATGCACAATTACACTTGTTAAGCAAATCGAGGTAGGTAAGGGTTTGGGCTGATAAAGAAATAAGAGAAACATTTAGTTTGGTACAGATTGTCGCAAACAAGGATGGAAGGCGGTAGGGAACAGGTGATTTTTACAGAGAACACTGCCATTTTAAACTGTTAGATGAGCACTGACCTGCTGCCGTAGCCGCTGCTGTCCAGTTACTCCGATCACCTATTTCTGGAGGAATTGGATGACCATCTGGAGACATTCGTAACGCAACCGGATGAACAATCTTGGAATCCTATCCACAGTGGAAATAGATTAATACAAAATGGAAAAAAAATGAACATTTTTAATTTCACAATATAAAAAACAATTCCAGCATTAATAAAGGGAGCTTCAGTGTTGACAGAATGAATTGCCAGATTGTGCAGTAAACATGTAGAAAGCATTTACAAACAATCCAAAATGAACAGGATGGAAAATTGTTCTAATTTTGCATTAAATTAATTCAAATTTGATTAATGGAATTTCTAAACTAATTGTAGATGAACTAAATGATACACTATTCTTTATTATCTCTTCCTGAAATGGAAATCTATTGAAAAGACAGATTTAAAAAACAATCTACTAAACAATTAGATTTTTTTTTTTTTTCTAAGAGTAATATGCTTCTGGAATAGTTGCCTCATCACGTTAAAAATGACAGCAGCGAACAGAGTTTTAAAAATAGTTCAGATAAGTCTAGAAATGACGGAAAGAATATGAGTTTACAAGGACATTTCTGGGAAATGTCTGATGAGATTTTCCAGAAACTCTGAACTCTGTATTGTATTAAATTTGTAGATATTGTGTATTTATTGTACATTGAATATGTTCTGTTGATTTTACAATTGTTCTAATATTGATGAGTAAAAATATTGAGCTTAGTTGGAGATGCCCAAATAGGCATGATAGAATAATAAATAAATCAATTAAAAATTCAAATATGAACTAAGAATGCCATTTGTACACCAGTTGAGCCTAATTCACAAAGAGAGTTGGGCCATTATTTTCAATATTTTTCATTAGATGAACTGTTGCATACCATTATTAATTTTTGGCTATTAGTTATTTTTGTCTCAATTGTTAACAGTTATTTTTCTATCACGTACCTCAAGCCGACAATCTCAGGCAGTGAGTAAACAGCACAGATTGGAAATTAAGAATAAGCCCTAGAGTAGAAGTTCCCGACATTTTTTGCCACATTTACCCCCGACAACATTGCGGGGGTTAATTTACTTTCAGTCAGTTTTGTTTAGTAATTTGAGTTTATACTTCTAACAATAAAACAACTGACAAATGGGAAATTTTGAAATACTGTTTTCAACATAATTGTTTCAAGTTCAAATGATGATAATAGCACATGATATTATTAATTGAATGATGATTTTTTGAAAATATGTACAAATCTAGAATCAGTATACCTTGGAAAGGCAAAACTTACACCCTGGGGGTAAATTTACCCCAGGTTGGGAACACCTGCACTAGAGCTTATTCTTCATGTCTGATCATTATCTGATTTTTGTGATTTAAGAAAAACAAAAAAATTATGATGAGGGTATGTACAAAAGATACGATTATCCACACTTTTGTTATAATTTCCTTTAGGTTGAACATAATATAGTTCCGCACATACATGTGAGATTGTCAGGGAGTCTGTCGTCACTAAAGTGAACATTCATTGATCAGTCACTTGTTTTTGTGCTACCATAGAGTAAACATGGCCTCTGCGCTCTCAGTTTGAACGGAGGATGAACAACGGGCTGTGATCAGTTTTTTTATAGGCTGAAGGTGTACCAGGGGTTGAAATCCATCAGAGCCTTACAGCACAATATATAAATGGTGATTTACCATGGTGGATTGCCTAGTTCAAAAATGAATGGACAACCAAACATGACAAAGGAGCGGGACATCCACCAATGAGGAGCAAGTCTACACCATGATCCTGACAAACCAATGAGTTACTATAGATGATGTGGCAAATTAACCAAGGATCAAACAAAGAACTTCAGGTACTGAGATTAGAGATATTGAAACCTCCTCCTTGAGGTCCTGACCTCACTCCCTTGGATAACAAGCTCTTTGATCCTCTAAGACACCTCAAGATGCTATCAATGAGCCCCAGACCAAGATGCAAAAGACCTGCTTCATATGTGGCCGAAGAACAAACCAAGACATTTTTTCTGAGGACATATCCAAACTCTTTGGATACTGGACCAAGTGAACGACAAAGCAAGAGAACTATGTTGAAAAATAATGTGATTTCAAGTTCTGTGCTGTTGCTATAAATCTACTTTACCAAAAGTGCAGATAATTATTGACTCACCCTTGAAGTAACCAAAAATTAATAATAATGAATAGGGACATGTTATCTGACAAAAAATGGTATAAACATCATTTTAAAAAATTCCTCTTCAATTGTCATTCCAAGTATCAAAACTCTTCACACAAACCGAATACTAAACGGAAGTATCAACTTTAAAATTGAATGAATCGGCAAAACTTACTATTTGAAAAAAAAAAAAAAAAAATTAGACAATGCTAAAAATATTCATTAAATCTACTTCTAATCCATACAAGAGAAATACATGAGGTAATTTTAATTTTATCAAATGAAGAAAACTCTAATCACTTTATTATTCAATACATCTGTCTTAGTGATGCTATATTTCAAGACAAGTAGCAAAAACTAATTTTGTCAATATCTATGATTAATCATATTGTAAAATGTCTGATGGAAATAACTTTGGTTTCTTTGTCATTATTGAGATATATTAAGAGACAAAGCAGATGAAAATGTAAACTTGAATAAATCAAGTTTTATATCTTTACAGGTGCATAAAAAGCAAATTGTACATCCTTACTTATACAAACCAATCTAAACTCCATTTCTATGCCATGAAACAGGCTTAGGCAACTTTTCTGACCTAATGGGCCACATAAGACATATTTCAAATTCAGGCCGTTCATTCACTTAAAAAATGTAGATTCTACTACAGAAAGCATGCTTTATTTCTATTTTAGATAAACACGTGAATTACAACCATCAATAATTTGTGAAGTCAAAACTATCATCATCAGTCTTTTAACGTCTGCTGTTGGACATAGACCATCTCCAGGATTCGCCACATTCCTCTATCATGGGCATCGTGGAGCCAGTATTTCCCGAATCTGTCCAGTTCATCTCTCCATGTTGTGTTCTGTCGGCCTTGCTTTCTTATCTGATCCATGAAGTGAAACGTGATGTCCATCAGTTGTCTTCCATTCTTGCATCATGGCCTGCCCATTGCCATTTGAGTTTTTTAATAGTTACTATGATGTCATAGACACCTGTTTTCTTCTTTTCGTCTGGTGATCTCTCCATGAAAGGTTGAGCATGATTCTCTCATGCGCATGTTGCATACTTCTCAGCTTGCAGGTCTGTCTCTCGGTTAGGTTCCATGTTTCAGCTCTATAAGTGACTATCGGGAGAATGCATTGGTTGTATACTCTTCTTTTTAGGATTATTGGGATCACCTGGTTCTTGAAAGTTGAGCTTGCTCTGCCGAAGGCTTGCCATCCCAGAGTGATTCTTTGCTTGATTTCCTCCTCTTTTCAGGGTGTCATGGAGATTCGTTGTCCTAGGTAGATGTAGTGATCTACCTTGCTGAGTTTTGCATTTTCTATCTTGACAGTTATGTTCTTATTCTCAACTTGATTATTGCACATGATTTTTGTTTTACTGAAGTTCATGTGTAGGCCGACTTTTTTGCTTTCTTCATTTAGTTCATCCAGCATTAGTAGGAAGTCGTGTAGGTTCTCTGTGAAAAGGACGATGTCGTCTGTAAATCTAAGGTTGCTAAAGTATTCACCATCTATTTGATTCCTCTATTTTTCCAGTCCATGTTCCGGAAAATTATCTCAAGGCAGGCTGTAAAGAGTTTGGGTGAGCTGGTATCACCTTGTCTTACTCCTTTTTGGAGCTGAAACGGTTCAGAGTCCTTATGTAGCCTAATGAATGAGTTACTGTGGTTGTATATATGTTGCAGTACTTTAACGTATACGGGGTCTACACCTTGTAGGGTGATGGCCTTCATGACCATGGGAATTTCTACGAAGTTGAATGCCTTCTTGAAGTCTAGAAGTAGAAACTATAATAATATTTTTAAAAGAATGTAAATTATAAACTGATTTTCGAGAAAAAATACATAAAATTTTAAATGAATAACTAGATTGGCCGTGGGCTGCAAAAATGTTGCCAAATTAGATTTGGTTCGCAGGCCTATGGTTGCCCATATGTACGTTGAAACAATAGTAGCCAAAAGGTACTGAAGATCAACAGACTCAAGTTTTAAAACAAATGAAATTTTTTTCTTGAATCATGTTCTTTGTGAAAATTTTTCTTTATGAAAATGCTAGGTAATTTTGATAAATCTCATAATAAAAGGTCTTTCGCCACTATGGTGACATAAAATTACTGACACACATTGCTAGCAAATTTTTGTTCACATAGGAATTGCCCGATTTTCAAAATTTGGCTTTAAAACATTTTTTTGCTCTTACAAAAACAAAAAAAAGGAAAAAAAAAGAAAAAAAAAAAAATAGCGTTCAGCGTTTGTTTTGCAAGCACCCTCTTCCTCACTCTCCAAGACCCCACTCACCTGTGCCACTCCAACCGTCAATGACTAAGCCTAACATACCACTATCAACATTTTGGGGTCTGGGAACACCTGAATATTTATATAATTCAAATACCCTGTTCTTGTTATTGTGCAGAGATGATTAATCTTTCTTACTATCATGATGGTGTCTTATATGTGAGGAAGGACTAATGAATGGACTGAGAAGTGACCTCTGAACCGATTCAGTAGACCAGGAAATGAAAGATTGTTGCCAGATTGGGACATGCAGGGAGATAATCCAAGCTACATCTCAGACTTATCTAACACTAGTATTGGAATAGCATTGAATTTGGAAATCAAATGAGTCTGGAGGTAGCAGCTCACCACCAGCCTCTTGAGTTTTCGAGGGTCACTGCAAGAGGCTGTAATTAACCCGTTCCCTCCAGACTCGCATGATTTCCAGATTCAACGCTATTCCAATGCCTGTATTGGGTAAGTATCTGAGATAAATCACACCTCATCTTCCCTCGTAGCAATATTGAAGGAAATACATTAATCGGCAAATCAGCCAAGATTAGAAGAGCTAAAAGTCTGCAACTCCCAGACTTGGAGCTAAAGCAAAAAATTCTATGCAGCAAATAAAAAAAGGGATACAAGAAGCTTCAAACTGTAAGTTTTTTCCATTTGACCAAAAAAAGAAACCCAAAATGGAGTTGATGATAAATTCCAGTTTGTAAATGACTTTCCTATAATGGCTTTTTATAAAAAGGTTGGTAAATTACTAAAGTTGCTCCAATGATGCATTAGATTAAGGTACCAAATTAAGTCTTTTTATATGCTGATTATGTATGTTTTGGCATAAAATATATTATAAATTATTGTATTTACTATTTCAATGAATATATCTTCAAGTCTGCAGAGAGGAATAATAGAAGATAAATAGCACAAAGTAAATAACTGAAAGCCAGAGGAAGAAAAATACCAAAAAGTAAAAATCAAGCTTGAAGGAAAAGAAGCTATGAGCAAGATAATTTTGAAACCTTTCTCCAGACTAGCTACCCAGACTTTCAAATTTCTGAGTTACCTAGTCTTTTTTTTTTCTCCCTTTTTTTCTTTAAATCTTCCACGTATCATGGGGAGGTGGAGATGGAGGTCATGTTATTCCATCAGTCTGTTTTTATTTTATTTGAGTATTTTTAAAAACATAATTCACTTCTGGCTGGCTAGGACCATCAAAGCTTCACCAAAGCCCCATTATCCATACATTTCAGGAACACGTTCTCTACTCTATCCGTTGACAGCCTCTCATGAACCTGGACGAAGGGTGGATCTTCCCTAGCAAAGATGCCCATTTTCTATACTGGCTGCCAAGGCTGAAAAACCCAGTACACCTATTTAAGCATAGCAAGTGGAGGACAACATGGATTCATGCCTTTCCCAAGGGCGTGAATGCAAACTATCTCAGTCAGAGTTTGAACTTGGTTTGACAATTCAATTTTCTGTACTACTAACCATCAGGCCACCTGCACATCTATGAGTAATTAAGTAGCTTCTTATTATCATCAATACTTCTTCCTTGAGACATCTACAACCATCTTCCTCATCAACCATGTTGTCAGAAAAACATCATTATTTCTTGTTTTATTTGCCAAAGTAAATTTTGGGGTTTGCTCCCAAACGGTTTCGCTTCCACCAAAGGATTTTCAATTTTAAAAACATCAAAATTGGATTAATAATTCTCAAACAATTTGAACAGAAAATGAACAGATTTTTTCATGTTCCATTAATGAGATCAGCAAATAGATTGTGCAATAACTGCTTTCCTATTTGGGGGAATCCATCTTTTTTACTTTGCAAATAGGATTTGATTGCATACATCTATACATATACATTAGTTCACGAAACAGACCAGAGAAAAAGTAAAATTGCGACTATTTTCCCTACTAGAATTCTCAAATACAAAACCATTTGCTATCCAGAATAATGCGGACAACAACAGCACTTACTCAATTGAAGTTTAGAGTGATTGAAGCATTGCTCTCGAATCTGAAGTGAGACTTATTCACTCACTTGTCATGTTAGCACTTCTATGTGTGCGTGAAGCATTGACTCTCATAGCTGAGCTTCATAGGGAAATCCAAGTCATGGAAATCAAATGCTATTGGGAAATCTTATGCATCTCCTACTCTGAACAGGTCACCAACACAAGGATCTTCTAAAAGATCAACCAAACCTTTGGGTGCCATGATAACCGTCTCAACATTATCAGAAAGCAGAAGCTGTAGTACTAGGGGTACATCACCTGATCAATTTGGCTCGTAAAGACCATCTGCAGGGCACTATACCAGGGGATAGGAAGACGGACAGACAGACAGACAAAGGAAGAGATGGGATGACAAAATCGATCCCTGACTGGAGAAGGTAGAAATATAGACTTGCTTTTCATTTTTTTACAAAGTTTTAACTGATGAGGTCTTATTGCACCCAGTTACACAGTATTTTTCATGTTGAACATTTGATGATAACATGTAATAAACACCTCTCAATTACCTTGGTTTTCTCTTTTCTCACTGTTAAAAAATCTTCACCAGTGACATGATAAAATCAGTAATAATACACAAGATAAGGCCTTATACACTGGTATTGGTCATGCCGTGTTGAAAACTAAATAAAATACTTGTTTTGATTTTTTTTATATTCTTTGTTTGCTCTTTTCAAGAAACCAGGGGCCGTTTGAGTTGAGGGATTCAGTCAAGGCCCTTGACTTGCTGTTGTTCAGGGGTGGACCTGAGGGCAGAAGTTGAAGTCCTCTTGTTAATCTGTCTGCAGACTGCACTGAGAATTTTGGCATGGTCACGTATGTCCACTCTTTCACATTATTGGACCAGCCCTTCTGTTGCCGCCTTGCCTCGGCCCTGCATAATGGTCTTTCATAGGCTGTCATGACTGAACCACGTCTGGTGGGAAATATAACAAGCCAAAAAGAAATATAGGCAAGGTTTTATTATAAATGACCTCCATGTCCTCACGAATCTGTCAATGTTACGGTGCATTGTATGCAATGTGACACTGAGACTGGGTTGAAAAAAAAAATAATCGGTAATAGTGAGAGTAACAGATTTTTTTTTAAGCAGCAGTAATAAGTGAAAGAGGAAAAGAGCACAGCTAGCAATGATACGACAAAGGAGCAGACAATATTAAACAATGAAGACAAAAAGCAACCAGTACCTAAAAGGGATAAATGAAGGTGTGTGTGTGTTCAGGACCGGGCAGAGCTAGTAATAGACACAGGCCATATGGGAAATGTAGGCCCCATTTCAAACTGCTCATCAAGTATTTTTCTAACCAGAGCTAAATACATATGGTTTATGTATGGGTATAGACAGTATCACATAGATGAGCACACCCCAACCACTTATTTTTAAAAATTTTTTCGTTATAGAAAACTAATTTCCTTCTAAAACAAATATAGCAGGATTTTATCATGTCTAGTGAAACAATACATGATCAAAATGGATATTATCAGGTATTAAAACTTGCCAATTGGTTGGGAACATTAATATTTTTGGCAACAGAGTTTTAACGTTGTAGAGTTTGGTCATAGATAATACCGGATGATAATCTAATTTGATTGTGTAATATTTCACTAGGAATAATAAAATCTTGCCAGGTTTGGTTTGGAAAAAAATGAACTTTGTACGCAAAAGTGATAGAGGTGTACTCATTTATGGGCGATACGGTATATGTTCATCCAGTATATATGATGTACTTACAAGCGATAGAACAGAAATAAAGAATTAGAATGATTCATAAACTCTGGAGTAGGCCCCCACAAACTGTAGGCCCATGCCAATGGCCAACTCTCTGCCTGGGCCTCCACATGTATGTGTGTGTATGTGTGTGCATGTGCGTGCAAGTGTGTAGATGTAAGTGAGGGAGGGCAGTTTGATGAATGAGTGTGTCTATATGTGTTTAGGCATACTCACAGGATCTGTTGCTACAGGCTTGGAGAATTCAAAATTGACTGGCTTGGGAGCTGGAGATGACAAGCCACTGGAGTTGGGGGACTCGACAGGAAAAGATGTCCGTGTCCACTGGAATGGCATGATAACAGTGAGCATTGTGTTGGGGCTGGGCAGGGGGGGCTGAGGCAGAGACAGAAGGGGAGAGAGAGAGAGAGACAGACATGCACACATTTATACAGATGCAAGACCAAAAACACTCATATTCTTTAGAGTGAAGAGGAAAAGAGGCAGAGGCGTAGCAAGACAGGAGCCAGAGGGGGCAGACACCCCCCACGAGCAGGTGTGAGGGGCGCAAAATTTCCTCTGACCTATAATGTTATTTAATAAATATGTCCTCCCCTACGATAAAGCACGACTGTCCCAGGGCACTGTATTTGTACCAGAGTGCTGAGAGCCCTTGCTACGCCACTGAAAAGAGGTAGGAGGAGTATAAAAAAAAAAAGTAGTCACTCACGCAATATCTACAAATTGAGAGAGACTTTTTGAAAGAGGATATTTGGAGTGAAACAAAGAACAATATATAAGTGGCTGCACATGATAAGTACTCGAACCATTTTTCAAAAGTTAATATTTTAGTTAATTTTAGAGCCACAATACCCAGTTGTTTTTATTTTGAAGTTTGAACACTCTACATTCTACTCTAATTCAGGGAGTGTTTGAGCTTGAAAATAAAAAAAGCCAAGCATGGTAGCTTTAAATATGATGAAAATATTGACATTAAAAAATGCTATCTTGGGCACTTATCATATGCAACCACATATATATATATATATATATATATATATATATATATATATATATATATATATATATATAAATAAAAAAGATCCTGTAGGAAGAGGAATGAAAGATTAAGAATATGAAAACAAGTATTAAAAGAAAGAGAAAAGATATATTTGCAATAAAAATTAAAGGGTTTGAATAATAAAAGCAAAAGGAACCAAAATTATTTCTTTCAAGTTATTAGAAAAGTGGAACCACATTGAAATAAAGATGTTACAACATTCAAATAATATAAATGAAATAAAAATTTAAAAAAAAAAACAATCACATGGCCACAAAATAGGGAAACAATGAAAAATTGGGAGAAGAGAAAAAAAGAGGAAAGTTTATTCAGTATAAAATTTATCAATTGTAAAAACAGATCCAAGATCTTTATAGAATAATTTCAAGGAAAAATTTGTCAATAGCTAAATGTTTGATATAAAGGGTATCACAGAAATTCAAGCCTAGCTGCTGCAGGTTCAAACTCAATTCTGACTGAAGACGATTACTGTAACTTTTTTTATTGTATGTATAAAAAAAAATTTAAAAAAATATAAAACAATTTTCTAATAAATTTATTAGAATTAAATAAGCCTTTGTGGATTCGTAAGACAAATTTCTTAAATATATAAGATTTGTCAGTTTGGCTCCATCAGTAAAAGATGGCTACCACTCACTTAGTAATGATTTCAAATCACAGTCTGGAAGTGTTAATCTTATAGATGTACTTATTTATTAGAATAAAATAATCCCTTGTGTATCTTTAATAATAGATATGTAAGACTTGTTGATTTAGCTCAGTCAGTAAGAGAGACAACGAGTAGGTCAAGACTTCAAATCATGGCAGTGGAATGTAAATTTCGACTCCCCTTAATTTGGTGAGGATTGTTTTTGTTGCTGTAAACAAAGTCAACTCCAGGTTTGGACTAGAACTTGATAAAAATTCATAAATGCAGTAACTACAAAAAAGTCTAAAAGACATTCCTAATTGCTACTGACAAATATACCAAGAACTGTATCAGTTCCTGCAAAGAATGGTCGACTGAATAAACAGGCAGCAAATTGGAGCTCAGCCTCGCAATCTGGGAGCTAAATTTCAATGCGTACACCAAGGATAACAAACTGATAAAATCGGATGAAAATATTTTCATGGGGGATAAAATGAAATGAAGATGATCACCAATAATTTTTCTGCAAAAATCAAAGCATAGAAAGAAACAAAACAAGCATTGATAAATTGTCTCCAACTTTTAATATTCCAACAAAAGTTGGAATGTTAATGACCAAGGTTTGACTCTTTTTTTTTCCCTGAATTATACAACTGACTATCTGAACAAAAGTTGGAAAACACTGATAGAGTATCTAAAATTGTTTTTGCTGTAAAAACTAATATACACTTTTGGAAACAAGGCAAGATTTTTTGAAATTTTTATTAAAAGAATGGCCCAAAATCAGCAGTTTGACCCATCCTCAGGCCAGTCAAAATGGTCTACATTTCTGCCTGTATGAATATTGCATCAATAGAGAATTGTCTCTATCAACGTTGTACATTTGCGAGCAATAATACCCATTTGGAAAAAAAATCAATTCATTACCATGGTTTGCTCATTGTGGACTTCGATCTAATTCTTTTTGAAAGGTGTGAGGTGGCCTGATGGTTATCAACAGAGAAAACTGAATAGGCAAACCAAACTCAAATTTTAGCACATACTGTTGGGGTTCATTTCACACTTTGGAAAGGCATGAATCCACCCATCCCTGTGCTTTGTTTCATTGCCTAATATCTTGACAAAAGTCTTGATACTGATATGACACAGTGGTTGATTGAGGAGAGGGTATAGTCAGGTTGGGGATTCATCACTTGTTGGAACAGTTATTCCCCCATTTTTATAAAACTTCACATACGCCCTTTCCCTTTGCGTTTTTTTTTTTTTTAATAAAAGATTCCAAGCTGCCATAGCTTATAAAAATTGTGTAAGCATCCATGCTTTTTTTCTTGATTTATATTGCACATCTGTTATCAAAATGTGTCCTAAGGTATGAGAAAGGCCATGAAACGGCGTAAAGGTGTTGTGCTTAGTTTAAAACTAGCAGACAGATTTTCAGGGGGTTGGGGTTCAGAAACACTAAACGAATTTTCGAACATAAATTAGTGGTAATTGCTTTCACCCATGTAAATCATGTGATACTTGGAGAGGAGACAAGCACTGTGAAGTAATCTCCCTTGTCTTTTCAGATGGAATAAAGAACATGACTAGCATGGCACTCCAATGGTCATAGGATGAAGCATATGTTTTTGGCATTTGAATCCAGAGAAAAAGTGTTTACTGATAGTTGACCATCTAGAGTTAATGCCCTGGAAGGTTTCAAGTTTGATGGCGCTCACTAGAATTATCCCCCTTGATGAAGAGTACTATATTGGAGCTATATAAGCCAAGGAAAGACATGCATTTGTCCATAAATTGAAACTACACTCTGCTACCTATGTTAATTTTTCTACAGTGCTCAGGTTCTCCCTCCTAACAAAGATGTGTCTTACCTTCTATTCTTTGGGTTATACAGCTCCAACATGGCACCCTTCATTAAGGGGGATAATTCCACATATCAGCGTCAACTACCTTGGAGCTTTCAAGGACATTAACTCTATAGACAGATTCATAAAATGCATAAGGCTAAAAACTATTTTCTGCACTTGAGTTCTTCAAAAATCAACTTTAAAAAGGAATGAAAGTCCATTCTGCTAAGCATTCATTCTAGAACATTTCATTGCTGGTAAAATAGTTACGGATAAAATTGCTGCCGGTAAATTGGTTATCTGTCATTTGCTACGAGATAAATCAGCTGATAGGACAATTCATCTTTTGGTACCTGCTAAAATATCTTTAAACAATCCTTATTGGACAAATCAGATATCGATTTAGAACATTTAAATTTACGCAAAGATATGAACCAGCAAATAAAAATGCGAGAAGAAAGAATGCAATACTGAGAAAAAAAAAAATTTCTAAGAAGCAGTTGCACATTATTAAAAATTTCTAAACTTCATCTAATTTTGTCAATTCCTTAAAAGTAGTAACACATAACCTCAAAATATAATGTATAAAACTTTAGTTTAATTTTGCACATATTTAGGAGACAGAGACAAATTGTCCTGTTGACAAATCGACTGACAAACAATTTACCAGTGACAAATTAAGTGGATGCCAGCAACTTATTATTGAGAGGGAATAAACCTAGCTAGAATCAGGAAAATATAAGAGCCATGTCCAGCAAACATGGCTGACCTTTGAGGAAAGATAAAATATCAGAACATGAAACTAACATTCTTAGCAAAATGAGACAGATCAAAGAATAGACAACCATTCCAACCAATGGAACTAATAAAAAATGAACAGGTCTGGTTAGTCACTCAATAGAAAACCTCATTAAACAAACAAAATAAACTTAAGATTTAGATAAATAAATAAATACAACCAGAATTTGAAAGAAAGAAAGAAAAGAAAAGATAAGACAGATCTGGTTAGTCACTCAATAAAAACAATCTCATGACCAATGTTTTTTTTTAAGCAGAATTCTGTGTTGGGGATGGTTAATAAAAAAAAAATTGGAAAAATGAACATTTACTTTTGGATTTTGTTCAGCAGTGATAAGTGTGAATGCTGCTGGATACAAACTAAGGGATTAATTCAGCATAAACTTACATTGCGAACTGAACCCCCCCCCACACACACACACACAACTCAGGACCTACATAGGGGAGACAAAATTTCTAAAGAACAAAAACATTATTTCTAGACATAAAGAATAGATATTTTAAATTTCTAACCCTCTAGCTCCATTCCTGTGGCCCAAACGTGTGACATACGTACATAACCAGCCAGACCAACTTGAAAATATTTTAGCATATCATTTGCAAGAGATAATGGCTATTTAGATGCCTCATTAAATTTACAAAACTAATTTACTATAGATTCAAATTGAATTTATAAAACTGATATCTGTACTTCACATTAATGAATCACCGTAGCATGCATGTGTACCAGAACTAATAATCTAAAATTACCTTCCCCCATCCCCCCAGTAGATCTTTTGTCTAAAATTATCTTTTAAAAAAATTTATCATCACAAAATTTGGGCATTGTTGGTCCAAAATGACCATTGAGACCCCCAAAAGCACTTTTTTTAAGGTTGTAGCACTAAAAATGCAACCAGGAGCACCTGGAGGCGGAAATGGGAAGACACGCTCACTTACATATAGATGAGCAAAGAGAGAAGAATATGTAATTCACTCGGCTGGTTGGTCGGACAGGCCATTTGTGGAGCAACCCTGATTTGATTTAAAAAGCTAATTAATCTGAGACTAATTAGAAGAACTATTTAATCTGGAGAAGAAAATCTAGCATAAATTCTATGAAAAGATATTCCAAGAGATTTGAATCAATCCAATCTCTTTCCAAACCTGTCTAAGTAGAAAATATAAAATACAAGGTCAGAAAATGGCACAGACAATGCTCAAATGAATGAAACATTTGAGAAAAACATTCCAGACAAAAATCTTTCTAAAATATTTATTCTCAAATGAGAGGCAATATGCTCCCAGGGTAATAATTTCCAAAGGGGGGTAATTTCAGTCAGGGGAGGAAAGGATAATGATGAAATAAGCTCTCGATGACAATTCAAAAGGGGGGAAAAAATGGAGGGGAAACCTAGGATTGTAAGAGGAAGAATGTGACCTGGGACTGAGGACCACTAATTTGGGAGAAAAAAAAAAAAAACAAGATTTTTAATATGTTGGGATCATGAAAGTCAATGCCATAAGCTCTGTTATTAAAGAGTTACATCAACAGGCCAAAGTTAAGAACATTTTTTTTTATTGATGATAACACTTTAGACTAGTGGTTCCAAACCAAGGTGAGAATGAGGCTATTAGGTAAAAATATAAGTTATGTTGAATTTTTTTGTCTTAAGGGTGTTGGGGATAAGTTTCTCACTAATAAACTCACAAATCAAAGAACTAGTAGAAACAAAAACAGAGATCACATTGATGTGTGTATCATTTACAATAGCAGAATTATTACTTTAATAAAATTGGAATATCAAATGATGGGTTCTTCATTATTTTTGCTTGTTTTCTTTGCATATCAAATACAAAGCAGCCGTACAATTACAAAGTAAACTAATCCTTATTATAAAGCTCTCTGATTATACATAAACTAAAAATAAAAAATTTGAAATTACTCTTTGTTACTTAAATGGAAGGAGGAGATAATAATAATCTTATTAACAGAAGTGAGGAATGACCTTGAAAAGGTTGGGAACCACTGCTAAAATGATATGCTTTGATATTGATATAAGAAGCATAAAAAATCAGATCACAAGTAGAATCTGGACCCTAAAACCAATTTGAGTCAAAAGTGCAAATTCTCTCCTTTATTTTAGTTTTCATCAACATTCAGAGTTTTAACCAAAATCTTCCTCAGAACATTCATTCTCTTATTTCCTTTTATTTATGAACTGTGAGTGTGAAAATTTGAAAATTACTCACAAGACTGGATCATTCACTTTGAAATACTGAAGTACACACACACATAAACAATTGAAAGCTTTTGATATTGTCAAAATTTTTATTAAATCAATGCTTGCAAGTGGGCTATGCTTGTTCCGATTAAAATCAAATTAAAGCGTCAGAAGATTGGCAACTTCGTCTCAAGTCAATTTTGAGGTCCAGATTCTACACTTGATCCAACAAATCTTTAGAAGAAAGTTAAAATCATAAGTGATTCAAATGTAACTCCAAACCTTTCCAAATAAAACTGATAATTATAATGAATTGAAATAATTGATGGTTATGGTAACCAGAGCCCAGAAAATACTAACACTTCATTTTTAAATGACTAGGCATTTAGGAGTTATATTTTTCAAATCATAAATAACATTAAAGCAGGGGTAGGCAACATATGGTCCGCCAAGGGATTTTGACCAGCCAACAAGATTCTTCGTGCCTTTTCAATAGATCCAAAAGATGCCTAATTGCAACTAAATTGGGTTCTTTGATTTCTAATTGCCTTCCTTGGTGAAGCACAAATAATTTTCAATCATACATTATTCATTGATTTGAGGCAAAATGTACCTAGATGAATTTCAATGTATAATTCCCATGTTTCAAGCTTTTTTATGGCATATATCTGGCTCAGTGTCAACATTATTATGCGATCTGGCCCATGAAAGCAAAATGGCTGCTGAAACTGGCTTCATTGGATAAAAATTTGTACTTTTTCTTTGTTTGCTGTGTTGTGTTTGAATTTTTTTGAATGTTTTGGTATTTCAATTTTTCATACGTCTAACAGACACACAAGTTGCAGGCTTTCAAAGTACACAAAATTATGGCATCCTTGAAAAGGAATGCAGAGTGTTAAAGGTTAAAGTAGGGATTCTCAACCTTCATTTCCTATCGCCTATCAACTAAATTTTTCGCCTATTGGGGGTGATATTGCACCCCATCAAGAATGACAGCTCAATATTATGGTTTTGGCCAAATGAATACACACACACAGTTTGATTGTACACCTCCCAAAATGAACATTGTTTACTATTAAATAAGGCCTTATCTCAGCTATAAGTAAATCACAATTTTTCAAGAGAAAATTCCATTAGTGCGTAACAATTTATCCCTCTCCCAGCTCAATTTTTGCTGATGATGCCATTCAAGCGGGGCTTTGGTGTTTTGGAATCAGTCATGGATTGTGATTCCTTTTACCAGCCTGTCATAGATAAATCGCTTTGGACACATTGGTTTTTCATGTAATCATATGATCGAAGTTGAGCAACATTGAGCCTGTTCAGTACCTTGACGGGTGATCGACTGGGAATACTAGGTGCCATAAGTATCTGAGAATCATGTAGAGAGCCCATCATGGCAATATCATTAATCCTTCTAAGGTGAAGACTGATCTCAACACCATGCTTAGTAACACAAGCCAAAGGCCTCCCCGACCCCAAATCAAATGACTGGCCTGGTTGTGAGAAACAAGAAATGAATTAAATACTATCCTGAGTATCAAAACAGAGTAAGATGAGGATGCTAGTTTAATATTTCAGACCTTATAAATTTCATGTATTGTATATTATACAAAAAAATGTCTACATATGCAAGAGATACCAGGATGAGTAGTTACCTGGTTACTGGGGGGTGATGTAGGTGTTAATCTTTTCAGGGTACTTCCTGGTGGCAGGTCTGCTGCAAACGGCTCATCTAGCAGAGTTAAGACAGAGGAAAAAAACAACACTGTTAGCAAAACAGAGCATTCACAAAGACAAACAAACAAACAAAATCTGTAAATAGAAAAAAAAAATCATTCTTTAATTTAAAAAAAAAAAGAAAGGAAAGAAAAATATAATTATAAAGTTCACTAATAATACTTTTACATAATGAATTAATCAGTAATTCTTGTCTGAATTTTGTTAGACAGAGTGTATCAATCATTATGTATGATATGGTTGGATTATTTTTCAAGTCTATTTGTTCATAATGTTTTGGCTATGTACCCTATGATTTTTGTCAGGTATTGTCAACTCTAGAATGTGGGAACTTCTCAGAGCACATGCTCTATTGGACTGGATATGTCTACTCCATTTTTTGTATATCCGAGTTGCACTTGCACTTTCGGTGTAAAATCCCAAGTTGCTTCCCTTACATTCAATGGACTGTTCGCTCTTTCCAAGAAGTCCTTTATGATGAGAGATTCCCAGATGCTATTGACATTGATGCTCAGTCAGAAACTAAATATACATAAAAACAAAAAAAAAAGAATGACATGTTAAGTCCAATCGAGCATGCGCTCTCAGTAGTGTTTCCAAATTATAGAACGAACAACGCCCAATGAAGGCTGGAGGGCACACCACTGAAATGTTGTGAATAAATGAACACATAGAGAAGGAAAATAGTCCGACCATCTCATCCATAATTAACTAATCTGTAGCAGAAAAGTCAAATACACACACACACACACACGCACGCACTATGTACAGTGCCGGACCATTTATCTGGCTTCTAGAAAACTTGATATAGTCCACTACTTAGCCGGTCTCGTTTTCAATTTCTGTAGTTGAATTGTCTTCAGATGAAGATTAGTGTATTAATATTGATCAAACAGACCCACATCATGGAGTGGATTGATTTGTGGATGTTATAAACAGTTTTGATCTTTACTTCTCATCATACATTTCATACTCTATATTCAAAGAATTTCAAGTGAATTTATGAAGATCAAACAGCCCTAATATAAAGGTTATGTTTGTAAGTGTGAAATACAGTTTTATTCTTTACTTTTCATTGTTTATTTTATATTTTAAGCAGCCTGAATGATTTTTTTCAAAAAAGTAACTCGGCTGCCAGGCAAATTAGAGTGAAAGTTTACTCGCCCCCAAATAATTTGTCTCAACTAAAATCCTTATGCGAAGAAGATTAGACTAAGGTCTAAAAGAAAAAGAATCACATAAAGAGTAATGAAGTATGATGACTTTGATCCCACAGTTGTACCTTCCCTGTTCCTGGGTAAAGTGTGATATATTAACGTTTTTGAAATCTGTACAATGAGAAATCTATGAGGGTGTTAATTTCCGCTAGGTATGCCCCTGATAATAATCTAGTTGAATATTGAAAAAAAATAAGTAAATATGGTAAAAGATCTTTTTTTTTTTTTAACACAACTCATGGTAATGAAAGCTGAGACACTCACTAGCCCAAAAGAGAGTTGACTTGAGTGGTTAAATCTTACATATATTAAACCTTGGTTCAGAAAACCAGGAAGTCCAGAAATCTGGATCACTTCCAAATATAGGCTAGTTGGATAAATGGTCAGGTATTGTATATTTATTTTTTTGAGAAACCCCAGTATTCAAATAAATAATTAAATTTTCTTTTGGGGGCCAAAAATGCAGAAATCTTACACCCTATAAAATACATATTATCAAACATATTTATCCAAAAAAGAAAAAAATATATATATTTTCAAATTTGTCCTATGTGAGTTTAAAGCATTAAGTTGTATGCCATATGAAAATTAGAGGAGATTTTCCCTATATTACAAGATAAAAATATATTCAACACAAAACACACACTGCAAATTATGAGCACAACATAACTGGCATGCAGAAATATACAATTAGTTACAGGCAAACCCAGTTATATGCTACTTCAATCAATATGAAATTCAGTTACACAACTAGGAAAATTGTGACCATTTTCCATTTTAGGTGAGTAAGTATTAAGTCACCTGGATCTGAAAGAATAGATTAATCATTCCCAATGACTATGAATCGCTGAGCTTGAATTTATTTTACTCTAGTAAAGATTGAGACGAATTAATCAGTTTTGTTCATTTTGACAATTTTGTTTCTATCTAAAAATTTGCTATTCTCATTAAAACTAAGCGGTACTTCGTTATGTCTATTCCACTCATTAACACCTCGTTCCTCCATTCTCCCTGATCCTTACTCTGTTCTGTTTTTTGAGCGTAAAATCCTATTTTGGAGTAATTATTATCGATGGCCCACTGTGAAGTGTTGAAAACTAGCTGCCTTAAACTCTTCAGTAGAGTAATTCTGTCAACCAACCATCTGAAAAGATAGTGGATCCTCAAACAATAAACTCCTTAACAGCATTAAGAAGGGTTTCAGCAGTTCAATAGTAACGAGTAGCTGACTGAGGAGTTGACATCCAAAATGCAGAACAGATGTGGAGGTTCAGGGCGATGTAGGGATGCAATAAGTGACTTACAGATAATGGACAAGTGCCCCAAGTAAATAACCACAACAAGAACAAGTTTCCACCACTAACAGATGAGTAGAAGACAAGGAAAGTATTGATATAAAAGAAAGCTTGGAATTTCAACAGAGAACAAAATGATTTTAATCACATTTAAAATCAGGGAACGAATTCAAGATTGGAAATGTGTAGATTTCTAACAAAAAGCATTTTGTAAAATCATATGAAGTTTTTTTGTACCTTGGTTTTTTTAATTCTTCCAATTTGGTAAATTTCTAAATAATTTTAAAATATCCATTGCAGTTTAATCAGAATATTTTCTCTGTGAAGAAGCAAGGAGTCAAGATATCAAACAAGAAAAAATAATTTAGAAAAATCAATCTTTCTTAGAATAGAGAAAAGTGTAAAATCTAATCTCACATCTTTATTCATGTTTTGTTTATTTCTGTGGACTCTTTGTGGATCATAGGGCCGTAATTGGCCAATTATTTATGACTTTTTTTCTATTTACTCTTCTAGACTCTTTGAGGAGCATAGAGCCACAACCACTCTGCTTTAGTTTCAATACCAAGTAGATTTTATGGGGTGGAGTTGCTAAACATTGAAATATTGTCAATAAGTAATGACTTGTGTTTCACTACTTTGCAATCTCCACTCTTCAGTACCCATAGAAGGTGCAATAATTGTTGCTTCAAGCCAAGGGTTCCAGTCATCCACCAACCTGTTTGAAAAATAGTTTCTTCTAATGAGCATTCTGGAATACAGTTTCTGAAATTTACTGTGTCCACAAAATTAGCATTGAGCTTCAGTTAAAGATGAATATAATAGAGTTATATAACTACTGGAAATAAATTTAAATTTGCTTGCTCTTTTCTTTCAAGCAGGAGCACAACATTCCAGCCAGACCCTCCTCTTTTACCCTGGGGTTCAAGATCAGCCATGGTGACTGTCAAATTAGCTTTTTTTTTAATGTTACAGTACCCTTCACTTAGACAGACTGCCTTGTGAGACTAAAGGGCACTAACTACCCTGCTAGATATGAACAACTCCAAAAATACAGGCTTGAAACAAAATTTTTAAAATTTTTGATACTTGGCCAACAATCGAATATGAGGGCTTTTGATCCAAACAAAGTATTGAAGGATTTTTATTATGACTTACACTGCATATGGGCAACCATAGACCTACAGCAACATATTTTGTGGCCCGCAGCCAATTAAGGTATTCATTTAAAATCTTATATCCTATCACTCAGAAAGTCTAATTTATAATTAATATTTTAAAATAAAATAGTTTTAGTTTTACTGATCACTAATATGATAATTGTAATTCATGTTTGTTTAAAATTGAAATTAAGTATGCTTTCTGTAATATTATTGACATTTTCATGAAGCCACCTAAAAGGTTGAGAATGTCTTATGCGGCCTTCTAGATCAAAAAAGTTTACCCATGCTTCGTTTACACCATATCCATCAAACTCAATGGCTAGAGGTGGAACTCTGACACAACACATAACACAATGAGAAAAAGCGAATAAATGTTGCTAACTTTTACCGTTGGTCAAAGTGGAATAGGGCATTAGTGATACAGGTAAGTGATCAGGCAGTTCAATGTCATTTCGGCGAAGGACCACTAAGTGCATTGCAATGCAGAATTCATCAAGAGACAATGCTCCATCTCGATTCAGATCTGACAGTTGCCTGAAACAAAATCAGAAATAGAAGAATGAATAGAAAAAAATATCAAGGACTGAAAGTATAGTACATTTTCTGTTTTTTTAATTTTCATTTTTTATTAGATGAAGTATTATAAATCATCATCATTTTTAAAGTTTTTGATTTATGTGTTAAATACTGAAACTACCAGAATGTGAACAAACATGACTACAATCAGAAGGAAGGATTGGTTTAAGGATGTTATTTGAACTTGGTATCCAGTCAAAATCTTGATGACTGAATTGGTAAAGCAGGCTGGGCTAGACAGTGCTACCCCTGTCTACAGGGTTGTGGGTTTGAAGCCCATTTAGGGCTTATTCTTCATTTTCCAATCAAAACTATTTACTCACAGCCAGAGGATAATCAGCCTGAGCAAAAAGTTACAATAAAAAGCAACTAATATAATGAAGATGAAAGTAAAGTATAGAAAAAAAATTTGAAAATAAAAGTTTTAGCATTCTAAATTTTTTCAGAAACTAAAATGATTTACTAGCAGCTATGGTACCAATGTTTCACCAGTCAAATATGTATCATAGTGCAAACAAACTTTAGAATAAAGGATTAAATCTATAAAATGTGCAGAAAATGCATCAGATTGTCAAATAAAGAGGCTCCCTGTTTCTTGGGTCAAATGTATTTATAACATGATGACCCAATTTCTGTATGTTTGTTACCGTGACACAGCAAAAAAAGGGAACATTGTAGCAAGATTTTTGAACTGTTGAATTACAGTAACTTGGGAAATAAAGCAATTTCCAGAATAATCAGGCCACTGGCTTTAGAGTAATTTTAATTACCGTATATCTTTAATTATAACACGAAAAATTCTGAACCCAAATATAAGTGAAAAGTGGTGGTAGGGAGACTATACTTAAACGTAAGCAGGAAATTTTTTTTATAAGTTACTAAAATCAAGCCCATTTGATGAGAGGTGACAACTTCTCACCACACCTCCACTAAGAAACATATTTGACTTACGCAGAATAGCAACTTTTTTTTTCCTAAATTAATTTGAGCTTTTCACCTCAGGGGCTAAGGTGCAGGGGCTAAAGGGCTGCAAGGATTGACCATGATTTCTGAGTACCACAATATTTATTCCCTTTCTGTGAAAAACATGCCTCAAATACCTCAGAAGTAATTTTTAAAAAAATCAAAATAATCAAACTGAGAAATAGATTTTTTTAAAAATAGCCTTAAATCGAGTGGCCAAGACCTTTGTTTTTCCTTTCTTTTCTTTCTTACATTATTTTATATGATAAAATTAAAATAATTACCATTGTATAAAAGATTGGGGGGGGGGGCACTTCTTGTAAAACTGAAAGATTGCAGTACAGAAATTTGGAATATCAAGCAGAAAAATATGAGGGAGAGCTAAACTGTAATGCCAAGTAGAGTCCCATGTTATACAAAAGGTTACAATTTTATACCTATTTTTCACTTCTAAATACAGTACTCGTGTTACATGGAGAAATACGGTAAGTGCAAAGAGAAAAAAACAAAAAGAAAGTTTGTCCAAACAGACGGACAATGAAACAGATATTGGATTGTTATAACAGATACGACATACAAATGGAAAACAAAACCAAGAATAAATAGCAGTTAAATTTTAGATGTTTTCTATATTTCATCAATCAAATTAGTAAAGCTATGATGTTATCGATAGAAAGATATTCCGAATACTTTAAACTCAATTGTATGGTGTTTGGGAATAGAGGCTTACCAAATTTTTGAAAGTTCATGAACAGGCAACTTGGATTTTTCAAAAAACTCTTTTGCGATACTTCCTGGAAACAAAGAGGAAAGTATGAAAGTTAATCTCAGAAAAAGATTATTTCAATTTGTGCTAAAAATCTTATCACAAATTAAGGAATACTTTCAAGAATAAAAAAAAAAAAATTATGATGGTATTCATCATCAAAATCTATAGATTATATTACAAGACGGAAAATAATTTTATTCAAGCACAAAATGTAATATCTGTACCTCGCATCATCACAGCCCGCACATGTACCATAACTAATTATCTAAAAGACAATCTAAAATTCTCAAGATATAAATCTTTTATCTAGTAAGAAAGAAGAAGAAAAAAAATTGAACAAGGGGGTAATCAATCAACAAGATTAGACAAGAGAATATCAATGAATAAGTTACTTCCACCATTTTGGACCACTAAACTTTGTTATTTACAATTTGTCATGAACTTACTATGTAAATTGAACCCCCACAAAAAACCCATTTTGAGGGGGAATTTTGAGAAAAGATCTATTTTTTCTCGTCACAATAAGTAAATGTTCAAGTTTTCAGTCTTTTAGCTATTGATGTGGCCAGTAAGCGTGACAAATATATACACAACCAGCAAGACTAACTCAAAAACTGAAGAAATCTATGTCGACAGTTTGGGTTGATGGCTTCTAATTTTTAGCCGTATGATATGGGTACAATGAAGGATAAGTTTAAAGGTTGGATTTGATCTTCTGCCAACCATAAGGTTCTCATAGATCAATCAGTAAGAGCAGCTGGTATAGATAACCATGCTTCCCTGAAGCAAAGGGAATGTGAGTAAGAATCTCACTGAGAACCTCTGTTTTATTTCCAATCTATTTTTTTTTTTCACTAAAGAGTAGTTGCAATGAAAAACAACGGAAATCAAATATTAGAAACAAATCACTTCCCAAAAGATCATTGTACAAGTCAGAAGATATTTCTGTAAAAGTTCTTTTAGATCAGAGAATTTCAACCATTTTCCTCTCTTAGCAGAGCGAGTCTAGCACTGAGTCACACCATCAGTATTTGAAGATAGATTTGATCAATTAAAAAGAAAATGAATGATAATTCAAGTTCATAAGTTAAATAAACTTAATTCTATTGCCAAAAGAATATTGTTGATCATAGCTTACGAAAGATTTTGAAAGTTTTGAGCATATTTATTATTACTACATCTTGAGACAAGATGTCATTCATTAAAAAATAGGGCGGTTTCACACTACAGAATTCGGGGAAAATTAAAAACTGCTGTTTGGGCCTTAAATGTATAACACATTCCTTTATTCAAAGCATCATTGAGGAAAAAAGGATAAAAGCACTAGTAATGTCAAAGAGTGTTTAAATGTTATTTTTGTATCAATACTGGGAACACTATTCCACTGCCTTTGTTTGGGGGAGGATTGAACCTCCTTAAAACTCCCGTGGCACACCTGCAGATGCTTTGCGGCACATAGATTGAAGATCGCAATTTTAGATTGTAGATTAACTCTAGAAAGTGAACACTGTTGAAAATAAAAAAGACAAATCAAAGAGAAAAGTTGAAATATACCTAATATGACTCCATTCAATTCTGACTGCATTGTTTTAAATTGCTTTACATAATATTCGCGCTGTTCTTTTGATATAGTCCATACATCGTCTACACTTTCTGCTTCAGAACTGATAGAGGATGAGTCTACACACTGAGTTTCGAGATTTTCCCACGATGTTTTGGTAGCCCCAGTATCCAGTAAGCCTGTAAAGAGACGAAAGTTTCAAATCAATTGTCTCAAAAGTTGTGATAGAATTTCTCAGTCTATGATTGACTGATTAAAAAAGACAAAACAAAACAAACAAAAACCTAAGTTTGGTTATTCACTTGATAGAAACAGTTATGCAACCAATTTCTTTTGGCAGCATGTTATGTAGGGGCTGGATGCTGCCAGACGCAAATAAAGATCAATTTAGTATACACTTATATTGCAAGTTGATCCTCCCACTAAAATCGTAAAAATTCAAGCATCAAAATTTGGTTGTCATAAAAGGAATAATAGGCTGTTTTTTTCTTCTTCCCCCCATCAATCACATTTCTATTTTCAATGTTGAAAGATCTCAAAAGATAGAGTATTAGGTGCCTCTAATCATAAAAACTTTTCAATAAAGAATTCAATAGATTTTTGAACACAATACATGAGACAAACTCTTGTATTATCAACAAAGTTAAGCAACACTAAATTTCTCACTAAGGAGATTAAGAATTTAAAATACTTGAGCAAGATATGGTCCAAATCCACAAATGTAGATAAAAATTATAAAGAGCTTGTGATCCTTTCAATGTGTGAATCATTTTAGATTTAATCAAATTAAGAGATAACTACAGTAACATTATATGTCAGCAGACAGTCCTGGGTTAGATTATTGGTAAGAGCGAAGAGTGTGGAGAACTCTTCAATAGGACAAAATTCCCTATGTAGTTGGCAGCCAATTGAGTACAGTTTAAACTGTGTGACTGGGGTGGAGGTATCCCTTCGGTGAACTTGCATCCTCCCAGAAGGGTGGTCATAAGAAAATTGAAAGAATAAAGTCCTGCAAGTCTTGCAAGGATCATTAAACTGATGCGTGCAACAGAAAATGGAACTTCATCACCGTCCTCCATATTTCACAAATAGTGAATAGACAGCATAGAATCCTGTCTCTTGCTCTATATTTGGAACAATGCATCAAAATAAATAATTCCTGTTCTAATGTCAAAATCCACTTTACCTTTACTTTCCTCGTCTTCAAATGATGCCCAACCTGCAACGTCATGCACAGAGTTAGAGTACGCCGATGCAGACAAGGGCACTGGTGGTTGGATCAAACCTGGTACTGGGCCTGCCACGCCACTTCCAGGAACCACTGAACCCCCGGCCGTACTGCCTCCGGGGGTTGTGGTGGCGGAAGCCGTGGGTTGGGAAGGCAATGCTGGGTAGCCTGCTGCTACAACAGGTGTGACCTGCCCAACAGCAGCCGCAGCAGCAGCAGCGTTGACCCCTGTGGATGCTGCTGTGCCGGCACTAGAACTGCTGATCATGCTTGTGTTGACAGCGGCTGGAGCTGTCTGTTGTTTGCCAATGTTGGCCAGCTTCATTCGGTTCGGAGATGTGGGAGGAGATTGCTTTGGAGAAAATGGTGGGGACTTGCTGTCATGAGGAGATTCATCACGACTCTGTAATTAGATGAGAAAAAATAAAAACAAGTTAACAACTGAATCATGTAAATGCCAAAAAGGAAGATTATTCATGTAAGCAGTATTTCCATAAAAATGGCAGAAAGTATCAATATAGTTATATTGTAAACAGAGCCCCACCCAACTACAACCTCTGAAATTCAACTTTTTTAAAACTGACCAATTCTCTGGGTACCCACGAGTTTTAGGGATCAAATGCTCGAAAAAAAAAAACAAAAAAAAAACACCAGCAAAAACGTTTTTTTCCAATTTTTAAGAGGCCAGAAATAGACTATTTTCCTTAACAATAGTGCCTAGGATTCAGAGGTAGGCCAGGTCTAGCCCACAGAAGGATGTTAGTAGATATCTAAGCATTTGTGTAAAAAGACATACAAATTTTGTAGATCACGTACACAGCACAAAAAAGATATTTAAACAAATTTCCCCATCAGTGAATCAAAAACAATTCTGTTAAAAATATATGAGTGGTTGGACATGTATTCATTTGTAAAGATCGGATATTTTTGTTATTTACAGAGATGCGATGCTCAATTCATTCATATTTTGAAGCTTGAACACTCACCATTATGTATCAGAGTGTTAAAGCTTTAAAACGAATAAAAACTGAGCATTGCAGCTCTAAAAATAATAAAAATCTCAGCTTTTAAAAATGGTTTGTTGGGCAGTCACTCATATCTGTTCTCCATTCCAATGTTATAGATTAGTTTCTGGTTTTTAATTGCTCTCATTAAATTTTAGACTGTTTTGCACAGAAATTACTTGTATAAATTTACTCATTCAAAGAATTTATTTTTCATTACAAATAAAATAATTAAAATCAATATTCTGACAGCTTGTCAAAATGAAGCTATGATATTTGTCCTTTGCAGACAAAGATAACCATGGCTTCAGTTCTGAAGTGGAGCAGTTGCACTACGAACACGGCCTGAAGTCATGATTTGTGCATGACTTGGATTGAAGAGAGGGAGAAGTGTGCATGTCATCAGCCTCATTCTCTCACTGCTGTCTGCCCGAGACAGTTTGGACGGCTGGAGACACACTAGGATGCAGTTGATGACTGTACCCCAAGCACTTATCAAAAATAAAAAATGAAGTAAAACCATTACGACCAATATCAATGATATCCCAGAAGTACAAATAAGAGTATTTAGAAATGGTTGGGAGTGATTCTTTGTCTGAATTACTGCTCCAGTTGTTAATTGTTATCAATAATATTTGGGACTTTCAACTGTAGTTAAGCCCAAAGGAATTAAAATTACACTTCAATGACTACAAAGTCTCATCTGAAAAAGTCCACACAAAATATGAAAATGGCATCATGGCCTCTGTGACAAGACCACTCAGACTATGGCATTTTCAAACTTGGAAGTAATACCATACTTTTTTCCGAACAAGTTTAAAAGTAAGGTAATCACATAAAAAGATAGGACAACTAAATACTAAAATATACCAAGCAAATTAAAAACAAAGGCAATCAAATTGAAAAACTTCACCAAGTAGACTGAATCATCGCATGGATTGTTAAAGTTTCATTGGCATATCATTAAAATTTGATAGGTGCATTTGGTAAATATCTTTTCATTTGCTCAAAAAATGTACGGTAGGGAAATTAAGTCAGATAAGGAAAATATAAATGATTGTAACATTGTACTTAATCATAATTTTTCTCTCCTGAAAATCTGATTCATAGTGAAAGTATCACATTTCCTGATATCTAAGACACCCCCCCAACCCTGCATTTTTCTGGGTACTTTATTTACATTGGCCCATCCTCATCCCACAGGAAGGTAATCTATGCTAGACAGTAATCAGAACACCTGTTTATGATCTCTAAAGCATATAAATTATATGGTAAATAAACAAAATTAACATGAATAATTAAAAAAAATATACATATAGCAGTGTAGGTGCAGCTCTATTGTGGTTCCTTACCGGTAGGCTGGGTGTTGACTTACCTTGGCATATAAACAGATCCTTGGTGCAAATTTATATTAAATTCTTTTTCTGTTGCAGTCATTTATTTTGGTAGTTCCTAACTTACAATTAAAAAAACATTGCTCCTATTGAAATACACATTAAATACAGGTCTGGTTAGTCACCTGATAGAAACTGTCACGTGACCAACATCTTTTAGCAGCAAGCCATGTTGAGAGTGATCGATTAAAAAATTAGAAAAAAGAGTGAACAATGAATAGGTTACTTCTCTTGCTTTCTGTCAGACTGTAATCACTAAAATGGTTAAAATTTTCAAGACGAATTTGAAAACTGCCGGACACAAACTAAGGGATAAATTAGGCATAATTTTTTTTGTAGGTATAATAAGGGGTGATTGTTTAAATTTGCATCCTTCTAGCTCTAATGGTGCATCTGGTACACACACACACATATATATATATATATATATATATATATATATATATATATATATATATAGTTAGCTAGCCAGCTAAACCAACTTGAAAAATGAAGAAACCTATGTTGACAGATTTCTAATAGAATCCATTCATGATGTATGTAGCCACAAGTGACATCCTTCATCTGTTGATTTACACAACAGCTGCAAAGTTATTTTATAGCCATTGAACATTTCAGATAACCATGATTGGGTTATTTCACTCAGACTGTTCGAAAGTTTATTCACCTTTCAATATATGAACATTTTGGATTTTGGAGTTGAAGCTCACGCAAAGCCACAAAAGGGAATAGTCAAAACTTTATAATTCCTTAATTTTCTCAAATTTGTACAGAATCCAATATTTTTGGTGCTAATAACAAAAACAATAGACTAAGACTGAGTTATAGATTAAGCAAAGAGCAAGTTTCTTGGTGAATATATTTCATTTGGAGGAGTAAAGAGCATCTCTAAGGATGACTAGACCCCCTCAATTACACTGGTTTTGATCCATGCACTGCAGAGGGAAAAGGAGAATTTCAAAAACTGATGTACTTTATATCTCCTTCATTCTTCAAATTCTTTTTTCAAGAAGGTAAAATATACCATCAAATTTTTAACCTTGAAATAATGAAAGATAGAATTTTTAGTATATGTATACCCTCCTTTTCAAAAGTTCATTTTACGTTGCAGATACCAGTATTACATTTGATGAGATGTTTTCTCTTTTCTTACATTTCATTAAGAATCAATCCTACTGTTGAATGCTATCAACTGACCCATTTTGCTAAGGCTTACATTACTTTACTCAAACAATAAAAGCAAAGTAATTTACTAAAGAATGGATATTAAACTATGGCAACAGAAAAGTTGAAAAGTAGGCATTATAAAATCTCTAAAATCTCATTTATATGTACAGTAAGACTTTGATTATGTGAAGGAGATGGGTGTGTAGTACCTTGTTTGGATAACGGAATCTGATCATAAAAAAAGTCTGTTCATAAGATTTGATTCCATTCTATTGATAAGATTCATGATATTTTCACGAATAAAATCAAACAAAAATGGAGCTGAAAATTCAAGGAAACATAACATAATTACAAAAAAGACATTTACGTACGTGCACAGGCAGTACAGAGTTTGTTGAAGACACTAAGTTCGTCGAGATGGTGATTGATCATTATTTTGCTAGGAAAATATCCAGTTGTATTACACACAGTATGGCTAATCAAATATTCACAGGACCTTGAAATCTTGTTTGGATAACCCGAAATTTGAATTGGTGTTTGGATAACCGAGGTTTGACTGTAACTTGTTGGGACATATAAGTTTATGAATGGGTGGCGAGCACTTTTCAAAGAAACCAGGAACAGCTTGTGGGTAGTTAAAAGCTCATATGAAGGTAGTTGTCAGGTGAAATAAATCAATGCAGTGTATTGGAAAAAGACTTCACCAAGATTTACATGATTTAAACATTACAATAGCCTATATTTTCATTACATAATTCATTATATTTTACTACAATATAAGCATTTCTTTCAGAGGAAAAGGCTTTTAAAGGTGGGAGCTTTGAGAGGAAAGGGTTTTAAAGGCATAAAAGATCAAACTAGGGCATCTATGGTCTGACCTTCAGGCTTGTTTTTCTTTGTTGTTGGCTTCCCCCTGTCACGGAAGAAAATAGAACATGTGCCAAGGATTTAGCCTATGATTGACCAGCAGCGACAGCTGTGACTGTGTAACCAAATTCTCGAGTGTCAAGATGTAGTTTGTACCAAGCTCTGTAGAAACTCTCACTGCCAGTCTGCTTTCTCTCCACCCTTCCCACCAGTCCTATCTCCTCTTCTCACTCGTCTGGACACCTGCCTAGATGACACGTCTCCATTAGCAGTGGTTTGCGACCACAACCTTGCATCCTACTGTGTTGATGTCATCTGCCTACAGGTCTTCTTTACAAATGTCTACGTAATGAAGGACCAGCCTTCCTGCAGGTCTAGAGCCAGGGAAGAGCTTGGCTTGGTAATCCTGTTTGTGCTAAAGGTTCTAATTTGGGACACGATCCTTCCAGGTGATGTCCAGAACTTTTTTGAGGCAGCTTAGATGGAAAGCACTGAATCTGCATTCCTTGTGGGAGTATAGGGTTTATGTTTCACTACCAAGAAGGAATGTCCCAAGCATACATGCCTGGTATACCCTCATCTTAGTATAAACGGTCAGCATAACGTTGTCCCAGACCCTCTTTGATTGGCAGGCCATTGCTGTCTAATAGATCTATGTCTTTAGCTCAGAGTCCAGGAAGAGGCTGATTTTTTTCTTTAGTGAAATAAAATACCCAGCATATTTCTGGATCTCAACCTGTTAGATTATCCAGCCAGATCAGCTAGAGAAATAATTTCACCTCACTAACCCACTAAGTTATCTTTTTGCTCTTTGGGGGATTGATTCCTTGCTCATTTCTTAGTTATGCATAAATATTCTATATCAGAGATACCTAACCATGGGCCAGCCAACCCTTTTGCCTGTGCTGCCACAGATTAGTTACCATTGATGCAATAATTCAGTTTTTTTAGTATGACTATTGATGTTTTTAATGTTACAATTATATATTTTAACTCTCTGAGAGCATAAATTTCCCCCCACCCAGTTTCCCTTGTTGGATTTATTAGTTTTGTTTTTAGTTTGTTTGGATTAGTATATCTCGGAATTTTTGAGATGAGGTATTATTATTATTTCTATTGATATTCGTAGAGTGCAACGGCCGAAACGCTGTATGAAAAACAACCAAGATGAGGATGGTCCGAATATCAATAGAAATAATTGTTTGGATTAGTTTTGCTTTCTGTATTATGCTTATTTTTTTTTCACAAAGGAACTGCATGATTATCAGCCATTGGCAAGTCCAACAATAAACTCCTGATTTTTTTTTCCATAATAATATTAAGAATTTTATAAAAACTTGGTGTTTCTAATCAATTCATATGGTGCATTATCTTTAATAAGAATTAAATATCATTATGTATGATTTTTATAATCAAGTCCAAATATAAATTGGACTAGAAATGTAAATGGCGCCCACCACACCATAGGTAGTTTGTAAAGTGCTCTTCGACACACAGAAAAATTAGGGACTCCTGCTCTATATTATAGGATTTGGGGTGCAACCTGTTACATTGTGGACAAACAGAGTGAATACAAATGTAAATGGAAGATAGTGAGACAGATACACACACACACAAAGACATGAGTGAATACATATATCTCTTCCAACTTAATTGGCAGACAACAACAACAGAGTCATGCAAAGCACAAAAGAAATGCAGAATGAAGAGATGATTTCTCAGAGAATAGACCATTTCCATAGTTAATGGTACAAGAATGCATTGTTCTGCATATGCACTACAGAACACTTGAAGAGGTTTATTTGAAACCTTCATTAAAGAAGAAAAGGTGGAGCTCAAGTCTGATACAGTCATGCTTAAGTATCAGTACTTAAAACATGAAAGTTATTAAATAACAGAGCAGTATATCATCAAGATGAATAGGAAACCAAGATGATGGAAAGAAAATACACAGTGGTCACAAGGATGTATCATAGAACGAGTGTATGACAAAAGCACTCATTAACAGAATAAATGATAATCTGATTATGATTTCAAAAGACACGAGATGCAAAGATAGGAGTTGATGGGAATTAGAGAGTGTATCTTGGCAGCAATTTCTCTTTTAATTATGTATTATTGAATACAAAAAACAACGTTTGTCTTAGAAACGGTTGACAAAAACAGTCAACATAGGTTTCTTCAGTTTTTATATTGGTCCTGCCAACTGGAAGGCAATGTATGTATACAGGTTGTACCGATAGAGCTAGACATCTGAAAATTTCATCATTCAATCCTTATTATATCTATAAAAAAATTTTTTTTTTAGTCTTTTATACCCCCCTCTTCCTTGATTCAGTTTGCAATGTAAGTTCATACTAAATTGATCCCTTAGTTTGAGTCTGGCAGCATTCATGCTTTTTTTTTCATTCAAAATTTAGACTTTTTTAGTGATTGCTGCCCAACAAAAGAGGAGATGAGTAATTTATTCATCAATTTCAACATAATTTGCTGCCAAAAGATGTTCAGGTTAGGGTTTCTATGAAGTGACTAACCAGACTGGTTATAGTTTTTACATTAGTAAACCAGTTTTATTTTTTAGTTAACTAAGAAATTAAATAGAAAATTCTTGTCTGTTGTATCCAATAATACATGTTTAAAAGAATGCTATCATGTAAACTATTAAGACTCATGGAAATCTACAGTCATTTTCAAAACTATGAGATATAAAATATGTAGATGAAAACAGTTATTTTAAAGAGAATAGAATCTAATACTTCCTAAAAAAATATATTCAAAACAAGGAAAAATATAGACATTAATATATAGATGATTTTTTTTTCTTGGTAATATATATTTAAATAATTTAATCTTATTTTATATATTTTTCATCAGTAATGGATAGCAGAAGTTACGGACAGAGACACAAAAAAAAAAACCCTAACAAAAAATAAAAGGTCACACTGTTCATTATACAGATAGATTTTGAGTTATGTTCAGGGTGAAAACTGGCCATTAGTTGCAGATGGTGCTTAAGAGGAATTGGGGTACATGTGAATAAATGAGTGTTTTTTGGGGGTCATCAAACTCGACCTTCACACATTGTATCCAATGTTCTACTTGCCTAGCTCAGAGTTAATGTAGGCACTAGAACAAGTGCATGTTATTGTGACACTAACTGAAGAATGTGTAAGGTTTGGTAGTTGTGAAAGTAGGCATTATAAGCATTTATGAGAATTTTTTTCTCTTTTTGAAGACAATTATTCTCAAGTTTGTTTTCTTCAACAATGTTTTAGTTGGTATGTTGACAAATTCATTTTCTCAGGATATGGATGTGCAAACTTTCCTTTCTTGAGGCGGGCCAGATTATAGATATTTTCACATCTTGTAGGCCAAGGCAAATAAAAACAACTTGTTTTCAAATTACTTCAATAATTTTCATTGCAGGAGTATATATTCATATAAACTTCCATGTACTATCAAACAATGAGAACTAGGAAATTCTTTTGGAGGGTCAAAACATTGTCTAACTGTAGTTTGAATTTTGTGTATATTAATACAACAGTACAAGTGTGCAGTGTTGGTGTTGAAACATTTTTTGCTATAAAACATTGATTTGTTTTAGGCCGCTGCAGAAGTGAGACTTTTGCTCAATCTTTGATTCTGGATTCTATTGTCTGCTTACCAAATAAAGATAAGGAAAACAAAGAATATTTGGATGCAATGTCACAGATCCAATGAAGTCAGGACAGATTTTACACACAAGCCATAGTTTGCTGACCCCTGCTCTAAAATATAGAAAGAGAATAGGAGAAAGAAGCATTTAATATCAATGTACCATATTTCTCACTATTTAAGACACTTTTTTTTTCTAAAAGAAAAAAATCCTTCAAAATCACACTGATGATGTTTAGGAAATCTAACTTCTATCTATACCATTGTCATATATATATACATATATATATATATATATATATATATATATATATATATATATATATATATATATATATATATATATATACATAAATACACACAAGTATTTTTTTTTTTTGTTGCCATATATAATTTGTTTGCATTTTCATCATGAATTTCTATTATTGAAAGTTTCATCTTTCCGAAATTTCACAGCAATTTCAGATTTGTTCCTATGATGATTTTAGGGGTCTTCTGCCCTAAACTGCAGATGATCTCAAGGTGTGTCCTGAAATTAAGTATAATTTTGTATATCTTTCAGAAAATAGTTTTCCCAGAGTCAGTTGAACTGCTGTGACAACATTCTATATTTGGCTTGGCTAACAAAACTTGAGTAATGAGTCACTAAAAATTTTATTTCTAGAAAGTGTGTCGCCAATGCAAAAACTTTGGAAAGCTCTGCCCTAAATATTTCTCACCAAATTATGGGCACGTCTAATAAGGCGGAGAAAATACGTAATTTGAAAAAAATTTTCAGCTATAATTGACCATTCAATTTCTCAAGAGTCGATGGCTTTGCAGGGGAAAATCCTTTGCTGTCAAAGAAGTGATATAGCGCTTCGTTGATTATGAGATAACCAAACAGAGTCCACCAGTGTCACTTGAACATGATCATAGAACACACCAATTAAAATATTGAGAAAGGGAAAAAAAAGAGAAAATAGTCAGGGGAGAGAAGAGAATACTCATAAAGGCTGGTGGGTATTTCTCAAGGTGTATGCATGTGTCTTACTTGTACGGCTATAACAGTGCTGAACCAACCAATATAGGTTGGTGGGAGGTGGAAGACCAATTTCACAGTGTCATTGAGTGCAATGCCGAGGCTCCCCATGCAGGCCCCGGCAGCTAGAGTTAGTACTGACCTTCAGGGGACGGCCCAGGCTTGTTGGCCGACGGGGAGTTTTTTTTCTATTTTTCAGAAAAATATTTTTCTGATCCAACTTCAAAATAGACTGAAAGATCTATCGGGAAAGAAAGAGAGAAGTTAAATATTTTGTCTGTAACTTCATCCCACCATTTTGGTTTTTGGTTTCAGTTTTTACAAGGGGATGAAGAAAGTAAATGGAAACAGAAAAAAATGATTAGTGGGAAGCCTAATGTGTGGTTGGAACAATAGAAAAATAATATATTATTAATGGTAATCCTTGCTTATTTGGTTCTAAAATACAAGAGCATAAAGATTGTCAGAAGTTATCCACCTTGATCACTAAAAATGGCAAGATTCTCCATTCCCAACTAACATTATAGCTAAAAATTTCAATAACATTCTCAATATAAGATACCATTCTTCAAATCCAAGTTATTGTTTTTGGATTTTTTAACCCTTCGTATGAATTTTGGAGCATACATAACATTTTTAGTAACAAGGTTAACTGGACATGGGAAAAAAAAAAAAAAAAAAAAAAAAAAAGAAAGAAAAAAAGAAAAGACTGATGTGGCCACTTTTAGCCATCAAGAGAGAAAACTTTTGGAAATATCCTCAAACCAAATAAGTAAGGATTTGCATTTTTGTTTGAATTTCTGAGATGTATTATCATACATATTTAATCAAACTAGTGTCCTTGTCTTTGTTGTTATAATACATTTCTGCTGTTGTATCCTCTAGCCATCATCGGGTGTCTGTCATAGTTGGTGACCTTCTAGAACAGGATTTTTCAAAGTACAAGTCCTCCCATAACTGGGTCACAAGGTCTTGTTGACTGGGTCGCAGGTTTGCAATACATAAATGAGAAAAATATTGGTGACAATGAAATAATTAAGATTTGAAATATTAATAATATTACTCATGTTTCACATAATTCATTAGTTGAACAAGTTATGATTTAGTTAGATTTAAGCAAAATGTAAATGTGAACATTTCATACATATATCTCATATATTATATATGTGTGTGTGCATGTGTGTATCATACTGGTGAGAATATTATACATCATATGTTTCTGTAAGATGAGGATACAGTAATATCTGCTCTAGGTTTGTAAACTACTATATTCAAATTGTTCAAAATATAAAACGGAGATGATCATTAGTGCTGACTTATGTGGTTGCTGCGGCTCAAATTTCACCAACGATTCAGAACTTTTAAATCACTTTTCACTACTTATTTGCGGGAGTCTCTTTTGAAAAATGGTATCAGAAATTACAAGGAAAAAATGGTTAATGAATTTAGTTTTTAGTTGCAAATGTACACTCTTTTTAGTTTTATTTACGAAGGAAATGTTTAATTTTTTTTGCTGTTAATAGCAAATCCAACGCCAAAACACTAATCCTAGATTAGATGGAAATGTAAAAGTTAAAATGTTAATGTCCAGAATAGTTTATAAACAGCAGCAACCATGTCGAATCAGCATTATTGATTATCTCCCCTTTGATATTTTGAAGGATTTGAGTATGATGGAATTTACGTACTTGAAGCAAGTATTTACCAAGGGTGCTAGTGCTATATATTTGCACATGATAAATGCCAGTGGGTTGTGAGGCTATTACATAAAATCAAACTTATGGTCAAAAACTTTTATTCAATGCTGTTCTAAGACACATAGCCCAAGGGATAATAGTAAATGTATCAAGTAACCTGCCTGGCAGTCATAAGTTCAAGCCCTGGGTGGAGTAGGGCAAAAAAGTCAGGCTAAGCCTTAGAGGCAGATAAGTAAAATCATTAGGAAGATTTAACTGTTAGAAAATCTCCTCTAGCACGGATACTGGAAGGAGAACAATCTATCTCCGTGGATTGAGTATAGGATCCAGTTTGAAATTCCAAGAAGATTACCGACAATAACAACAGACACCTGAAGAAGGCTCTGGGGTACAAAAGCCGGAACGTTGTGCTTATAACAACCCCAAGATGAGAACACTAATCTGAGTAAATCAGAGAATGATGAGGGATATGGATGATTTTAATTATGAAAATTTTATTTGTTGTAGAAGTAAAGTTTTTTTTTTGTTTTTTTTAATTTCATTTTAAAATTTAATCTAGAAGAGCTAAACTAAGAACAAAAAATTTGGTTAGCAAAAAACTTCAAGGTAGTCTGGAAAACATAAACAAATAGATTACGCAAGATCTGTTGACAACTTGACAAAATGATAGAGAGATGACAGCAGGTCACCTAGTTTCTACTTGGTGTAAACACTGTCACCAAAGTAAACACTGGACTACAAATAAGCAGAGAAGAAAAAAAAAAAGACAGATAAAATATACCTGCTGTGAATACTGTGGTGGATTATCCGATTGCAAGCTTCTGTACTGGCCTGACAAGTTGCGTGTGTGGGACTTTTTGGTGGCCGGAGGTGGCGGTAGCTGTCCAGTTGGTTGGGACAGGGCAAGAGGGGGCCCTGTGCGACATGTTGGGGTGGCATTGGTGTTGCTGTTATTAGTCACTGGACACACACTGCACGTACAAGGTCACAAGAAAGAAAGAAAAAGAAAAGAAAAACAGAATTATTATACTTGAGGGTTTTGACTAATAATACAGGACTACAATTTCAAATGTGTTTAACATAATGCTATTTCTCTTTTATGGCATTCAGTATTTACAACACAGTAGATGACAAGCCTGGTCGCTGCAGGGTCACACCAGACCCATTCTACAATTGAAAAGGGTTACTGCAACTCAAGTTTTGCATATGTAACAAATGAAAAAATTGTGAAAATAGGTCTAATCAATCACTTAATAGAAAGTCAGATAACCAACTCCTTTTGGGTAGCATGCAGTGCTTGGGGTAATCGATTTGAAAAATTGGAAAAGTAGGTGATCAATGAATAAGTTACTTCTCTCACCTTTTGTTGGGCAGTAATCACTGGAAATGGATGAATTTAAAAAAAAAAAAAATACCCAAACATATGGGCGCAAACTAAGGGATCAATTTAACATGAGATTACATTGCAATCTGAACCCCCTCTAAAAATGTATTTAGGTTGAATTTTGTTAAAAACAAAAAAAACGTTTCTCCCGCACAACATCATCGTCTTTATTCGTCGGCTATTGGACTTATTCCCTCACCAGGTGCCGCAGAGCCAATACTCTCTGAATTTGTTCAATTAATCTCTATATCTTGTATCCTGCCAGCCTCGGTTATGCATGTAATAAATTCTCAGCCCCCTAGCTCCACTGGTACAACCTGTATGTCTCATACATACAAACATAGTCAACCAGACCAACTTGAAAATTATGGTTGACGGCTTCTAATACATATTTTTTTAGGATGAATGAATTTATTCATTAGACTGAAATAAGCCTGTGTGTATTTGTGTGATCTCAAGACCTGCCAATTTAGCTCAATCAGCCTTGAAGCAATCAGTTTAAATCATCGTAGAGGAATGTGGATTTTACATGATCATTTTAAAAAATTTTACAAGTTGGTTTCAGAAAAGAATTTTGTGGAGAATTGTTCTTGTAGTTCTTGTTACTGTAAGAAAACAAAGTCAACTCCAAGCTTTGTACTGGAGTTATGACATCATTTTTACAGATGACTGTAAAATGCAGGACTGAGAAATATGGATTTCTGAGCATCAAATCTGTTAAGAATTAGAATGCTAGACGAACTGAACGAAGGAAACAAGAAAGTTGGCCTTCACATGAACTTCAGCAAAGCAAAGGTCATGTGCAACAAACATGACAGAAATAAACGCACAACGATCAAAATTGAAAAAGCAAAGATGGAGAAAATAGACCCCTACATCTACCTAGGACAACAACTCTCCTTAAAAGAAGAAGAAATCAAGCCAAAAATCACTCTAGGATGGCAAATCTTTGGTACATTAAGCTCAACCTTCAAGAACAAAAAAATCCCATTAGTTATAAAAAGAAGGGTATACAACCAATGCATCCTCCTATGATGGTGAAACATGGAACCTAACCAAAAGACAGACCCACAAACCGAGTACCATACAATGTGAACATGAGAGAATCATGCTCAACATCACATGGAGAGACCACAAGACAGCACAGTATATCAGGAAAAAAAACAGGAGTTTGAGACATCATAGAATGCATTAGAAAACTTGAATGGTCATGTTGTATGAATGGCAGACAACTGATGGACACCAAGGCTCACAACATGGAACCTCAGAAATCAAATGTGGAACTGAAGCCAGCAAAATACAAGATAGCATTGGCTCTGCGGCACCCATGATAGAGAGGTCTGGCGAATCCTGGGGAAGGTCTATGTTCAACGACAGACAATGAAAGACTGATGATGAGGAGGAGTATGGTTGTACCTCAAGTTTTTTAGACCATAAAGAATGCTAGTGAACAATTTTTTCTCATACTATTACCTAATAAATTTGAACAGATAATTGATTTCCAACAATTTTTTTCTAATAGTGTGGATGATAGAACAATACATTTTCAAAATGATGCTTATCGTAATTATGGTATAATAAATGAAGATTATGGGTTTACTCATGCTTTTTAATAAAAAATAATTCATTTACAAAATTTGAAGACAAATGTGTAATGTTATGCTGAAATAAATACTGAAGTTTGTTGAATATAGAGTTCTTTGATTCAGTCTCAAACAGCCGTTAGGTTATTACATATTTGATTTGAAGAACTTTAGTGGCAGATCCACAAACTAATGGCAGCAGGTTCAAAACATGTTGGACCATGGGAGTTGCCAGACAATAGAGCGCAGGGTTAGAAAGGTTGTACATTGTTTCTCAAATACCAATAGATTTTTTCTTCATATAATTATTGAAAAAAAAAAAAAAAAAGACTAGAAATTAAAATATGAAAACACTGATTAATGCAATTAAATTACTGTAATTCTCAACATAACATCTGCACATTTTTCCAAACATTTTAGCTCAAAAATCCAGCTGCATATTATCTATGGAGACATAATTGCAGGATATTTTTCCAGCACTGTTTGCTGGGTGTAGATGGTCATTTGACTGTCACTATTGTCATAATGATAATCCATGATATAGAAAAACCGCTGACAGTGACTATTTGTTTGTTTACATGCAAAACTTAGAATGGAAACACAAAGGAATCAGGATAGACAGAGTTTACCAAAGTAACCTCAGATTTGCTGATGACAATGTCTTCTTTACTAAGAACGTTCATGATCTCTAAATGATGGAGACAAACTGAATGAAACAAGCAAGAAAGTTGGCCTCCACATGAACTTCAGCAAAACAAATGTCATGTAGAAATGTGTTGGGGACCAAGACACAATGATCGAAATTAAAAATGTGGAGCTGGAGAAAGTAGACCACTACATATACCTAGGACAGAGAGTCTCCATGAAGTCAAAAGAAGAAATAAAAAATTACACTGGATTGGCGAGCTTTTGGTAGAGCAAGTTCAACTTTCAAGAACAAGAAAATCACACTAATCCTAAAAGCAGGGTATACAAACAATGTATCCTACCATGAAAACCATGCAATGTGCACAAAAATCATGCTCAACCTTACATGGAAAGATCATAAAACAGCTCAGTATATCAGAGAAAAGACAGGAGTTTGAGATATCATCGAAACTGTTGGAAAACTTAAATGGCAATGGGCTGGACAGGTTGCAAGAATGGCAAAGATCAGGTGCGAGGCTGTGACCCACAGAAATTAAGATGGCGTGATGAGCTACATAAATTCAGAAAGTACTGGCTCCGCAATGACCCTGATGAAGAGGTCTTACAAATCTTGGGGAAGATCTATGTCCAACGACAGACGCTAACGGGCTGATGATGATGATGACATAGTAATAGTACCCTGCAACACTCAATCATTCATAACTAGTATACATTTGAGGATGAATAATATTTACTATTTAGCAAGGCTTGGGTTGAGATTCACTTCGGATTTGCAGCAAACATTCTGGAGATGCCTATCGGATCAAAGGCAGTGCTGAGTACACACTGATCATGCATTTTCCGTTCAAAATTGAAACCTTATCAGGGAGTGCAGACTATCTATGGTAATGGATTATACTGGGAGAATGACGGTATCTCCATACTATGTTCTACTACTAGTACAACATTTTATGCTGCTCATCTTGCAATCTATTAAGGAATTTGAGCCTTTCTGAGCATTTTATCAATTAGAATTGACCTTGACCAATAAACACCAACAAAGCACTATTATTTAAGAATTTAAACCATTCGCATTAGACAGTACTTAACACACTTAATAACTTCCTCAGGTGTCACATATGAATTGCACAAAAATGTTTTATTTTCAAAATTTACATAACCATGAATATGAAAAATTTTAAATCTTGCTGACCACTTTTTACCTTCATCTTGATACATTAGTTGCTTTTTATTGCAACTTACACTTAGACCGATGACCCTATGGCAGTGAATAAATGAAGTGTGATCTGTCTGAGCAAAAGTGGTGATAAAAAGCAACTAATGAATGAAGATGAAGGTAGAGTGATCAGTAATTTTTAAAAAATAGTACTGATTTATGATACTTCATCTAATTAAAATTGAGAAATGTAAAAAAAATGTTTAAAAAAAAAAAAAAAAGATAATAAAGTCACTCATTCAAATTTCAACTTACAAAGGTACATTACTGGCTTCAGCTCAACAAGGGGAAAAAACAAGCATTTATTTTACACAACACTTATTTTTCAATATCTTCTCATTCCTTTTCAATGCACTTGATTTAGTGGTCAATACCATGGATCTAACATGATTTATTTCTATAGACTCCTTATGAAGCTGCAGTTTCATTAACAAATAGGTTTTACAGAATGGAGTTGCGAGCCACATGCTCAACTCTCACCCTTTACCCAGACTTGGGACCAGCTACAGTGACTGACAAGCTGCAGGGTTTTTTTTCTGTCAGAGTAACTTTCTCTGGGCTAAAAGGGCTAGCTGGATCAGACATTATACATTGAAAATTTGGGATCAAGATTCAGTTAATAATCTTTGTCAAACCATGGACTTATTGATCTATCCTCAGAAGCAAAAAAAAAAGCTATAAGACTATTTAAAAACTAACCTGTTAATAACAGGACTGGTTAGTCATTAAATGAAAAACCATCACATGACCAACATCTTTTAGCAACATGCTGTGTGAATGCGTGTGTGTGTGTGTGGACACAGCTTATCACAAACTAAAGGACCAATTTAGCATACACTTTCTTAGACATAAGGAGTAAATGTTGAAATTTTCACCCCTCTAGCTCCATCGGTGCGGCCTGTACACGTGATATATAGTTGAGCAGCTTAAAAACTGAAGAGACCACTGGTGACAGTAATGGTTGACAGTTTCTAATATACCAGTGATGCGTCAGATTCCACAATAATAGATAATAGACGGGTCGAAAGATAGAAGAGATATTTACCCTGGTATTTGAAAAAGCATATAAGCAACAATGATGAGCCCAACTAACACCTGAAATGGAATAGAAATTCTTTCCTCTCTCACTTAACCTATTGCAATTGCTTTTAGCTCTAGAAACTAAGAAGAATCCATTCATTAGTACCACAATTTTCACTAAGGTCTAACAGTCTTCCTTCTGTACCATTAATTGCACACAAGACTTTACTGGTTCTTTATTACTGGCTGAATACCTACGGACTGGTTATTCAGCTAGTATATAATGAACAGTAGGATAATCTGTCAAACAGTCAAAGTCTAGAGTTAACTTTGTTTTCCTACCCTAACAAGAACAATCTTCACCAAAATTAGGGATATAAACAGATATAAAAAAACCTACATCGCACTACTGTGATTTGAACTTACAACCAACTGAGTACCAGGAGACTATCTAACTGACTGAGCTAAATTGAATAGACAAGTCCTAGATTAGATACTGAAAAGAAAATTTTTCATACAGATACACTCAGGCTTATTTTATTCCATTAGATAAAAACATATTTACAAAAAAAAAAAAAAAAATGATTTTATATTTTTTTAATTTATTGTACACGTAATACAAAAGTTGCAGTAATCATCTTCGCTCTAAATAGAAGTAGGAGAGGACTTTGATCCTGCTACAGCTAGGCTTGCTTCTCTGTATCAATGGACTCTGCCTCTTAAAGAATTTTGCTGCTGAAAATATCTATCCACCATTTGAAACAATGAACTTATCCATTCAACTTAAGGACACGTAACCAAAACTAAGATCATATAATTAATATATATATAAGAAAATATTATTCCTTTCCTTACAATAGAAAGCTAACATTGAAATAAAAGAGACATCAAATATCAGTAGCAGTTTTGGTTATGCTAATGTTAGGATTATTATGAAGAAGATTTCTTTCACTCACAAGTATATAAGCAGCTTTTAAATAAAAATATTATGAATACTGCCTTCTTTCAATTGAAGGTGAGTATTCTATTATCCTGATCAGGGTTGCCAGATCTAATTTTACAATTTTTTGATTCAGGAAGTCACACTCAAATTCAAAATTTAAAAAAAAAAATTCTCTATTGGCAACACATGACATTAAAATATGAAAGTCTAAAAAAAAAAAAATCCCAATGTTGCCAACACTGGACTGATAAAAACATATATCCCAATTGGCAACACTGGTTCTGGGTCTCTGTTTATATTGTGTCCATATCTAGCAGATTAATACATATGTTATTAGCATCATCTAACTCTTCTATTTTTTTTCCATCATAATCATCATGTCTATGTTATACCAGATTAGTGAAATTACTTAATTTGTAAATTGACTTATTTTTTGTAAAAAAAGGTTTGATTTCACTTTGATTACATGAACTTTTGATCATAACAGCCAATAACCAAGTCTGTTTTTGTATACATGATAATCATCAGCGAATTTGTTGAGATATCGGCCCAAGTATGAGGGGAAATCAAGCTTATTCTTCTGAGGAAACATATTGGGCAGGATAGAAACTTCTAAGCTAATTCTACAAATATTTTTTTTAAGGCACCCTTCACAGAGACATGCAGATAAAAAAACAACTTTTTGGGGTTGTTACGGCTTATTGGTTCAAAAAAATACAGTTTAACTCATTATACTTATCAAATTGACAAAACTTTCAATGGTTCATCAGTCCAAGTGATAATAAAATCTATGATAGCACGATGGTGTAAATCTACACATAATAATTAGCAATGTCCATCTGTCGTCTGTCATGCTTACACTATCAGTGTTGTAACTTAGTAGAAATAGAATTTTATGTTACATTAAACTTGGTTCTTTTAGATTAGTTTAATATTGAAAAAAAAAAAAAAATACTGAACATAAACAAGAAAAAACGGAGCAGCATTATGTATTTGATATTTTATAAGTATATTGCAGTTACAAAATTATCTAATTTTCTCACGGCACAGGTAAACCGGTATTTATAATGATAATCTTTTAATGACACCTTTTTCAGGTAAGTGAAATTAATTGGAAAAACATCAGATTTGGCTCCAATTATCTTTTTTTCACCCTCTCCTTTCCCTGATGTTTTGCACCTACTGTGATGAGGGGGCCTCATCAGATGGAGTCCCCCCCTCCCCAAAAGCAGGAGCAAAATCTCAGGGAAAGGGGAAAAAAGAAATATTTACAGTTTGATAATGATTTTTTCTTACAGTTTGATAATGATTTTTTCTTACAGTTTGATAATGATTTTTTCTTACAGTTTGATAATGATGTTTTTTACAGTTTGATAATGATTTTTTTTTACAGTTTGATAATGATTTTTTCTTACAGTTTGATAATGATTTTTTCTTACAGTTTGATAATGATTTTTTCTTACAGTTTGATAATGATTTTTTCTTACAGTTTGATAATGATTTTTTCTTACAGTTTGATAATGATTTTTTCTTACAGTTTGATAATGATGTTTTCTTACAGTTTGATAATGATTTTTTTTACAGTTTGATAATGATTTTTTTTTACAGTTTGATAATGATTTTTTCTTACAGTTTGATAATGATTTTTTCTTACAGTTTGATAATGATTTTTTCTTACAGTTTGATAATGATTTTTTCTTACAGTTTGATAATGATTTTTTCTTACAGTTTGATAATGATTTTTTCTTACAGTTTGATAATGATTTTTTCTTACAGTTTGATAATGATGTTTTTTACAGTTTGATAATGATGTTTTTTACAGTTTGATAATGATGTTTTTTACAATTTGATAATGATGATACAGATCACTTCAACATCCTCCTGGCTTGAGGGAGGAGGAAGGCTCTTCAATAGCAAAATCTACCAGAAGAGAAGCTATGGTTGATAACACATTCCAAGCCATTAGCGAGTAGTTATAACAAAACAGCCTTTTGAAGTATGTAACCAAATAGTGTGATAGAAAACGGAATTCAACCAGTTATGCAGAAAGTACCGATGGATAGGCTTGGAAATATCAAAACAAATTCGCTGATAAAAAATACATATTGATATGAGTGGAGAATATTTTCTTCAGTTTTAGCAATGAAATAAAGTATTTCTCCCCCTTAAACTGCTTTGAGGGGAATGCGAAAATTTACAAGGGGCAATGTTCACATGGCCACTCTAGAGATTCAATGATACAATATTGGAACAAACTGAAAAAAAAAAAAAATGATCATTCCCGCATTTAAATTGAAAAAACTTTCAATGTAGCAAATAGATTTTGGGCACAATAACGCTTTAGGGGACCCAAATTTGATCTATGCGAAAGATTCATCCTTGTTTCAATTCAAGTTTTTTAAATTTTATGATACTATTTTTTTTGTGATATTCTTTTAATGTAGTCAAAGTTTCAGAATTCTACATTTCACACTTTTATCAATCCAATTAAATTTTTGGTAATAGAGTGGAGTAGAATCCACAATTCAAACGGTGCAAAATATTTTCTATACATCTCAACACCAAACAATTTTTATTTACTTTTTGTTTAGGCTTTGATAAATTTGGGAACCTGAAAGCATTATTGAGCCAGTTTGTTTTTTCTCTTGAAATTAGAAAATTGAAATTAATGCTATGGAAAAATCCACCCCTTTCAACCAAATAATTACTCACTTGTCTGAATTAGGAGTGGCTTCAGAATCTCCAGTTATCACAGCACTACAGCCTGTGGGGCTAGGTTGACTTTTCCATTTATCTGAAATAGACAATATCAAATATTAGATGGGAAGAATTGTGTGATCTACACATAATAATTAGCAACAAGTCTTCTGGGATGTAACTGACGTAGTAAAATAGAATTTCATTCATGTTCTAATGATGTAATAAAAATAAGGAATTTAAATAATGTAAAAATGATGATAACTGATGTCTGCTTTATAATGAAATGATCGAGTAGAATAATATGCCACACGTACTGGTACATTTATTTTTCGTAAGGCCTGAATCAACTAAAATTTTATCAGCAGTAAAAATGGAATGAAATACAACAAAAAACTTGCAGTAACCATACAGTTTCCATATATTGTGTGTATGAAATGTCAATTTCAACTGCACAGTAAACTAGTTTTTGAACTAATAAGAAAATCAATCTGATGAGGATCATTTTTTAAATTAAAAATCCAACTACAATTGAAGACATCTGTGTGTGTGCTTGCATGTATGCACTGCGATTACTTGACAACTGGCCATTATATGGAAGTTGACATTTGCCAGATTAGTACAAGACAGCACAGTGTCCTGTTTGAAGTTTTTGGAGTCAATGTTTCTCAAGAAATCTACTAAAAATTGAGAAAAAAAAAAAAAAATGGACTATAAATCTTTTACTAAAATTATAGATCTGAATGAAGACATAAAATTATGTAAATTTAGGTATAAAATATCTAAATGACCAACAAAGAAGAGAAGTGAACAAAATATTTTGAGGCTGTAGTTCTGTACAGCAGACAAAAAATTATTTTTCATGACAATTATAGCAGGCCAGTCAACACAACATAAACTCTGGACCCTTCCAAACAGGTATCTATTTTCTTATAAAGATATAAGCTAAGGAATTGAAAGGAAGTTGTTAGATTTTCTAATCATGGTAAATGATGGAAAACTCTTTACAGGCTCAAATTAAAAAGACAGATAAAATAATAACCAACAAAATTCAACTACAGTTTGAAAATGTTGAGAATATGAGGTCTTGATGGTGTTTTTGTTTTGACTCTTTAGAAACAAGCAAACCATTTCATATCAAGAGAAGCTATACCGAAATGAATGAAATTGTCTCTTCCATGATTTTTTTTTTTTTTTTTTTTTTTTCTCTCCCAAATTTTACTTGATTATTTGACATTTATCTTCTAACTCTTTTTTTAATCTACCAGGCCACATAAAACATTTTCCATCTTTATTTGGGTTACACATTCACTAAAAATGTACATTGTTTGTAGAGGGCATAATTTCTATTTTAGACAAACATATGAATTACAATCATTATTCACAATAGTGATTTTTCAATATGGATTATAAAACTTACTTTTTGAGGAAAATTATATGAAATATTAATGAATGCTGAGATTGGCTGTAGGCCACAAAAAAAGTTGCCACATGCCAAATCTGGCCCTCGGGCCAACGATGGCCCTTATGTGCTTTATGATAACACTTAAAAAAACAAGAGCCTGCATTTCTTGAAGGGACTGCAGGAAGAAAAAAAAACATCTACATTTAAGAAAATAACATTAAAAAACACATGCTCTGTAAGGGGAGTGTGATCTTAACTTAGAGTTATTCTTCTACCTAACTCTTAGAATCTGACAGAGTTGTTTTCTTACGATAATATTTATTACGAAGTGTGATTATGCCACAGCGTAGCCCCCAGCCCCACCAAAAACCTTAATCAAAGCAAAAAAACGCAAAAAATTTACAACCATCATAAGGCAAGTAACAGAACACTTTGAAACTGTACAAATGGCGGAAAGTAAGGATCGGGTTTAGCTTTAGAGTCACATTGAAAATAGACCTCACAAAACCTTTTTTTTTTAAATTAATTTTTTTTTCAAAACTGGATATAAAAAGAGCAATACACAACACTGAGATGCACCAATTAGTGTTGGAATGGCATTGATATCTCAAAAGCTGTAGGAGGAGACGCGGTGCCAAAATTGAGCAGAAAAAAAAGAAAAAAAGAAGAGAAATAAGTAGACAGACAAGCATAGACGTAGGGGCCAGGGGCACAACTGACACCACCCTCCTAATTTCAGGCAAAACAGTTAAATTTTGAGAAAATCAAGTCCTCTGCCTAAAAGAATTAGTTTTCATACTCCTCTGTAGAAGAGTAATGTGCTAGTACATGTGTAATCACACCAACAACATGAAATAAATGCATTTTATTGGAAACCAACTTGAAAATTCAATAAAACAAACTTATGAAATATAAAAGTTAAAGAATAAGGTCACAGATGGACTAAAGATTTCTATTTTTTGTTTATAAATGCTCAGAAAATTGAACAAGAAAAAATATTAGAAGTAAAAACCAAAGCTTGTGAATAGACAACATATTAGAATGTGTGAATAGACAACATATTAGAATGTGTATAAGGTCAGAGAAAACTCAATAGTAGATTCAAATGAAAGCTACAAAAGTTAAATAAAATGAATAAAACTGTTCTTCCTGCTCTCAGAACCTGTACTGTGATCTAATACCTCTGATATCAACCATTCAGGGGGGGTTTATCAAAGAATGAGGCAAAAAAATTCTATGTGGAAATAAAAATTAAAGTAGCAGGAAAAGTACCATTTATATATTGGGTTACTTTACGAAGAGGAGAGTGTGAGAGAGAGACAGATAGTGTCAGAGAGACAGAGAAATTGTCTATCTCTCTGACAGAGAAAGAGAGAGAGACAGACAGAGATTACCACTACCCACGCAATTTTACCTTGAAAGGAGCTGTATGTTGTTCATTTAAAGAATTATTAATCATAAGAAAAATATGCTTCCAGAAGATTCTAGATATTCAATAGAATTAATAATTCTATCACAGATCAGGGAGAAAAAATCTACATATGCAAATGAGTAGTAACTTATTTTTGACTATAATAACAAGCTTCTATTAATAGTACTGAATACATTCTAGTGTTATATCTATCAATAGCTTTTTGAAAAGACTGCAGAAATTTAAAGAAAAAATAAGAAAAAAAAAAAAAGAATAATAAACATTTCAGAGCCATAAATATTAATTGTTTCATGTTTCCAAAGTTACCAGGCAACATTCAGAACAACAATGAAGGCTAAATAAAAAGGCAGCTGGTCCATTTGCTATCAGAACTTATTAAAAGGAATTTTTTGAAATCTTAGTTCTAGGATGAATGTAATTAAAATGGACGATAAACATTTCTCAAAGTAATGATCGATATTACTCTTCCCTTTGATTTTTCAGCAATTGTTTTTAATCAGTATCTTTTGAAGTGCCATTTAGTCCAGTAATTCTATGGAAAGGAATAAGACCAAAAATTGCTGAACACTATTCATATCAATTATAATACAACCAGAAAGATACAAAAACTCTGATCTAACGATTACTTTACAGTTCTTTCCTGTGTGAAGATCTAGCAAGGGCAGAATTGCTAACGTTATTTTCAAACTGACATCCAAAATGGAGTCAAAAAACACCAAATTAAGCAACACTGGGCAAGGGAAATTACTCTCGTTTTGGTATGTCAGCCTGCCAGTCAGAGACCGCAATTGGTGCTAGAGATACTAGTGCATCTAAAAAAATTACCATATTTGCAGGCAGATAAGATGCACTTATAAATTAAGATAAAATCTTTGTCAGTATCACATAGCATCTAATGCACTGGTATTATGACTAGGTGATAGTCTACTGAAGCTTGAAATGGATGGCTATGGGGCTTGATGTGTCACAGCGGGTGGAAGTCCCCTAAATACCTTTGTAAAACATGCATCATAAAGTCCAATGAACATGGTAATTTCTTAAACAATACATTAAATTTTATCAAGTATAATAAAAGAAATTTTAATGAATGTTTGGAGAAAAAAAACAAAATAAAAACAGAGAAAATGTTGATCTTAAAATTGTGTAACTGTTAAGATAATTGTGATATGACAAAATTATAACACTTGAGAAAGGCATGAATCCACTTTCCCCTCAAGCTATGGGTGAAATAGCTGGGCTATTGGAACCCTATGACCCTGGAAGATAGTTCACCTAAGACAGGGTTCTTTTAACTTTTTCAACTGTATCCAGGTAAAGGAGAAGGATTGGGCAGAGGGATAGCAAGGCCACCCAGTGAAAAATACCTATTTACAACTGAAACCACAGTACAGCGATTTCAGTCCAATGTTCCTCAAGGAATCTACCAAAAATTTTGCTAATCATATGTAAATACATAAACTTGAAAAATTTATTTTATTTTGCTAAATATTTTGTTTATAATAAAGAGAAATGAGAACCAACCAAACCTTCCAGATGTAAATATGGTTGAAGCAGCGACTTGAAAGATATGAATTTTTATATGGAGTCTTATCTTAGCAAAGCTCATTAATTTTCATGCATCTGAAGAGCAACACAGTTTATGAAGCAGGTCAAGATACCCTTCTCTTCATGGGAAAGTAAAAGAGAAGATACATCTTTTACTTTTACATAATACTTATGTAGTGTGAGAATTAGGAAAAAAAATCAATATTAGCAATTTACATCAACCTTCAAGGCATAAATATTTCTTCATGAACAAACTAGTTATGCTCTGTGAAAAAATTCAGATATATTTGAATTTCTTAAAGAAAAACACACACACACACACATATATATATATATATATCTACACGGGTTGGTGGGTGATGCATTCATGTTGAGTTCAAGTGATTTTTCCACGTTCTCTTACTTTAAGGCATAATAGTTCACAACTTCAAAGATGTTGATAGAATGAATAAATGCCAGTTTTAACAATTTCTTTTGAGGTTTTAATAATAACCTTCTAGTGGAAGAGTCCATTATCAAAGAAAGAGAAACAGACAGAAAAAGTCAATCTTCATAGTATTGATTACTCTTTTCCATTTAACAATTATCCAATTTTTTGTCAAATTCCAGACTTTGTTTTTACTATAACAAGCACAATCCTCACCAAAGTCAAAGTTAAAATTCCCCTATCGTGATTTGAAATCATGATCATCTGATTGGTAGGTATCTTCCTTAGCATCTGAGCTACATTGACAAGTCTTACATACCTATAAAAATGTCACAAACATGCAAAAGCTCATTCCATTCCTATAAATCAATACATCTATAAGATTAACATCTTTCTATAGTGATTTGAAATCATGACCACGTGATTTGTAGCCCAATCTCTTACAGATTGAGCCAAACTGACAAGTCTTACACATCAACAAGATTTCCATATCTTACAGATATGGAAATTGGAATAGGAGCGGAGTTTGGCCTTGCAGCAGCCAGGCTTTCTTTTCATTCCTAATTATGTATATTCATTTTTTAGATAGATTTCTGTCTTCAAATCTTGATCACCCGAATTCGATATATTCAATACAAAATCAATTTAATGATTCACTTAACTATGAAGTATCAGTTTTAAAGATCAACATCCTCTGGTATGGACAACTTAAAAGAGTTTATTTAATTCCTTGCACTTACAAATCTCACATCTTAAAACAAAATGCCAGTGAATAGTCATAGATGAGGCCAATCATATCCCACTTAACAATCTAATTAAATTACTTACTAGTTTACTTAGGTCGTCAAGAATGATGGCATATAAGAAATATATGAATACACATTATTACATTGTCTTTTTTATTACGTCATTAGAACAGGACTGAAATTCTATTATTTTACTTTGTCAGTTGCAAGACTGAAATTCTATTATTTTACTTTGTCAGTTGCAAGACTGAAATTCTATTATTTTACTTTGTCAGTTGCAAGACTGAAATTCTATTATTTTACTTTGTCAGTTGCAAGACTGAAATTCTATTATTTTACTTCGTCAGTTGCAAGACTGAAATTCTATTATTTTACTTTGTCAGTTGCAAGACTGAAATTCTATTATTTTACTTTGTCAGTTGCAAGACTGAAATTCTATTATTTTACTTCGTCAGTTGCAAGACTGAAATTCTATTATTTTACTTCGTCAGTTGCAAGACTGAAATTCTATTATTTTACTTTGTCAGTTGCAAGACTGAAATTCTATTATTTTACTTTGTCAGTTGCAAGACTGAAATTCTATTATTTTACTTTGTCAGTTGCAAGACTGAAATTCTATTATTTTACTTCGTCAGTTGCACCTCTTCATGTTTACTGGAGACATCCACATATTGCTAGCTATTATATGTATGGATGTTAAAAACAGGCCTTGGAAGAATAGCGAAAGTTCATGAGCAATGAATGAGTAGTTAATCTTTGATAAAATCAATTTTTTGATGCTTTCTTGTACAAACCGTACAGGATATGCAAAATTCTTTTGAAAAACCGTCTGATAGAAGGCCTGGGAAAACTGCCTTCCCTCAATGTAAGTAAAATTTTAAGACAAAGAAGTGATTGTCTCCTTCCTGTCACTAGACGCCATCTGGGCTAGTTCTCTCTTGTCTCTTGAATTGAAAGCCATTTTTCTTCAAGACTCAATTTTACAGGCTGCTAATCTTTTAGCTCTGCAAAGAAAGTTTGGAAGACGTTGATTCCAACCTTCACGGATAACCTGTAGGTTTTCAAGACTTCAGAAAGTGACACTAGATGTGATGAAAATAGCAAAAAACTAGAATTAGAATCAGAGCCTCAAGATGTGAATTGCTGCAATCTCATGATAACACTTGATAATCAATAAGTTGTTGCTAATTATGGAGGAGCTAAGCCATTTCTTGGGATGGAATTTTCTCCTGATGAAGATGCTATGAACATCCAACTATAATTTTAAAAAAATCTTTCGGTGAATGTGCATGCCTCGAGATAACTCAAACATTGGTCATTGTATGATACTGATATCCACTATATATAAAAGTCAACACTTCAGGCTTAGCAGAGTGAAGTTTGAAGTTGTTTGGATCAGAGGTACTCAGGGAAGCTATTGCACCATGATTACTCTACAACTGGCCACTGCATGATGTTGACAGATGCCAGAAAAACAGACAGCGCTGGGTTGAGTTTGAAGTTTTTTTTGATCAGTGATTCTCTAGAAATCTAAAAATGAATTAAAACCTACAGATTGTAGATCTTTTATACAAAATTATAGGTCTAAATTTAGATACAAGATATCCAAATCAGCATCAATAAAAGAACAACAAATAATTTGGAGCTGTAGTTTCGTATGATGGAAAATTATATTACGTGAGAATTATAACAGGATGCTCCACACACTATGAAGTCCAGCCCCTTCAAAACATGCACCTTTGGAACAGGCATTCTTTTAGTTGTTGAAAATGACAACAAAAGATTCAGAATATTATGTAGACGTAGTTGATAGAGCATCGACAGGATTTGATAGGATTGACTTCAATTTTGAGAAGTTCTGCTGTGAGTAAAATGCTATCGAATAGCATCACATGCTACAGAGAAATCTTCCGAGAAAAAGAAAGCGTCAATCGATGCAGCAAAGTTCATTGTTGTCTTATTTCAAGAAATATCCACAGTCCCCGCCCCCAACCTTCAACTACCAATCTGATCAGTCAGCAGCCATCAACATCTAGGTAAGACCCTCCACCAGCAAAAAGATTACGACTTGCTGAAGGCTCAGATGATGATTAGACTTTTTTTAATTAAGCTATGTACATTTTTTTGCCCCCCCCATCCCACCTGATGCTATTGTGCACTTAATGCACTATAGGTACATGTACCTCAAAAAAACACAATACTTCAAAAACAAATAAAGACACTTACTGCTCTATGATTTTTTAAAAATAACATTAAATCCAAAACTGATTGTTTCTTTTTCCCAATGTTTTTCTCTTTCTGGAGAACTGCTAACAATTGCAGTTCTTCATATTTTGTTGCAAATGAGTGGTGGGCATGGTGATAATGCAATTTTTAACATAACAGCCCCTAAAATTTGTGAACATGAATTCAAGTTGCCAAGTATTTTATAAGAGGTAAATATCTTATCCTTGCTACTTAGAACAGAAAATCTGCAGAGAACCCAATAATTTGAGGGAAAAAGAGAACACTGCCAGAGACAAACTAATAGATCAATTTAGCATAAACTTACATTACAAATTGAACCTCCACAAAAAACCTACATTGAGGGATATTTTCAAAAGAACAGAAACATTTTTTCTAGACATAAGGAGTAAATGTTTGGATTTTTGGCCCTAGCTCCATTAGTGTGACCTGCATACATAATACATTCATATATACATACATAATACATAGCCAAGCAGACCAACTTGAACACTGAAGAAACCTATGTTGACAGTTTTGGTTGACGGTTTCTAACAAACATGAGGTCGTGATGGCTAAACTAGGGCTGGCTTCAAGCCAAGTGGGCCAATTGTTCCCAATTTCGCCCAGTGCCTAAAGGGGCTCCAGGCTAGGGTAATCTACTCTAGTCTTGTCAGATACATACAACAGCACACTGCAATATACCCCTAAAACTACACTGCAGGTTTTACAGGAAAAGCAACAATTTCAATTTTCTTCTTAATTCTTCAGTCAGTAATGTTTGTTTACACTGTTTATGTTTTGGAATTTTCTCATTGTACTCAAATTAAATGATACATTAATTATAGAAAAGAGTATGAATTTCTACAAAATGTTCATATGTTCCCAACAGGGCCCCACAGATACTAAAGCCAGTCCTGGTCTGCACCTTGTTTTCCCATTTGAATGGCCTCCATTCTCTCTCTACAGACTATGGCACATGCTTGGGCGAAGCGTAGAGATCTTGGGATGCCCAGTCTTCAGACCTCCCTCTTGGCTTTGCTGATATAGCCCAGAGGAAAGCAGGAGCTGCAAGAAGGATGTCAGATTGGGCATCAAACTACCTTAAAGGGGTTTCCACTCCTTGATTTAGAATTAGACTTGTCCTCCTAAACTGGTTACCTTCCCAAGGCTAAAGAACCCAATCTGTCCTGCTATTTTACCCGAGAGGGGGGGAGAAGAGGTTGATTCATGCCTCTCTCAAGGGCATCAGTGCAAAGTGAACATAAAAGCCTAGACCAGAGTCAAGTTGCCAATTCCATTGTCTGCACCGTTACAGACTATGCCAATTGCACCTCCTGTATCTTATTTTGACCATATAATTCAAGACGCTAAGTCTATAAAGGATTTTTGGCCACATTGGCAGAGCTAAAGATTCCAGGGCCCAGGGCTAAGTTCTTTGAGGAGCCCCTTCCAAGATATACTGATATTCAATAAAGAAAAAATGGAAATTGGTAATGATTGGGGAAAAAAAACTCCAAAGGCTGCAATTGACAGTTTCAAACTGGATGAGGTTGTAAGTTCAGCTTGTGTTTCTAAATCAAATAATATGAACTTCAATGCAGTATATGAAAAAGAGGTCACCATTAATTGACTTTCTATTTATATCATCAAATTACAGACTTGCAGGATTTTTTATTCAATTAGTTCAATTATATAGTGGGCAAAATTGGATATTGGATATTTTTTAAAGCCTTCAATGGCATTCAGAAATTTTGAGACTTAATGCTGTTCTCTCAAGATTAAAAGATTTGGAGCATACACCTGCACAAGTTGAATGGATGGGTACACAGATTACCCAATCCAATGACATGAAAATAGAAAGACACATATTCCAATCAACAGGAAGTAAGTTATTAATAAAGCTCAAAAGAAAATTACAATCATTGTATTTATAGATGAAAGTGCTTGCTCAACATAGGATGTAAGAGTTTGGAGACTGTCAACATAGGTTTCTTGAGCCAGTCTTGCTGGCTGTGTGTGCATGTGTGGGTAGTGTGTGTGTGCACCTGCGGGCGGTTGAAGGCTAACCAGAGTATTGTTAGCCATACATTCTTAGAACATTTTCTTACTGTACCCTGTGGCTACCACTCATAATACTGGATGAGAGATTGGACTGTCCCAGTCTGGAAGTTGCTCATCTCTTAGACCAATTGCCAACCAAGGCTAGAGAGACCAATCTGCCTTGCTAAAGGAAGGGAAAAGAAAAGAGATGGATTCATGCCTTTCCCAAGAGTATCGGCGTGAAGTGAACAGCCCCTGACCAATAATAAAGATACAATAGAATGTATAAAGATGGATAGAGTCATGGGTTTATGATTTTGATAACTCATTAAAGAAAGAGAATAATCCTATTGGATAGTCATGGAAAATGAATACAACTCCTGAAAAAGAGTCCAATCAAGCAATCTAGGCAACAATGACAAAAGCTATTGAGAGAACAGGAAATTTGAATTCACATGTTCATTGTTGACATCACAGCTTTCATGAGATGTAATCAGTGATGTGCACAGACTTTCAGAAGGGCAGGGGCTTAGCTGAAAAAATACCACACCAACATTCAGAGCAGCAGTTCCCAACCTGAGGCCAATGGACCCCTGAGAGTTCACAAAGGTTCTCAAAATATACTAATAAAACTATGATAGATGATAACTATATAGCAGCACATATGCATACGGAATAAACTTTATTCAGAGTACTAATACCATAAATTACGATGATATTATGTTCTACGAGCAGAACGAGTAGTCAAAAATGTGCAAGTAACAGGTCACCTATTAAAATATATTTTTGAGTTTTGACAAAAAAGGTGCTTGAAATGAAGGAGAAAATTGGCAGGGGCTCAAGCCCCCCCTCCATCTGTGCATGTGCATGGATGTAATAGAGAAAGAACAGGGTCTGAAAGAAGTTTTAATGGGTTGAGGAGGCCAAAGCAATTTTACAATTTTTTTTTACACACATAAGTTAGCAAATTCTTGCCATCAATAGGTTAGAGTTTAACTCATAGAAATGTTGTTTTTTGTCAGTTGCAGATCATTAATACACATGTCCCCCATTATAGAGCAGGTGTTGAGATCCAAGAAAGCTAACTGTGTTATAACCTAACTATGATCACAAGTGTTGCCTATTCAGCAATTCTGAAGCTAGATTAATAGCTTGGGGCCCACCATCCAACTGTGTTATAGTGGGAGAGGCCTGTATTCATGTTCATTATTTTTTAAAAAACTCAAGCAAGCCTATCAAAGCTTACTTTGAATATATCAAAATGATTCCAATCATACCATGACCGTGTCTTGATTAATTTCTTTAAAAATCAACTGCAATTTAATACACGTTCAATACCCCTTAAAACCAAAATAATCCCAAATTGAAAACTTTTTGAGAGCCAACATGATGTCACAAGCAGAAAATTCCACACTTGATCTCACTGTATTTACATCACAAACTGTGAAAGATAAAATAAGTCCCAATCAAAACATGTAACTGTCAATGCCAACCCTACATGTATTAATTAATCACAGTATTTTTTGCTTATTCTTACATCTGTACTAAGATAAATGTCCAAAAAAAAGGGCTGCAGATACCTCTCTGACTAACAGATATAAGATAACAATACAGGGACCCATCTACAAGATACCTCATCCTATTCACTTCTGATCCCAAGCATTTCAGGTAAGGGATACTCAACCCGTATCCACAATATTCTAAAAAATGTTTTTTGTCGAATCCTAATCTTACCAATGACTGAAAAATACGTATACTTGCAAAATCCATGGAACTAAATGATAAAAATCTTTACACTTCTTTTCATACCAAGAAGCCCAATTTGTCTACCAGTTCTATCGTCTGTTTATTGCTAACCACAAAGTGGACAAAAATAGGAAGGAAGAAAATGTTTGAAATTACTGAGGAACAATGATGTCCCCCGCAGCATAGACGTGTATCAATTCAATAGGATCTTTATTTTTAGCAACGAGACAATCCTATTCCGATCATATCTTTTATATTCAACAATATTGTGATTTTATGACAGAGAGGAGAAAGAATCATAATGCCTATTCATGGCATTCAAGTCTTTTCAACTCGATAAGGAGAAGGGATTTTTTGTTCTGAATTCCTGAGATAAGGAATTATTGTCCAACTCTGGTATTATTTTCCCCCATAACAAGAACAATCCTCAACAAATTTAGAGAGCTAAACTCTTCACTGTAAGTTTGTCCTGTCACATTAAACTAATCTTATATAGGAATTCAACATTTTCTCTGTGATTTGTAATCATGATCAAGTGATGGTTCTGGTAGGCTCCCTTACCAACTGAGCCGAATGGACAAGTCTTTTATATCTAGGAAATTCATTTATCATGCATACAAACTAAGTTGCAGTAATCATCTTCAGTTGTAAAAGAAGTGGGATTGAATTTAGTCCCCGCAGCAACCAGATTTATTATTATTATCATTATCCAAAGATTTATTCAAGAATAATCATTATTATTCACTGAATGAGTAAGGACATCAGATATCCCTACATGCAGCCTGTAAGATTCAATCTGACCACTTGACTTTGACGAGTGGTCTCTCTTTCGGGCATGTAAGTTTCTCAGCTTTCTTAAAAGAGTCAATTTTGCCTCTAACTCGACTGGCAGTTTTTCAAATCTTACAGGCTGCCTGCATGGACAACAGAATGAGAATAATCTACCTCCATGGATGGAATAAGAAGTTCAGTTCAAAATTCCCAGAAGGTCACAGGGTACGACAGACACCCGAATAAGGCTAGAGAGTTTAGTGGAGGGAATGTTGTGGAAATAACAACCATAGATGAGAACATTAAACCAAATGAATCAGTGAATAATAAGGCTAAGGTTATGACATTTTCTTTGAATCTTGGTTCCACATTTGCCAAAGACATACACAAAATTCATAACCTAATGCTTTATCAGCTCGTGAACTTTTTAGGTCATGACCTCTGCTACAACTTATGTTTTACAGAATAGAACTTAAAATGGATTTATGGACTTTTAGGCGAATAAAAATAGTCATTATGGCACTAATACTGAGCATTGAAATTTGATTAAGTAGGTAAGTTCAATTCCCTTGACAGATATAAATAATTTTTTCTCCTTCTGATACAGGTCAGTCATATGCATTATTAATAAAATATGTCCAAAATATGCACAAAGGTTAGTTTTAAATTATTTTCTAGGGCATAAGAAAAAAAAGAAATACTACAGAAAAAACAACTTTCAAATCTAAATCAGGTGGTCATAAAATTTGCACAGCAATTATTTTGCTATTATGCAACAACTTGACTATTGTATTTGAGGTGCGGTGATCAAATAACGAGACTGAGCTTACGTAATTCAAGTCGACACACACATGCGCAAACCGCATGGTATACATTGACCAATGGGCAAACAAATTACCCCTGGAAGTTTCAATCCTCTAGCTTTCCTGACTACATCTCTCTCTTTCCATTCTCCTCACTGCGTGATGCTACGGCATGACATGGCAATTAGAGATGATGACACTTATACACTTTAATAGGAATATAGGTAAAACAGGTCTAGTTAGTCACTCGATAGAAACCATCATGTGACTTTTGGGAGCGATTGCATTGGGGATGATCAATTAGAAAATTGGAAAGAGAGGTGATCAATGAATAAATTAATTTTCACCTTTTGTTGGAGTGTGATGACTAAAATAGTCAAAATTTTCAGAAAACACAAATAAGCATGAACGTTGCAAGACACAAACTAAGGAACTGATTTAGAATACATTGCAAACTGACCCTGCCACAAAAAAACAGGAGCAATTTTTTTTTTGAATTCAAAAGAAAAAGAAAAAAAAAAAGAAGCTGTTTTTAGACATAAGGGGAAAATGTTCAAATTTTTAGCCAGCTACCTCCACTGGTATGGCCTATACACATGGCACATATATAGATAGCCTAACCAAGTTAAAAACTGAGGGAATCTATGTTGACAGTTTATAATAAAGTTGGATATTAACATCTATTGTATACAAAAATAAGCATTTTTGGTACACACATACTTTTTGCCCCCAAAAGTATGGTGGGCATCTTGAAATCGTGCTTAATTGTAACTGAAAAGATAAATTTGTAATTTCAACATGTATCCAATGAATAAACAGCAATCATCTGCCATAATATCAGAGTTACTTCCCTTCCTTCTGGACTTGCTATGAATATTTCTATTTTTTTTGAGCAGAAGTATATCTAAAAAATGCTTTCTTGGTTTGCATGTATCATTTTCTTTAATGCCAGCCACATGTACAATTACTTGTATTTTTTTAAATTTTGTAAATGACTTCAATGTTTTGGGAGGGTTATGTCAATTTTATGGAGGCTGATGATTTGAATGTTTAATAGTTGGATATATTTATCACTTAATAAATAGGGATTATATTCCACAGAAGTACTTAAGGCAACTGATATAAGCCAATACTTTTGAAGAGAAAGTGCTGTCTGCTACATAAAAGGCAAGGTCATGTGACCTTAGCAAAGGATTAGAGGCTATCGAACAATATAATCTTCGAGTTTTACAAATCCTTGGAAATGAATCATCTCAAAGTTGGAGAAGCATTGAATCTATACATACGTGTTTTTAGACTTCTCTGCTCTAATAATATTTTATTTCAAATTTATATTTGTCCATTTTTTTTCTTTTGCAAAGATCTCGGCTAAGTCCGATTTGCTAGTATCACAAGCAAAAATTAATGAAAGAAAAATACCACATTTTGTATACTTGGAAGAACAAATTCATTTCATCATTCTCAAACAGCTTCAAAACTGACTGAATTTGGACCAAAGATTTTTTGTACACGAGTTTTCAGTCTTGTCAATTTGGAAGCTGTCTATAAGCATTCTGAAATGTATCATATCTTTGGCATTCAATGTATGTATATATTAATTTATTGGAAACCTTCAAACAAATCTGTCCATATAGGTTTCTTCAGTTATCAAGTTGGTCTGGTTGATTAGCTATGTACTTACCATGTATACAGGCTGCACCAATGGAGCTAGAAAGCTGAAAATTTAAACATTTACTCTTGTCTAGATATAATTTTCTTTTGTTCGTTTCCTAAATCACTCCTCCTCCCAATAAATGGGAATTTGTTAGGATGGTCAATTTGCTATGCAAGTTTATCTTAAATTAATCCCTTAATTTGTGTCCAGCAGCATCCAGACTTTTTCAAGTGATCAATGCCCAACATGGCATGCTGCCAAAAGAGGTTGGTCACATGACAGTTTCTACTGAGTGACAAACCAGACCTGTCTGTTATAAATGTGAATAGACATCTCAAAATAAATACAATAAATGAATACCAAGAAAGATTTTCTATTTGGAAACAATTTAAAAGCTCTTTCAACATGAAAAGTTGTTTGCATGCTAGAAAGATTGAAGATGAATGCCTTCCCTAAGGATATCAAGAGAAAAATAATTACTGGCTGATTCTTCTAACAAGAAATCATTCTGCTGGCTTTCTCAATGTTATTTATGAACCCTCAGCAATGTGCAATCAGTGACATTAGAAAGAAATTTCTTTTTCAGTGATTTTTTTCGCATGATTGAACTGCTTCTTGTCTATGCTGTTTACATACACAATATTTCAGCCGATCCATTCTACAGCCTTGTTCAGGTATACCATTAGAATGTTATGGTAGTAAACATTTTTTTTTTTGGTCAATAGTAGCAATGCTTCTAATGTAGGATTCAGGTGGTATTGTCTCCTTTTCTGGTAAGGTCAGAATTTCCATACTTTATCCCTGTTGAGTAGCTAGGCCTACTACCAACACAAACACCACTTGTAATGGCCCTGGCCAGAGATCTCCAGATATCAGTGACCAAGAGAAGTATTCAATCAAAGAATATTATGTTCATCCTAACAAAAGTAAGTCCACCCAACATATTCAAGTTGGTCATTACAAGACACACATAGAATTCTGTAAGCACTTGAACACTTATGCCAAATAAAAGGAGAGGCTAAAAAAGGATGGTCATAGCTGGAGTTGAGCAGTATGCATCGAGAGCTGTTTTAAAGAGACTGGCTTTGTTTTGGAGAAAAAGAAATAGAAAGTATATCATCGAGCACTAATTGTTAATGCAGTGGACTGGTAATATTATAAGAAGACATGTACACAATTACTGTGTTGGTCTCGTTGAATGAAGAATGGATTGCTTGCATTTAATGCTTGTCAGGGGAAGAAGAGTTGATTAAACAAAAAAGGTCATCACTGCCGTTTCTCCTTCCAGAAAAGGACGTAAAAACATTTGCAATATCATCTGATTTTTACAGACATCTTCCAATGTAATAGAAAAAAAAAGAAAGATTTTGTTCAAAACCTGCAATGTTGTTTACACAATTTTTGATAGCATTTGGCAAATTTTGTTTCTGTAATAAAACTATTTGTTGAAAATGGTCACGGACTAGTCTTCTTGAACCTTGCTACATGTTTGTTTGTATCGAAGAAGTGTGTATCTGTTTGTGTTTCCCATAAGTTATAGGTCATCACTGTATGCTCACAAAATGAGATGTTAAAAAAAAATATTTTAGCTTCTTACAATAGCTTTTTCTTATGTCACATCCATCTTCAATTTTGAGAATTGATTTAAAAAAAGAATCATATGACGTAGTCTACAGTTAAAAAAAAAAAAAAAAAATTGCTCATTCTTCACCCAGTCTCTCTCTCTAATCTCCCTTTCTTATGAATGCTATCAACCGCTTCAAAAAAAGTCTGAACAAAAAAACTTTTTGGCTTTCACGGAACTGTTGACTTTAGTAGTTAAAATGATGGAAACAGAATTCCGATTGAAAATCGAAATGGAAGGAAGGAACACCGATGCCAAATACAGGCAACAAAATTCAAGAATAAAACAAGTCTCGTTAGTCACTCAAAAAAACTTTACTTGAACAACATCTTTTGGCAGCATACCATGAGAGGGTGATCAATCAAAACATCGGAAAAAGGACTGATTAATGAATAAGTGACTTCTTTTACCTTCTCTTTGGTAGTGATCAATAGAAAAAGTCCGAATTTTAAGAAAACCAGCATAAATGCTGCTGGGCACAAACTAGGTGAACAATTTAACAAATTTACATTGCTAACTGAACCCCCAAATAAAAATCCATACAGGTGGGGAATTTTCAAAAAACAAAAACCCAACAGGTTTTTTCCTACACATGAGGTGGAGTAAATGTTTGCATTTTCAACCCTCTAGCCTGTACGCATGATACATTCATAGACCAACTTGAAACTTAAGAAGCCTATTGTGACAGTTTTGGTTGATGGTTTCTCATAATTCACCCTCTCTTTTTCCTGATATAAAAAGAAAAATTCAAACGAAAATTTCTCATCTAAGAACTAGCAGAGTACTGTCAAAAATATTTAGAATTAAATTATTTCTTATATCAAATTTTGTGGGGTATGGATAAGAAAAAGGTCAGGAACCATTGGTCTAGGTACATTCTGGGAATTAAGTGATACAGGCATATCTGCAGCCAGGTTAAGAAAAATTGGAAGATCAAAAAAAAAAAAAAAATGGTCTTTCTTTCTAAATACATAGGAAACCTTTCATTTTAATCATGGATAGTGATACCAGATAGTTATTATTATCAAAATCATTTGGTCCTCAACACTTTATTTTTGGTTATACTAGTTTTGAAAATAAACCCGGTTAGCTATAAAAAGACCACTTCAGTGCAACTTCTGCAATAAAAATTACTATTCCCAGTTGGGTGGGGTAAGGTTATGACTTGGTTTTCTGAATTTTTTTTTTTTTATTACAAAAGATCTTATTTCAAGTTGTGAGGTAAAACAATCAGATGAAAAATTGCTGCATAACAAAAAAATCAATTTTATTTTAACCTGTATAAGCAAAAATAGCCCATTTTACTTGGAAAAGTCAGTGAGAAAAGAAAATGCAATACAATCTTTTTTTTTTCTTTTTTGGCTTCCATTCTTTAGAATCATAATGTTCGCTCTTGGTGGGGACTAAGAGAAAAAAGCAAATACTCTTTTCCAATTATTTCCAACATAATGTATCATTCCTCATAAATCTAAAAGCGGTCTAATCTCAAAGAATAATCAACAATAGTTTGGCCAATAACCTTTGTTCAACGGTTACTGAGCCTTCAACTGATTGACATGGCATTTACCAAATAATATTAAAGTGATCTTCTGAGAGCAGCATTGTATGTCAGCTCTTATTAAACACAGTTGGATACAATAAGTGGGGCTTTTGAGGAGGACTGATCTCCATTTAGAATAAAGCTAATATCTGAAATTTTCTAACAAGTAAATGACAGTCACTCCAGAAAGATCTTGAAAGATTTCAACAAAATAGCACAAACATGGTTTCCAAACTGGCAATTTATTTTGGTTGCTGCTTGTAATGTAATAGATGATCCAGATTTCTATCAAATGGATAATTCAGCAGAGATCTTATAATTGTAGTAAATGACTCTTTGATATAAAGTCCCAATCTGGAATTGAATTCGTTTTTCTACCATTGATAACAAGAACAATCATCAATTTTTTTTTTTCATTCTAATAAATGAATACATTTACATTAGAAAATTTGGAAAAACAATTTCTTTTCACTTATATATATATATATATATATACAATACTAAAGTAGCAGTAATCATCTTCAGTTGAAATAGATTATAACAACCAGGCTAGTGTTTTTAATGGTTTTGTAAAAAGATCAACATTTTGAGATCAAGAATATACATGCAATCATTTTTTGACAACTTGTATTCAAATTAATTCAGAATCTAAAAAATATTTTTCAAAGATACTAATTACAAAAAGATGTTATGCTAATAACACACAGATTTAAACTTTGATAGATTTCAAAAGCTGGATGCAGGTTTGCACCCATTTCATTACATTGGAGAACAATGTACTCAAAGGATTGAATGCTCAAAATGAAGCTTATGCATGATGCAATCATCTAAACTGCTAAATACTTTTGCCTCTGACTACAGTATTGCCATGTGACTGATATTGTAGCATGTAAATTCTACCCTCTTATATTTGATGTTGCATCCTTTATGGAACACCCTGTACAAAGTAGATAAGCATTTTTTTTCTCAAAGTAAGTTTACAGGAAGTTATACCATTCAAACAACTATTATGATTGAAACGAGTGTATAATAGTTAAAAACATTTTTTTACTATCTTCATTAGGATCCGACTTCTGCACGTTTGTTTGAAACCATCAACTAAAACTGTCAACAAATGTTTCTTCGGTTTTTATGTTAGTCTGGTAGGCAATGTATGTAGTTATCATATGTACGGGACAGAACAGTGGAACTCGAGGGCTGAAAATTCAAACATTTACTTATTACGAATAGAAAAAAAAAAAAAAGACTGTTTTTTGAAAATTCCCCCAAATGGGGGGGGGGGGATTTGCAATGTAAGTTCATGCTAAATTGATCTTATTTTCAAATTTTTTTTATTTTTATTGATCACCACCAACATGGCTTGTTGCTGAATCATGTTGGTCACGTGATGGTTTCTATTAAGTAACTAACCAAACCGGTTTTCATGCAAGTTAAATCATGATTTACACAAGTTCCCAAGGTTTACGTGAATACAGTTCAACATAAGAGAACTAAGACTTGGTTAAATTCTTTTTTGGACAATATCGATGATGGATGAGAAGTTATTGAAACTAATGAGGGAATCAATGTCATTCGATGATACATTGATTCTTCTGTGATGTATACTACTCTTTGGATGAAGTAGACTTTTTAATTAAACATTTTTCTCTTTATGTATCCAAAGTTTTAAATTGTTGATAGCTATTGCCAAAATGAATGCAATAAAGATTTTTTTTTTTTAAATCATAGATTGGGAGATGTGTGGCATTAAACTCTGAGCAATTTCATGTACATTTTCTGACATAGAAAAACTCCAGAGGATTTTTTGGTGAACCACTTGCAGCAGAAGATCTCATTGGATGTATAGTTTGATAATTATTGGAAGAAAAAAAGAAAAAATAATAATTTGTGAACGCAAAGAGATCTACAAATACACACGCATCTTCTTTGTTTAAGATTTCTGGCTCACACGGTTTCAAAATATTTTGTCATTTTCTTCCAAATAGATTTAATGTTACAAATTGGCAATCTCTTGCTAAATGAAATTTGATAGGTTTTTTTTTTCTCGTAAACTGAAAATATTTTGCTAAGCATTTTTTTCACAATTGGGACATCTCACTAAGCAAAATTTTGTTATAAGACTCCATTGCTATAAGAAGTACCACCATATCTCTTATTCAACTCATTTGGTCATTTCTTGAAGTATGTTAAAAACTGTCCTTTTTAACAGCAGAAAAAATAATTTAGTCTTAGTGTTTTCATTAGAGTTGATGATTAAAACAGGACTATGTTCTGAGATGTCCACTGATGACAAGTATAAACTTGCCTTCGAACACAAAGCAAACAAGTTTGAACAAGGACTTGGTTCAACAGAAAAACACTAGAAAAATTATGCTGACCAATATTTTACAAAATCAGAGGCTATCACAATATTAGTGAATTGCAGAAGCGGTGTACTGAAAAATTATGCTGACCGATGGTATACATAACCAGAGGTCATCATGAAATTGTTGAATCACAGTAGCAGTGTACTGTAACACTAGAAATTAATTTTTTTTTCTGTTCTTTCAAGGGGTTACTGGATTAAAGTAGTTTGCCAGATTAAAGAGGTGGCTGGATTAACAAGAGCAAATGCCTACAGGACCACTAAACTACAGTTAAGACCTACAGAATCATAACTGTCAGTTGGCGTGAATCAAATTGGCATAAAAACAGAATGAAAACTAACAGACAAAATTTAAATGAAAGTTATATAGAGGGAGGAGAGCAGAAGGAAAAAAAATGTTGTGGTAGGTGTAAATCAAACTAGCATAAAAACAGAACAAAACTCAAAAACAGAATTTAGGTAAAGAAAGCTATATAGTCAGAGGAGAAAATTAGGAGGAAGAAAAAATTGATTTCCAGGTATATAGAGGACTGCTAATAATAATAAAATTCATAATAAAAGTCTAATACAAGTAAACGAAGTTCGATAATTTGCATAAAATAAAAAACGTTATTGATTTTCAAATAGATTAATAATGAACAATAAAGCATAATTTGATAACAATATTTCAAATTATGTAGCACATGATACTGGCATAGTACTTGTAAAAAATGAATTGAGTGCAGATAGCGTCAAAAGTTGTCTAGTTTCCCTGGCACTTCCCTTTAGGATGCCTCTGGCATTAATGGGGAGGTGAAGCTTAGGGTGACAGGCCCCCTGAAAATAGACACTCAATTTCTTGCTTCAGGTCAAGAGGCTATAATCCCATGAACCAAGTACTCCCTCTATGAAAAAATTTCTCAAAAACAATTTCCAAAAATGATTGAAAACACACATTGATGATAATGATAAATACAAGAGATAGATCTGTTTAGTCATACAACAACAACAGTCACATGACCAAAGTCTTCCAGTAATGTGTGTCAGGGGTGATCAATTGAAAAGGAAAAGGAGTGATTGATTAATAAGTTTCTTCTCTTGCTTTTTGTTGGGCAGTGAACACTAAAACAAGTGTAAATGCTGCCGGACAAAAACTAAAGGCCAATTTAACATGTACTTAGATTTTTAGTGAAGGGTTTAATTTGCAATTTATCTCGGGGGTGAATTTAAAAAACAAAAAAAATCCCCGAACATTATCTTAAATGAGTAAATGCTTGAATTTTCAGCCCTATAGCTCCATTGGTGTGGCCTGTACTTGTAATACGTGTATAGGCAGAGTAACTAAAAAACTGAAGAAACCTATGTTGATGTTGACAGTTTCTAAAAAGAATATGAGGTTTATGAGGATCATTGCTGTTAAGGTAACTTGACGTTTCATTAGGTATTGAGAGATGTGCAAATGCACCAAAGGGTTTTTAGATTTAATCCCTGGGGGAATCAGATTGTGCAACTAGTTTTTAAAGAGAGAAAAGGATTGACTGAGGAGAGAGGAGGGTGGCAGTGGTGCCCACCTACTTTGCATGTGATTGACAACTTAATTAAAACAAAAGGTAATAAGGTGTGTCACATTAGAACAGAAAAAAAAGGCCTTTTCTATCAAGCTTTCAAGTGATTAAGAAAGCTATTACAATAAGCACATTAGTCTTAAGCTTATAGAAAATCTATTTTATACATATAATTTTTTTTTCTGTGGACTCCTTGTGGGACATACTGCATGGCGGTTTTGGTAGCAAGGAGGGTTTTATAGAGGAGATTTGCAAGCCCCACCCGAGTGGTGGTGGTCGTGGAATTGGTACTGCTATAACATGCAGTCTACAGAGCCATTCCTACTGTAGCGTGCTGTCTACAGATTGGTTCTTACAATACTGTGTGGATATTTACACAGCAGGATGATAAAAAACAAAATAGTGCAATAGAGTTTACTTATGATCAACGTATAAACTAAACACAGACGTTGAATAATAGTATAATGACGACATACAGGGATATTTTTTTGTATCACAAACTTTACAGAATACTAATGGGTATTGGCAGAAAAAATTGCCAAGACAAACTCATGTTGCCTACTCAAAATATTTTCACCCTAGTTTTACTGCTAAAAAGCACTGAATGATAAAAATAGCCAAATACTGTTAAAATATTTTAAAAACACCAAAAAGATGCTTAAAATGTTTAGGCACTTCCTTGCTAATTTGGCAATTTTCATGCTGCCAAAACAAGGAATTCTGTCTGAAGATAGAGATTTAACATCCATGTATACATTTAAATCCTTCACCAATATGCACTTCATACATCATTTAAAAATACCACAAATAAATTATTTGTATTCCGGCAAATGAAATCAAGGTGTGATTAAATAGTTCACTGGAAACACATTTCATTTGTTTTAGAATGCATGAAGAGATATAAAATCATATTAAAGAGACATAAAAATGTACATCACTTGACTGAGTAAAAAGAGATATAATTATCAGTATTAAAGATGTTCATCACAGTAAAAAAAAAAAAAAAAAAAAAAAAAAGGATGTAAAACCAGTGTCGTATTGTTGAAATTTATAGTCTCGTGGTCTACATTTAGTAATTGGGTCAGTCAATATAGTTTGCACTCTTGGGAGACTACACATTACATTACTGTAGAGTAGACACTTCTGTAGACCACATGCTATAGAAGCACCAAGAAAATACTTCTTCCTCAGGTAAGTCCCAAAATTGACATATTAGAACAGTCATTCTCAATCTTTGAGGCCCTTGACATATTCGAAGGGGACTATAGAATGAAATGATAATAAATGAATTAATATCTATCAGTTCTTATTCCTGTTTGACTGAGGGCTCTGGAACCTGAAGAGAGCTCTTGAAGGGGTGTGACTGAAACAGCTTTCAATTGGTAAATGTTTGAACTTATGTGGTTGTTTAATGCAGACTGTTGTAGAGATTGTACACAATTCTTTTTTTTTCTAATTTTTCTCTAGATACACCAACATGCACCTTTATAAAAGGTCCAACCCCAATATGTTCAAAATAGATTTTCAGCACATGGCGGGAAGAATCCTTTTTGGCCTGCATCTATACCATGGTAACTTGAAGAATAAAAATAAGTCATGTTTCAGAATGAGGGTCTAATTCAATATACAATTACAATGAGGAGCTCGACCCTGACTTTATGGCCACTTGAAATTACATCATTCAGAGGATGAAAAAAATTCTCTAATGTCATAAGAATTTAATGAACAAAATGTGGTCAGACATTCTTTTAGGAAGTTACTTTTTTTTTTTTTTCACCTGACCTCATATTGAATGTGAATCTTCTCAGCTTGTCACAGAAGAGTAATATAAGTAAAAGACTTATTGCATTGTAGTAATGGCTGGTGGAAGGTAAACGCATCGCTGGACTGATGTCTTCTTTACTGATGTATTTACTTTTGTGTGTTATTGTTGCTCAATAGTTTTTCAATGAGAAAAAATAAAGTTATACAGATGAGAAAACAGGTCAGAAACAGTTAAAAGCTCAATGTCTTTTGGTAGCATGCTTTGTTGGGGGCAATCAAAAAAACTTTTAAATTGAAAAAGGAATGATCCACAAATAAGTTACTTCTCTTGTCTTTTGTTGGGCAGTGATCACTAAAAAGTCAGATTTTGAAAAAAAAAAAAAAAAAAAAAAAAAAACATGAATACTACCAAAACAAACCAAGGGACTGATGTAGCACAAACTAACATCACAAATTGAACCCCCTGCAAAAAACCCATGTACAAAAAAACATTATTTCTAGATATATTAAGGCGTAAGCAAATGAATTTTCAGCCCTCAAGCTCTATTTGTATGGACTGTATATGCAATACCCAGCCAGACCTTCTTAAAATCAGAAGATACCTATGTTGGCAGTTTGGGTAGAAGGTCTCTTATACATACAAACAAGACAAATGTGATTTGAAAATTTCTTTTCCTAATTCCTCAAAACATTTTCCTTTTTATATTTGTATACTTTGGAGTGTACACAGTGCAATGCTACCAATAAAAAAGATTTTAATCAAATATTTGGCACAAATTTCCTAGTAATTAGAATTATCCAACTACACTTACCTGAATTCCCAATGTATAATCTGATACCATAGATAATTAGCACTTCCCGATTAAGATTCAATTTCAAATGAAAAATGCATTTCCTGTGTATTCTCTACACTCAATTCATTGAGTTGGCTGGCATCCCCGAAATGTGGAATGTTTGCCGCGAGTCAGAAAATATGAATTTTTATCTAAGCCTTACAAATTATTAATATTTTTCATCCTCAAATGTACGCGAGTCACGGTTGTGTTTAGCCTAACCTACATTCTTATAATTTTGATATCTTAATTACCTGAAAAAGATGTGATTAAAAGAGTATTTTCATTGTAAATTACTGTCACATCTGCCATCTAATGAGTTAGCATCAATCACCATCATAACAATGGTGGCAATCAAATGGACCTTTTAACAGGGATGGAAAAATTTTCTGCGATTATGTTTCCATGGATAATACGCACAAGAATTTTTTTAGCTCAAAATTCTCGCAGATAAGTGAGGATTATACACAGAGAAATCACGGTCTCTATAATTATAAAGGATACAAGTACATTGAGTGTTAACGAAGATATAATTTCACTTTCTCAGTTTAAATAGTTAAGAGTGGTTTAAAGTGATAGTGGTATCTGTAAATATAGAAGACACAAGTAGATCAAGTGTTAACCAAGATATAATTTGATGTTCTTTGTCTAAATTTTATGAGTGGTTTAAAGTGAAAGCAAAATAATAAACAGTTTTTTAAAATATTCCTAAGAAAATTTATTTGCCCATTATTATGATACAGCTTGGCTGAAGCTAACCCTGATCTTCACTGTATTAAGTAAATCTGAAATATTTTGGATTTTTTACCTCTGACAACCAAATTGAGAGAAGTATATGAATTCATTCATAACTGTGTCTGTCTGTCTATCCATCTGTCTGTCCACACAATATTGCCAAAAGTTCTCAATGAATCATAACAATAATTATTTAAACATAATGCCATAAACTAGAAAGCACTTGGAGACTGCATACCTCTGCCAATGCTGTATATAAACAAAAACATTAATGAAAATAAAATATAAAAAAACAGGGGAGAGAATGCAATTCTTGCAATATGTATGAACATCAAATTACTTCCGTTGAAGTGATTAGCGCAAAATGAGCGTGAACAGCTCCAAGAGGGGTTTGAATTCTGCCTGCAGATTCCATTGTTTGCAACATTAACCATTATGATACATGCACCTCCTAAAAGCACGTATAGGTGAAAAAAAAAATGATTCCTAGATATTATCACAAAGTTGAAAAATGTGATCAACTCCAAATGCTAAAAGAATTCCAAATAGTCTTTACAAAATTCTCCAAATTGAAAAGGAAATTCAATTCACAGGAAGACTGCAGGAGGCACCCGGGGTAGTTCTTTGAGGAAGATAAAATGTAGGAGGAGAAAATTATAAAGTTGCCAGAAAGATAAACTTGCACTTCCTTTATACATATAGGTGAAAAAAACTGACTTGCCATCACAGTCAATAATTGAACGACCGTGGTACAAAACTTGAAGTAATATAAGAATTCCATCAAAAAATAAATATGGTCAGAATGAATTCTTTTTAGGACATCACTGGTGTTTTCCACTAAAAAACATCTAAAATAGAGTAAATAAAAAAACAACAACAAAAAACAAACATCTGGAGAATCTAGAAGTTATAAATAAACTTATCAGCATAAGGTCAAAAAAGCTTTCTTCCAAAAATTAATAAAAACAGCACATTTTTAGAAGGGACGTAGTGGAATATAGATGTCAATTTCCAAGTCTGTAGACAAAACTGTATTGCCAGAAGCGTTGGAGCACACAAAAAATAGAACCCTTCACCATCTTTAATGACTATGGTTGCTCAATTCCTAGATATTATCACAAAGTTGTAAAATATGATTGACTAATAGCTGAAACATTCCAAATGGTTCTCAGGGACAAAATAATGGCCGACTAAAACATTTCCGTAACTTGAATGCCAAGCAGCAGTAACAACAACACTTAATAATCCTTTCTCATGCCACAGCTACCACCAACGCAGCCATGTCCTAGTTACACAGCTCTAACTGTATTTAGTGCAATTTTAGAGGGTTTTTTTTGTTTTTTTTCCAGAGTACAATAGGCCAACTGTGTTGATTTCACACTCAACTGATTACATTCAAATCCGATGATTAAGTGGGATGACCACAGAAAAAGTACAAGATTAACATCACTTCTAAAAATCATTTGTTGAATAGCAATTAATTAACTTAATCCAATATTTTTTTACAGACAGACAAAATAGCCAAACATGCAGTTGGACCTCGTCACCCGTGGAATCACCGACTGTAGTTTCACTTATCCATGGTCGGCTTACTTTAGACGGTTCAAGATGTTTTAGGTTGGGTTTGTATGATAGAAATTGCTACTTGGAGGATTTTTAATAAAATGATATTTTCTATTTAATTCATAGAAAATTAAGTGAAATCATTGATAAAATTAGTAATATTTAGAAAAAATGAATGTTGATAATCAAAGCCACATACGATTAATATGCAATACATTTCCTAGATTCTTGATATATATCTGAGGAATCTAGATGTTTCATAACTCAATCTTATATGTAAATCTGAAAATAAATTTCCTGACACTACTAGTGTATATGGTTCACAATTATCCATAGTTTTCATCATGGGGAGGGGGGTCTTAGAACCCATATACTGCGGATAACGAGGTCCTTAATTGCCTTTTCTCTTTGTCATTATTCCTTAGAAACCTTTAAAGAAGACATCGATGAAGCCATGGGGAAAAATTTGATTTATTCAACATCAAATAAATACTGGGCAAATTTAATTTTTAAAGCATTTGATATCAAAATAGATGAGAACTTATTTGAATCATTGTTTGCAGTTTAGAACAAGGCCAGAAGGTACATGGCTGAAACATAGTGGGTACTGAACAACAAAGGTGAGAAAATTAGTCCAGATAAACCATATACAATGATTAAAACACCGTAATTAAACTCAGACAAAAATCAATCCAACCAGATTCTCCAAATGGTGCAAACTAAAATGATCAATCAGAAACCAAAACTGTAAACATAATTTTCTTCAGTTGTTGAGTGATTCTGGCTAGCTATCTATCTATTGAGCCTACAGTTCACACCAATGCAGCCAGAGAGCTGGAAATTTAAACATTTATGCCTTATTAGATAAGACATTGCATATTACAATAAACATCCAAAGAATGCCCAAGTGTACACATCCGAAATGTTGTGGAAAACAAACAAGGTGGACGAGGAAAATAGTCCAACTGAACCATATAGAATGAGTAAGATGCCCTCTCCAATGAAATTCAGACACTTATTTTAAGACTAATCTTATTCCAACGTGAACAATCATACATTAACCATGTGAGCCATGAATTGAATCAAAAAATGAATTAAGTAAAGGACCTAACAGTTATTCATGCCACCGGCAGAAAAACAGTGAACACAACAGATAAATATAATGCACACCGAGAGCGCACGCCTCAGCAAATGCCACTAAAAACTTGATGAAAATCAGTTCATATATAGCTATGATGGAGTGCAGATAACTGCAAAAAAAAAATTAAAAAAAAAAAAAAATACCTGGATCTATCCCAAAATTCAATCAATTCTTCCTTAGCCCATTATTTATGCTTCCACAAAATTTCATTTAAATTCATTGAGAACTTTTGGAGATATTGTGTGGATAGACAGAAGGCCAGATAGACATGGGTCAATACATATACTTCTAACTTCGTTGGCAGAGGTAAATGATGCAAGATATTTCATCACTTTATATAATTGGCATCAGGGTTAGCTTCAGCTAAGCTGTAATAAGAAAAGGAACAGACTGTTGAAAACCTGTAACATTGTTTATACTATTTTTGACAGCATTTAGTTATATTAGTCAATATTTGTTTCTGTATTAAAACTATTTGTTTTTAATTGCGTTTTCAAGTTTATCCCCATAAAAAACGGCTGAAAGAATAAATTATCATTGCATCAGAAGTGAAATAAAAAAAAAAAACACTGTCTGAAATGCAATATAATTCATTGGCAAATGAAAGTTATAAATATATACAAAGTGTATACATTTGTTATAAAAATTGTATAGTGTTCTTTTTTCTTTTCTAGTTATTTTCTACCTTTTATTTCGAGAATTTATTTAAGAAAAAAAAAGAAAAAAAAGGAATATGATGCAGTGATAAGAAAAAAAAAAAAAGAAATCCTCTCTTTCTTTCTCTCTACTTCTCCTTTCTTATGAATGCTATGATCCGATTCAAATTTGGCCAGAACAAGAAAGCTTTTGGCATTCATAGAACTGTCAACTTTTGTTGCAATTGATATTGCAGATGTGGGTGGATTTTCTTAGAAATATTTTCAAAAACCATTACTATTTAGCTTTCACTTCAAGACACTCCTACATGATTGAGACAAAGAAAGTGAAATTATATCCTGATCAACGTTGAATGTACTTGCATCTCTTATAATACATAGTATATAGTGTTGCCCACTTTTTTTATAGAACGTTAATTTTCTTCTAAACCAAACATAGGAGAATTTTATTATTCCTAGTGGAACACTGCACAATCAAAACGGATGTTATCAGATATCATTCATGACCAAACTCTACAGCATTGAAACAGTTGCCAAAAATATGAAAATGATGCCATCCAAAAATGAGTATATGCCCACGAAAGAAGTTTATTTAAAATCAATAGTTTGGTTATAAATTATACCTGATATTATCAGTTTTGATAGTGTAATATTCTATAAAAAATAATAGAATACAGCTATGTTTTTGTTCAGAAAAATAATGTTCTATTAAAAAAGTTGGTAGGGATGTACTTATTTAGGTGCAATACTGTATAATCAAGTGGGTGTACTCAACAAACCATTTCTCAAGAGTTGATACTTTTGTTAATTTCAGAGCTACCAAGATCATTTTTCTTATTTTGAAGCTTGAACACACTGCGTTATGATTCTTATCATGTGTGGCCACATATATTTTAATACTTTCAGATAATCAGGATTTCCTGACATGAAACTAGACAGAAAACTTGATGAGCAAACCACTTATGGTTAATGAACTGCTCCTTCCATGACTCAATAGTCTCAACTGAAAACCTTTCAGCAGCTGAAAGCTACAAGCCAGTAGTAATTCCACAAGAGGAAAGGTCATTAACAGTTGATTAACATTAATTAAAACTAGTCATAAATCCTTCAAATCTAGTACAGGAGAAGCTGCTTATTGTGATCACTTTAGGACAGGGTCTTTTAAATAACAATAAACAGCAGATGATATCAAATGAAGAGGGAACTGCTTATTGTGATCACTTTAAATATAGTATTTGGATCTGACTTGTAAAACAGACCATCTAGGAGAAGATTACTTTAACAAGAAAAGAAATTACAGCTTGACAGTCGCTGAAGCTGGTCCTAAGTCTTGGTAAAAGAGGACAGTTGGGTGTTGGGCTAGCTACTCCACCCTGTAAAAACCCACCTGCAGCTGAAAACTTGACAGAATGATTGCGACCCAATGCAACACAAGAAGTTTAGAGAAATAAACAGAACCTGTCTAATTGGTTATGCAATAAAAACTATCACAAGATCAATATCTTGACAGCATGCTGTGTTAGGAGTGATCAATAAAAAAAATTGGGAAAAAAAGTGATCGATGAATAAGTTACTTCTCTTGCCTTCTGCTGGGCTGTGATCATCAAATAGTTTTGGTTGTCAGTTTCTAACAACTATTCAGATGAATTTTAGAGTTGATTCAGTTTTTCATTTGAAAAAAAAAAAAAAGAAAAAAAAAATGTCTTAAGTTCCAACAGTTAATGTTTTTTTCTATGACAATCCATGACAAAGACTGAGAAAATGAATTGTCATACCATAACTTGATATTCCACTTGACATTTTGCAAATGCATAAGCATCAAGATTGTAATATTCCTCAACTTTTCATGTTCCATTTCACCACCCCAACAATTGCTCATTTTTCTAAATCAAAATAAAATCACCTCAAAATGTCATTGGAAGGATTGAAAAATCTCATGCATGAAGAACCTTTTTGCTCTGATAAATGAAACATACAGATACTCGCCATCACAGTCAATATTTGAATAACTGTAGTGTCAAAATTTGAAGTCATGTAAAAAGAATTTCATGGAAGAATAAAAATGGTCAGAATAAATTCCATTTAAGACATCATGGGCATTTTCCACAGGAAAACATCTAAAATAAAATAAAGAAGTACCTAGATACTCCGGATTTTAGATGTTTTTCATAATTCCATCAAAATAAAGTTTTAAAAGCCCCCCCCCCCCCCCCGCTAAATCTTACTAAGTTGTTTAGTGGAGTACAGATGCTAATTTTCAATCTGTAGACAAAACATTAGGGCCAGGAGCATTGAAACATACATAAAAAGGGATAGAACCTTTTGCTGCCTTTTGTGACTACGGCTATTCAATGTAAATTTTGTTAACCATAAGGAAAGAAGACAATAATTGTATTAAGATTGAAATTCATTCTAACATGTTTTGCCTTTCAGCTTTATCAGAGTAGTAACAATATTCAAAATATTTGTTTCCTCTAAGTAACAACGTCTTATGCTATAATGTGTGAGTGGCGAACGGTAAGTGTTTTGAAATTTTGAAGAAATTGTGATGGTCGAATGTGGTACCATACTTGAAATGAACAAATATATTGTCTCATTTCAAATTACCCTTTGATAAAGGCAAAAAATGTTAGTAAAATAGATCTTAATTTACGTACAATTACTGTTTACTTGTTGTCAACTAAATTCACACTGTTGGATAAATAGTATCCACAAACTGATCATACAGATATGTAAAAACACTGACAATTATATCCACGAGCAAACACACACTACCAACTATACTAACACACACACACTAAAAAAGGCCATACACTGAACCCCTTTGTTTAAGGCAACGAATAATCACATCTGTTTATTGAATGCCAATTCAATGTGTAAACAACAATAATTCATAATGAATTTCAATTGTTAGGATTTGCAGTCTGCACAATGAAACACAAGCAAGCAAAATGAAACCTTTCTTTCGTAGTTTTTATCATTATGATCTCATCGATCACTATTATAGAGTGCTAGCCTATGGTTGAATAGGTCACGGGTTCAATCCATTGCTGAGTCATATCAAATACTGTAAAAGTAGTCCTCAATGGCCCTTGGCAAAGCACTCAGCATGAAGAGTTGGATTGAGGAAGTCTGGAGTATGATGGGCTCTGTCAGACTATTTTGTGCAAGACAACGGCCATCAATACAGTAATAATTTTATATCATTATTATCTAATTCACCAAATATCTGTCTGTTCGTCTGTCTCAGTATAAATCAATGACAGCTAAAGCTATGACCACCAAATTTTCTGTGGTTACTAATGGGACACTGGAGCATGTTTTTCATATATTTGCCCATGAAAAGTTTAAAAAAACTAATAACAACCATTCTGGGTTCATACTTTCCCTAATAATAATGATCTGACACCCATCTGTATAATATTAAGAGTCTCATTTGGAGTTGATACAGTTATTTGAGCCTTTGCATAACCGGCAGCTGTTTAGCACCATCTTTAGAGCAATGCTACACTGAAACATCTACCCTATCAGTCGCAGATTTGATTCCTGCAGCAGCCCCATTTTCTTTAATTGTTTTTTCTATTTATGTTGTCTAGACTAAATGGTACATTCACTGTGTAATAACCGGTGACCATTTTCAATAATGATTTCAATATAATATAACGTGATTAATAATCATTCTGTCGGATCATATATCCATTTCTTAATAACATAACAGAATTTGCAAAAATTAGACTCTGAAGGAGTAATCAAGTCTATACTTTATTTGAATTTTCTTTGTAAGAAATATAAAACTGTATAGTAAGCCAAGACAAAGATTTTTGATTTAATGCAAATATAAAGTAATTAGCTTGTATAATCAAGTCAATAAAAATGATCTTTATGCTCTCAAGGCTTAATCTTTCAGTGGTGGGATTGTCAATGATTTAACTTTCTGATATGAGTTGACACAATAAAGCTTTGTGTGAAGATAGCACCTGGTGTGTCTGTACAATTACTCCATGTACTTTAGTAAATACTAACACAGTACATGTAGAAGATTATGTAATTATTTATTAATGTATGGATTGGCACTTCTGCCTTGGATCAGAATATGCGTACTCTACTTCAGATTAAAGAATTGCCCCCCCCCAGCCCTGCCTAGGATCGAAGTGCCCTACCCGTGCACCCTGATAATCCATACAATAATGTTCAACGTACATTAGATTCCAAATTTAAAGAAAAGTAATAAGATTTCGTATTCTGTGTCAAACACAGAATATCTCAACACAGTACATTAATAACAATCAGAAAGTAATGAACGTGCATGACATGACCAAGTATAATGATTTGGAGGACTATTTTCACAAAACTAAAATTCTTTTTCAACAGAACGTGCAAAGTTTAGTACTAAAATAAATGGATACACATTGCCTTTTTTAAGTGAGCTACTGCTACTATGACTATATAACCTATTATTTTCTGCTGCTCTAGCTAGTGTTTAATGATTTTTTTTTGTTTGAAATGCAGAGTTACTCTTTTTACACATTGAAGACTTAAAACTTGTAAGATTTGAACCACTTTTTTCCTCACCATCTCAGACTGCAGGTGCAGAGATAAAAGCCCTGCCTTGCTTCTCATGTGTCTTCCTTGAGACATTCCAAACATTTTGAAGCAAGATACTGTAAAAGCAAATTGCTACTTCACACAAACATATATATATATATATATATATATATATATATATATATATATATGGAGGGGGGGGCACAGACATATACAGACATGGACACACACAAAAGAAAAAAAATTAAGCGAGTAATGTTGGCCATGAATTGTAGGTGGCAGGCTCTGTATAAAGTGATTAACAAATTTTATTCAAACGTAAAAGTCATAGGCTGAATTCTATCCAAGGTGCCAGTTTAAAGTGATTCATTACTTGAACAACAAGTTGGAAACTATAAATACAAACAAAAACCTTCTACTGTATCCTAACATTCTCTTTAAAAAAAAAATCTTGGATTTGAAAAATAAAAAATGACATATCCCTGCAAGACATGAGCGAATACAGATCTCCAATTCTATAAACTGAACATAGCCATGATTGTTCTTGGAAGGGATAGTGGAGTGATTTCCCCCTTGCCTTCTTGAAGGTTTTGAATTCAGGGCATTAGAGTTTGGCTGGCCAATTCCATTTTCCATACGATTTACGATAGTCTATTGATATTAATAGAAAAGTTCCATTTTTATTCTCCTACAGAATTTCATGATCTTATTAGCACGTACCGCAAAAATTATTTATTGGGAGACAGTTGATTCAAGTCTTGGACAACCATTTCAGAGGCTACCTTTTGAAAGGTCCATAAACATGAGCGGCCGTTGACACTTGTGTTTCATTACAAACATTGATACGTTTCAATATCTCAGGAGTCGTGGCTCACAGACCCTAAATTAACCCGGGGACATTGATCAGACACAGCACTTGTTATATTTTCTGTTTGTTTGCCCATGTGAGCTTTCATGGTCCTGGAAACTTGTCCTTCTGTCCCTTATCTGACTTGGGGATATTGATCAGATACAGCACCCCTTATATATCTCCTAGGTATCAGTTTGAGGGAGTCATACATGTGATGGGGTCAGTGCTCAAGATGAGAAAGCAACTTACCGTGTCCATTTGCTCGATGAAACTTAGGCAAAGTAATCTCCATTCCTGTAATGAGTAAATAAAGATTTTAAGAAAGAATTCAAATAATTCATATTTTATCAAGAAAAATTGGAGCAGACAATGACAATACTTTTTATTCCCTGCCGAACAATGATGAAATATTTTGAAGCAAAAAAACTATCCCTGCCACTTCTTGATAGTATTAGTTCTTTAACAATATTGAAACAAGTGGCAGGTAGTTCATTTATGTTTTAGAACTAATAGGATTAAGAAGTGGCTGGGAATGGCAGAGAGTAGCACCGATAAAAAGTAAAATGACAAAATGACACACACAAAAAGAATACAATGGTTCCATGAGATGGTACATAATTTTTTTATATATCAGACAGACATTACTTAGTTTCAGAATAACATGAGATTATAGAAGATATAAGGGGCCAATAAATTATTTCTTAAAACTGCCATTTGTTCAATTTCTGAACTGACCATTACGACATCTTACGAAAACATGTCTACTTGAAAAAAACATATGCAGACTGAAACATTCAGCGGTTGTTTATGCCAACCCATCGGTCAACATATAGCATGTGGTTCGATTTATATAAACCCAGTTAAATCATTTAATACCAAAATCCATATATATTACATACTTGAGTTTGTCTTTTACTCATAACATGTAGGAAACCATCCATCAAAATTGTCAACATAGGTTTTTTCAGTTTTCAAGCTTGTCTGGCTGGCTATGTAAGTATCGTATGTACAAGCCACAGCAATGGAGTTAGAGGGCTGAAAATTTGAGCATTTACTCCTTATATCTAGAAAAAAAAAGTTGTTTTTTTTTAAATCCCTCAAATAGGTTTTTAGTGGAGGGGGGGATTCAATTTGCCATGCAAGCTTTTCCTAAATTGCCCCCTTAGTTTGTGTCTGGCAGTGTTCATGCTCGTTTTTTTTTTTCATTTGCTTTTTTAACTTCAAACATTGGCGATCACTGCCCCAAAGAAGGTGAGAAAAATAACTTATTCAATGATCACTTCTTACATGGCATGCTGCCAAAATGCATAGGTGGCATTATGGTTTCTACTGAGTGACTAACAAGACCTATTCTATCTTTTTAATAATAAATCTGTCATGAAAGGTGTAATCTGGATTATCACTGAGCATTTCCATCACAAGAGACAAACCAATGAAATTTGACAAATTTGTAGAATTAAAGACAGTATGAGCATATTAAAAATGATATTCTTAGTATCTACTATATTCTTTATGTTTAAGAACTGGCTGGTGAAATATCAACATCAAAACACTCATGATAATCACATATTTCAATTTGTTTGTTTTCTGTCACTCGAGGAAACCAATGTATAAAATTGAGTGAACTACTGAGATTATAAATCTGATGCTAACCTTAGAAGCCTCATGACTTGATAAGTCAAGGGTACACTGATGACATTGCATTGAAATACCAAGTATATCAATCAGATTGCATACACTGGGGAAAGGAAAGGGGACAATAGATCAGAGCAGCTAATGGCCTAGACGGACATAATTTTGAAAACAGAAGCTAACAAAAATGATCTAACTTATTTTTTATGGCATGGGTACACTAGTACATTTCATAATTCTGTTGAGGGATATTCATTTTTCAGTCTTTCCAATGGTCACTTAACAATTACATGGGAGTAACTGAAACTCAATGCCAAGACTGCTAATGGCAAGTTAATTCAAAAATAGTACACAATCTAAGTTTGTTTTCCGGCTGGACTGGACACTATCAGTTGGGGAGAAAAAAGTGCAACTCAAAACATTGAAACTTGCTAAAAATAAAAAGTACAGGTCTAGTTAGTCATTCAATAGAAAGAGTCATGTGACTAGTGTCTTTTGGCAGCATTCCTTCCCGGGGGTGATCAATTGAAAAATTAGAAAAGTAATCACTAAAAAAGTCTGAATTATCAAAAGCAAGTGTGAAGGCTGATAAACACAAACTAAGGGACCAATTTAGAAGAGTGACTCGATAGAAACCGTCATGTCTTCTTTTGGTACCATGACGTATTGGGAGTGAGCCATTAGAAATTAGAAAAAGGGGTGATCAATGAATAAGTTACTGCTCTCGCTTTTTGTTAGATCACTAAAAAAACAAGTATGAACACAGCCGGACACTAAGTAAGAGATCAATTTAACATTGACTTACATTTTCATATTGAACACACCACTAAAAACCTATACATACAGATGATTTTCAAAAAATAAGACATACCAAGGAGTAGATGCTTAAATCTTCAGCCCTCTAGCTCCATTGTTGTGGCCTACATGCACGACACATACAAACACAGCCAGCAAACCAGACCCGCTTAAAAACTGAAGAAACTAATATTCACAGTTTTGGTCAATGGTTTCTAATCAATGTTCTCATAGTATTTTGTTTATCTGATCATTTCATCTGTTTAACTCATATACAATTCTATTTCTATCTAACACATCTCTGAATATACGAAGGAAATTTTACAAATAGATTTAAATCAAAACATCTGATAAGATTAAACTAATACTTTTTGAAAAATTGGACACATTAAAATAAAGTGTTGAAATTTAGGTTGACTTTGTTGTATATACTTTCAAAGAAAATGAAAACTTCAACTTGAATTCAGGCAATAACTTAGTCCAGGGATTGGCTAAGACCTGTGGCCTCATTTCATCTGGCATATGATGTTACTTATAAAAGTCTTTTCTCCTAATTAATCACTACCTATCTGCTACCAACAAGAGACTGATTTATTCACCGTTGCTAGGTTTAGGTTATTCACGTGTTCTGACATTTGTACGTATCCATCTATCTATCTATCTATCTATCTATCTATCCATCCATCCATCCAGGCTTTGCCCAGCCCCAACTGATCATAGTTGAAATTTGAAATTTAGTGCACACACATACACACACACTTCCAGAGAAGTAGAGAAAAAGTTTGTTTTTTTTGTTTTTTTTTAAATTGCCCCCAAATAGGTTTTTTTTTAAAGAGGATTTAATTTACAATGAAAGTTTATAACTAATTGGTCCCTTAATTTCTATCAATGTTTTTTTTTTTTATTTCTACAATAATTAATATTTTCATCCAGGTAACTTCATTATACCATCACCACTGCTTAATTTACAAGATAAAATGCAGCATATATGGATGGCAGTGATTCATAATTTCCCTTGGAATGCTAATAATTATCTATTATTGGTTGGCAAACAATAAGTCCAGCAGCAAAAAACGAAGCAAAAGTTTTGGCCCGCAAGACTTAATAGCATTTTTAATTTAGTCCACTTGCCAGCCCTTTACCTAGGCAAGAGAATTTCAAAACATGAATTTAATAAAAGAAAAAAGGGTCTTAGATGCTATATTATAATTGAATGAAATACAAAAAAAAGAAGCAAAAATACATCTGGTTAGTCATTCAATAGAAAGTCATGTGATCAAAGTCTTTTGGCAGCATGCTGTGTTGGGTGTGATCAATAAAAAAATTGGGAAAAGGGGCGATCGATAAATACGTTGCTTTTCTCGAATTATGCTAGCAGTGATCACTATGTTTAAATTTTCAAAAAACAACCATGAATGCAGCCCGAAACACTGAGGGATCAATTTAGAATAAAATTACATTTCTAACTGAACAGTCACTCAAAACCTGGGGTGGGGGTTCAACCCTCTAGCTCCATGTGTACAATCTGTATACACATTATATAGATACACAGCCATCCGGACCAACTTAAAATCTTAAGGAACTTTTGCTGACAGTTCTGAATTCATGGTAATCTCAAAAACATTTCAATTCAACAATAAGAAAAATTTTTTTTAAATAAACTATTGTGATAACATACATCCTAGCACAATTGGTTCTACAGAGCCAGGGTTTCTCAACCTTTTTTCCACACAAACACACACTTTTGGATTTTTTTAAAAGATCTCAGCTTTTGCTCCTGAGCAATAATGCCCTATTGAGAATGAGTGCACCACATTATCTAAGGCCTTTACCCTGACATCAAGTAGCTTAATTTTAAATTGCTTTCTATTAAGTAATGCCTTATCTTCACTAAAACTAGTGAATTTATGAATTGTTTACAGTAGATATTTGGAGTTTCAAAACAACCTTGTGCTAGCATGATCAAATAACGCAATAACAAAATGAACATTGATAATTAAAACAATTTTTTTTTAAATCACATATTTTACAATTCATCCTGTAGTAGTAGCTTTTGCTTATTTCTCAATTCCACAAGCAAAAAATGAGAACAATTTTTTAAAAGAAAAATGAATTTGTACAAGACAATATATCACACCCCTCATCTAAACTTCCCCCCCACCACCACTTCAGAGCTATATTGTCTCTGTTCAGAAAGACTTTACTAAGCAGTTCTTTCTTTGTAAATACGTTCCATTCAACAATAAACCACTGTATTATAATATCAATAAATATGTTTGGCACGGAGGAGAGGGATTTAAAATCAACTGGAAAAAGGCTGAGCTATCCGTTTATTCTTCCAGAGAAAATGCTTTATCATAAAGAAAATATAAAAACAATTTTCTGATTATAACTTCAAATCCTTGGAGGTAGTATTAGGAAGAATATTAGCTTTCCTGCAGTTCAAGAAGATATGAAATGAAGCCTAAGCAACAGAGTGGGGAGAAAGGAAGAGAGAAAAAAAATACTCCTGTAAAGATAATGCCAACCAAGATAGAAAACAACAAAATCACTGGTTATACTGGTTAGTAACTCAATGAAAAACCATCATGTGACTAACATCTTCTGGCAGCATGCCGTGTTGGGGGTAATCAATTAAAAAATTTGAAAAGGGGGTTATCAATTAATAAGTTACTTCTCTTGCTTTTTGTTGGGGAGTGATCACTAAGAAAGACTGAATTTTCCAAAAGTGGGAATATAGCCAGATAAAATACTTAACGCCCAATTTAGCACGTACTTACATAGCAGATTGAACTCACTTTTTTTCTCAAAAAAAAAATTAAAAAAATTAAAAAAAATTTTTTTTCTCTAGACATAAGGAGTAACCAGTTAAATTTTCAGCTTCATTAATGTGGCCTGTACACATGATACACACATGTATAGCCAGCCCAACCAACTTAGAAACTGAAGAAACCTATGAGACAGTTTGGGTCAACAGTTTCTAATATATACCCAAGGCAATCATCCTGATTGAAGGATTTCAATTTACTCATAGAATAGGATCAGAATATGAAAGTTAAAGAATAAATAAATTTACAAATGAGAAAATGAGAAATGCATAATAAATAGAGATAACAATCTAAAGTGAAAAGAGTCTCTTTTAAAGAGATCCCCCTCCCCATTACGGAAGGGACCTTTCCAGGATATTTTGTGAAATTCCTAAAAATCTAAAGATTTCCACAAAATCCCTAGTTTCAAAAATCACCGCAGTACATGGGTATCCGCTAAGAGAAACAAAAGGGGCATTTGACATACTCGTCCCCAATTAGGCCTTCTAACCTAGGATGAAGGGGTTTGAAAGTTGAAACCTTATTGTCAATAAAAGATAATGATTCTGAGCAATAGTTTTCAGTAATTCCAACTCATAAAAAGAAGGTATTATCCAGCGTTGTCACTAAAATATATTCCAAATATCCCCCCCCTTCCCAGAAATATATCCCCCCAAATAGAATTGATGCACCAATTTCTACACGTTATAATTTATGCATAAACCTGCAATCAAATAATGCTCCATTGAGTGAAAGCAATATAATAATTATTTGTTCAGCCAAATAGTTCACCTTTGACAATGAAGTTGGAGAGGCATATATACATATGTATATATATATATATATATATATATATATATATATATATATATATGAACAATGGGGTAAGGAAGACTTAGTCAAACTTTGGGGCAGATCTAGGAATTCTTTTTCGATTGAGAGATATTTTTCCAGTTTTTTTCATTCATTCACGCATGTATATGACTGTTAACACAATGATTCTAGATCTTCTATGAATTTCAATGAAATCTTATTGTTCACCCTTCCATGAAATATGTAAGAAGCATTTAATTTCTGAGTCAGATCCTTTGAAAATTACCTCTCCTACATTGTAGTTATATGTCCATACCACATAAAAGTTTCTTTCTGTCCACACAATATCTTCAAAAGTTTGCACTGAATTTCAATGAAATTTTGTAGAAGAGTGGGGAACAGGCCAAAGAAGGAGGGATTCAATTTTGGGGTAGATCAATGCACAATTACTCTCCCTGACAACAGCGTTGACAGAGGAATGTGGTCTCTGAGTGCTTCCTAGTTTTATAATCGAACCTTTCTTTATATGAAACTTTCAAAATTTGTGCTCGGCATTATAATTTGAATATGTGACATAATTTTTTTTTCGAGCCCAGCCACACAGGTTAGAAGGAACACTGGTCATCAGTTTTGCCAACCATATTTCTTGACTGCAATCTAAACATAACAGAGGGAAAATCTGTTCTGACAAATCCGCATTATCATAAACAGGCTCCAAGTTTGGTAATAATCCTCACATTAACTGTAACATACCACTACTTCTAGTCAGTAACGCACACACTTTTCAAGAAATATATTGAGGATCACAAAAAAAAAGAAGAAGAAAAAAAAAAAAAAAAATATTCTACCTAGCAAAAGATTAAAATCAAAAATTAGTAATCCTATCCTCTTAAATATGATACGGCAAATTTGCATAGGATACATGTAAGATCACCCATGTTAAGCTATGTTTAATCTAGTCATCACTCAGATGGGTGACTGTCTGGAAATGTCCAATGCAGTATGCAGCAACAAGATTCTTCTGCATCAATCTCAAACTATGGTCGGTAACCAATTAACAGAAGATCTTGCCAAACTTGGACAGGACTGTGTAACCTGTCCTTCCTCATACACACTCTGCTCAATGGAAGACACATGACAGCATGTTTTTCTAGGGAACTGCTGAACTTGTTTCAAGTAACAATGATCAATTTAATTCAAGTTCATTCTTTTAAATGAACAAAACAAAAACTAGCATTCCAAGAGAAATTATAAATCACCATCACCCATATATCTGTTGGGGATAATCAATGAATGAATTACTTCTCTAGCTTTTGTTGGGCTGTGATCACTAAAAGATATCTGAATTTTCAACAAAAAAAAACAACAAAAAAAACAAAAAAACAAGTGGCCACAAGCCACAAACTTGGATTGCAAATTGAACCGCTAAATTAAAAACCAAAGGAGGGGAATTTAGAAAAAAAAACATTTTCTTTACTCGCAGAGAGGAGTGTGTGTGCAAAATTTCAAGTTTCTTCTATGAATAGTTAGGGCTATATATACACATAAATGTTAGAACATACAAATAACCTAAACCCAGGAACAGTAATTTAACTGGTCCATTGTGGGTAACAGTGATTAATGATAGGTCTTGCATGTCACAAGACGTATTGGACAATGATTCTGTATCCATTCGAATGATCCATAGCTTCTGAGGCAAAGTCAGATGTCATAGCCAACATGCTGTTCCAGATTGTGCTGAAATAACAGGAAAATTCTTTTTATTTTCTTTTCCACCGATTTTTTGTTATTTCCATTGAGATCTTGCATAGTTTGTAAATAGAGGACGGCCAATTTACACTGGATCAAAATTTGATAACTTTTTTTATTTTATTAATTTTCATCTATTTTCTCACCTCTAAATAATGACGATGTTTATCCTTTTAAAAACTGAAACTGGTGTAATTTGATGTATAAGTGAGTATGTTTAGAGTCCAGAACTTAAAGACTTCAAATTTTCTACAATGAATTTTGCTAAGAAAAAGGGTATTTTGTAAAATTATCAAATGAAAATATTTTTCAGTCAATTAGGCTTTCAGCTTAAACACTCAAGTTTATAAGTAGATTTTTTTTAAAGAGAAGATGTATTATGGATAGCATAATCTTTTTTTACTCCTTTAAAACCCTCGAAAATTTCCTAAAAAAATTCTCTCTAAAAAACAATATGATTCATGAAATCCAACCTACAGAAAAAAAAATCTATTAAAAAGAACAAGTTTATGCCTTTTTGTTTTTATTTGATTATACACACAAATTATTTCCTTAAAATAAGTTTGGTTTTTGTACAGATATTTTGTTCTCATTTGCTTTGAATGTATAGTTTTATTCAAAAAACAAAAAAAAGAAAGAAAAAATTTCATTTTTTTTGTTTTCATTAAATTCAAAATTTATGCAAATGATTTTCAGTGATAAATGGTTTAAATAACAAATTAGAATGTTATTAGGTACTCCGCCCAAAAGATAGCTTGATTGACTTAAAATATTTTCATACGTTTTTCTTATAAAATATCCTTTACATAATGAAATTCATTCAAAAAACAAATACTAAAAATTTTAATGGAATCAGCTCATTTTTTGCATTTTATGTTAAAAATGTCTCTGGGTTCCGGGCTCTAACTTACCTATCGAATTATACCGGTTTGTTGGCTCAGATCTCCAGAGAAAAAAATCAATTTAAAAAAAAAAAAAAAACAAACATACTAAAATGACAAAATAGTCATCAAAATTTGCAATACAGTATAAACTGGTTGTCTTCTATTCACAAATTATGCGAAATCCCAGGTAAAGAAAGAAAACCGTGACTTTTCCCTATGTTATTACAATACAGTCTGGAACCAGATATATGTTAATGACGTCAACATATTAATACACTATTTTAAGTTTTTACGGGGCCGCAATGCTACCCTGACAACCAACCTTCCCATCTCTCAACGGGCTTATGTGATGGACTACCTTACAGATCTAAGAGGCTCCAACATAGCTAGGGTGGTGGGAGAGAAGAGAAATGGATTCATGCCTTTCCCTACTGCATCAGTGTAAAGTCAATGTAAGCTGCCTCTATATTGTGGTGGACCGGAGAGGTGCGGAGTGTTGATTGGCCAATTCCATTCCCAGTGTCACGCCATTCCGCACATCTTAAATGAAGAAAGCAATAATCAAAAGAGGAGGGAGGAATGTCAACAGCGAAAACTAAGCGAATTCATTTGCATATTCTGTTTCAAGCATTTGCAATGAAGTCATGTGTTTCTGTATGGAAAAATTCCCTGATACAACAAGAGCTGGAGGTAACTATGATGTGGGGGGGGAGAGATTCCCACTCTCTTTTTCTTTCTCTTTGCATTGAAATTATGAGTCATTTGTATAGCATGTATTCATTTCATAGAAATTTAAATATATTTTCAAACAAATTTAGAAATGGGTTTATTACCTCTGCCAACAAAGTTGGAGAGTTGTGTGTTCAGTTGCATCTGTTCACAAGATATCTCCAAAAGTACCCAATTAATTTCAATTAAATTTTGTGGAAGGGTAGTAAATGGGGTAAGGGAGAGTTGCCTAAATTTGGGGGTAGATCCAGGAATCTATTTTTGATTGGTAGGTATTTTTCCATTTTATTTTTCTGTTTATATTTATGTATATATTAATATCTGTCCACACAATATCCCCAAGAATTCTTGATAAATTTCAATGTGATTTTGTAGAGGGGGTTGGATAATAGGATATGGAAGAAGTGATTAAATTTTAGAGTGTATCCCTGTACAATTACTTTCCTTACATCGTAGTAATATGCCCACACCATGTGATATCACCAAAAATTCATGTCTTTAAAAACAATATCTCCAAAGGTTCTCAATGCCTTTCAATGACATTTTGTGGAAGGGCAGACAATGGTCCATGGAAGAAATGATTAAATATTGGAGTGGATCAATGCACGATTACTTTCCTTGATGATGACATTGAGAAAAATAACTAATCGTTGATCCAAGCGTTCAGCAAAAAAGAATCCATTTTATCAAATACTACAATTTATATTTTCCTCATTTCTTTCCCTATTTTTTCAATGAACAAGGTTTTTTTTTCTTTCAGAAAAATACCAGACAATGTTGCCAAATTGGTTTTATTTTAATCTTTCTTTTCCTCCAAATTTGGGAGTCCTGTGTTGCCATTTAAGATGCCAATTGAATTTGCAACACTGTTTTCAGAGTGCAATTTGGATTGGTTAAGAAATATAAGAATTGGAGAGCATGGCATGAATAAATGTTATCTTTCTGCATATCAATAGTTGTATGGGTCATAGGGTGCTAAGCATAATATCTATCATTGCAAGTTTTAATTTTTGCCTCACCAACAATGCAGTGAAAAAGTGTCTTGTTACTATCAAACAACCAGATGAAGTGGCTAATACTCTGCAACATTAGCCTTATAATTCTACACCACCCAACTCATTGCAGTTAAAGACAAGAATAATATAAGAATAAAACAGTTTTATTTCAACCAAAACTTCTCTAGCCAATTTTTCAATAGGTGCAGAGTGGCTGAAAGGTTAACAGCATAGAGAAAGGAATCAGTGAGCAGAATTCAAACTCCAGCTGAGACAGCTTGTGTTTACTTAGCACCAATGCTCTTGGGAAAGATCTGGATCTATCTCTTCTCTCCCAGCTATGGCAAAGAGGGTAGATTTGTGTCCCAGCAACCCTGCAGCATGTTGCAAGATAAAAATAAGTACAGAAAAATTTCAAAAAAGATCCATTAGAAGGTGAGCTATTCAGAAGCCAAATATTTAGTGAAAGAAGCTCATTGTAAGCCAAGACTTATCTGTCTCAAAAGAGATTTCTTCTTGGTAAATTAATGAATGTATCTTCAAGTTTATTAACCCCAAGTTGTTTTATGAATGGAGAACCAGTCCAATATTATTTCTGTTTTATGAATGGGCAATCAGTTTTATGACTGGTCAGCCAGTTTCATGAATGGGCTTTGAAAATCATTTCTAGCTAAAAATTATCAAGAATAACAAAAATAGTTCCATGAGACAAATTAGTTTATTGGATAGACATCTTGAAATACAATCAAGGGCAGAAATGAGATCTAAAAGCTTACTGTCTTTATTTTAAAGATTTACTTAGACTACAGTCCTCATCTTGGTTGTTATAGTCACATTTTAGCCATTGTACCCTCCTGACTTCTTCAGGTGTCTGTTGTAATTGGTAACCCTCTGAGAATTTTGAATTGGAACCGGGGTAGCTTGTTCTCATTCCTTTGTCCATGCTAGAGAATATTTCTTGTTGGTTAATTCTTCCAAGATAATTCATTCTCACAATGTTGCCTGTCTGCTTCTTCCACTGAACCAGAGTAAATGACTTTTTTGGCACTAACCAACTCTGAACAACTTCCAGGCAGGTTACTAGATATGCTTTTATTCACTTGACCATGTGTTTATTAGGACAATCCGAAGGTGGAAACTTGGAGCCTTAATCTTCATGTCACTTGACTGCCTTTCCGACTGGACCAGAGTATAGACTTTGTGCACTACCTATAGTACAACTAAAACAACCAAAATAAAGACTTTAGTCCAAGTAAACAAGTATAATAATATCAGAAAATTTGATATTTCTTTCCACATGGATTATCACTATCATGTACGCACGCACACATACACACCTATGAGAAGCATCCTTTCTTAGGAATCTCAATGCTCAAGTCCCCACTAGACAAAAGCGCTTGAAAACCTGTGTGATCATCTCAGATATAAGGCCTGTGAATATCAAGCAAACATTAAAATATTGTAATTGAAACTCTGATAATTTCTTTCTTCTAACCTAAGCCAATGGAAAATGATAATGCAGGCCCTACTGACTTGCATTTCCCACATTTCAAAACTAACAGAGCAGCTGCATTTTGAACTTATCTGAGTATGTTAACTCGTGATTTACTCAATCTGAAGAAAAGTGAATTCCAAACTACAGGTAATAATAGAGTGAACCAGCTACTTAGTTTTGTTATCAGAAAGTAAGTTCCTAATACTAAGGACATCTTTGATTAATTTATAACAGCGGGAGACAACATCATAAACATACATTTCTGAGTTGAGACATTTATCCTGATAGGCCACCTCAAGATTTTTTATCCAAGTAAGGCAAAACATATGCAGTCGCCACGATTAAGAATTATGCTATTGATGGTTCGAACACTTTTAGCACCTGGAATAAATGATATAATCTGTTTTATCTGGATTGATCTTGAAGGTATTCATCCATTTAGTGATATATTCCACAATACAGAATGGAATAAACAAGAATCAATGAAAATAGGAATGAATATTTGGTGAATCATAAATTTGCATTCACATAGCTGGGTGAAAATGCCTTTACCGACACTAATAAACTCTTGGTGAATCATTTTCATGTTTCATTCACAACATATGGATTCATATTGCTTGCAGGTAAATAGGCAGCCATAACTTTTCTTTTATGCCAAAAAATCATATACATTGAAATATCGCACAACCTTGATACCGGTATTGTTTCACGGCTATCATAGGAGGTAATTAGCGAGACTTGCTCTGGGCATTCACTCTGATAAACATGTTTACCAAATAAAAATACTACAGGATTCCCCCATTATAATGCGGCTGTTGGGGCTCAAGAAAGCCACTTGTGTTATAATGGTACCGTGATAACTAGGTGGGTATGGGTGATATCCAAGGGCAGGTGATGAATGAAAACCGACTCTTCATAGATAACATTCCTGGGTCACAATAGCTAACCAAAGATCTTCATTTTTCTAGAACTATGCCACCTTGATATAACTACTGTATACCCTCTGATTAACAGACCTCTTATCACTGGATTTTGGAAATACTAGATGAAATCTGTTCATTGCGAATATTGCTATGGTTGAGTCCGTCAGTGTGCAGAGTAGCCGGTAGTTGGCAGACAGTACTGCTTCCTGCCTTTCACTCCACCTTGATTTACACACTTGGTAGGCATTGTTTTACTTATTCCCTACCTTTATGACCCCAGGATTTATTGGGCTTTCTTACTTTATCACTTACAATGGCTTCCAAACAAAGAGGTGGTACAGGTAATACATAGAATTGTGTAATTCTATCAGAAAATAAAATTGGCCTTATTTTGCTTATCTATAATTATTTTATATTCTCTTTCAATATAATCTATGTCTATGTACTGTATAATGTATAGATTTGAATTATTTCATGTTTTTTTGAGTTTGTTTTTTTACATATAATTCGGTAATACCAGACGATTGGCATTAATGGACACCTACCCCCATTGAAAATTAATAAGAGCGTTTGTTGTATATGAAAGTTTCTCCATCTCAAAGAAACAGATAGCATGAAAGAGAATAATTGTGGGGAGGAAAAAATAAAAAGCATTGAAAGTGTCAAGTAAGTCCTTTGATGAATTTTTTTTTTTTTAATTCATGGTTTGCTAGATGAGTGGGCTATAATATTGGTGACAAGCCTGGTAGCTTCCGGGTCAAACTCCACTCCTACTCGAGATGATTACTGCAAGTTTTGTATTATATGATGAATAGATTCATAGGTATTGTGAGTTATACTCAGTTGGTAAGAGAGCTGCTAAGTGATTCCAAATCACAGCATGGGAATGTTAATTTCATATATCGGTTCTGTTTAATATGATGGAACAGAAAAACAGTAAAGAGTTCACTCCCCTGAATTAGTTGAGGATAGTTCTTGTTGATATGGTAGAATAAAACCAAATCAACTCCAGTCTCTGATTCGGTTTGGAGCTTGACAAAAATTAGGGGGTCTATCATCCACTTGTTTTATATAACAAGTGGCGCTAATCAAGGGAGGGGTAGGAGTAGATTAAAAAAAAACCAAAAAAGAAAAACCTTCTTTTGCAATCATCAGCCATGAATTTAAGAGGAAATTCACTCTACAATAACTTCATTACCAAAAAGTACACAATGGTGATTTATTCATATCTAAGCTATTACTTATTATGATTGACATTTATAGTCTTCCAGAAATGCCCATAACTAACTCATCCCTCTTTTAAAGTGGGTCACTTTTAATACCACATTTTTATCTTCATATATCTAGGAGCACAATCGTTCATATTCTCTCTCACTATTTTGTTCAGGATCCTGGCTGATCAACAGATGGCGTAGTAGTTCAAAGTGAAAGAAAAAGAAATGGGCCTTGATGAGTTAACAGTATCCTTTTGTTTTCTCTAGCTCAAACTAACCATACAAATCTGATGATGATATATTACAAATAAGAGTTTTTCTTATAGAATATAGCTTTGGAAACTTTGAAGCTGTTTAATAAGTATGAACAACATGGACACAATTTCAGTAGGAATTCGACACATGAGAAATTTCAAAATCTGGCGAAAATCTGTATATCATTCGATTTTAATAAAATTTTCAATACTTATTTATCAAAGAATGCATCTTAAAAAAACAATTTTTCATTCCAAATATTTTTTCATATGCATCTAAACCATTTTGATGATTTAATCTATATATTGTTGTTTTCATTGATTCTTACGCATTTAAGCGATAAATCCCTCAAGAACAATCATGTCCACCTTTTTTGGGGGAAAGTGCTCCAGAATTGCTCTAACTGGGGGTCCAACTTCGGGAATTGAAAAACAGAAGCTTGTGTAAAATATCATTCTAATTATAATCTAGGATTTGGATTTTGAAAAAAAAAGAATACTTTACACAATTTTTAAAAGGAAAAAAAAAAAAAGAAAAAAAAAGAAAAAAAAAAAAAAGGAAAAATGTTTTTTTATCATTTTTATTGATTATACTCAGTTTGAACAGTTCCCAAATACTTCTCGAGAAAAAAAAGAGAACATTATTATTATCAAGAGATTTATCTTATGAATAAAAATCAATGAAAACAGCAATGTACGAAAGAAATGAATCATCAAAATAATGAAAGGAGGGGTAGGAATCATATGAAGAAGACAAAAAAAAAATTCTTGGAATGAAAAAAATATATACTTTTTTAGAAAAAAATCGTCTTAAATAAATATTGAAAACTTCATCAAAATCAGATAATATGCTGATTTTTGCCAGATTTTAAAATTTCTCAGATGTCGACTTTCCAGTGAAAATTGCGTTCATATTTATCATACTTATCACAGAAACCAAAAATTATTAATCACTACCTGGGATAAAATTGTTACCTTTAAAAGGAAGATGAAAAAGATTTATTCATTAGGTAAACCAGCTTTTTGACATGAATATTCATCAAAAGACCTACATTGAAAAAGACAAAAAAAAAAAACTTATTCAAAATCAAATTAACTTTACTGACACTAATGAACTTATTATATATACACACACACACACACACACACACATACATACATACATACATACATACCGAATACTCCATACCAGCCATTAAGTGAATCAACTTAGTATGTCGAGTAATACTGACAAAATTTCACAACACTCCAAAAAGACCGAAAAAAGCTGGGGACTAGCAAAAAAGAAAAAAAAAAAAAGCATTTTTTTCAGTTAACCAAAACAAATTCTCAGAAAATATCTGGTGTGCATTTGCAAGGTTCTAGTCCAAAAGAAAAAAAAAAAATGTATCTGGAAGGTACTGCTGATACAAGGTTATAAGAATCCTAAAACAACCTGAAAAATGTGAAAAAAAAAAAAGTATTTTTTTTAAAAACCCTTTTTTTTAAAGGTGTCAAGTAGTGAAAACATATGTAAGATTTTGAGTCAAATGGTGTGTTTGGTAGCATTGATACAAGAAAACAACCAAGTGAAAAGAGAATAATACCTCGGCAATTGACTAGTTGGTCAGTGATCAGGTCTATATTGATTCAATTATGTTAAATCCCATTGACACTTATATAAGCTCATGTTGATATAAACATAATGAAACATTAACTTTCTGATTTATTCATGTTCACCTAATGGCAACATCCGGATGGATTTTGGTTTGTATCCCTTGATGTCAGAGGATGGCAAAATCTTGCTCACGGTCAACATACCTAATTTGTCACTAGATCAATTATCTGAACTATTGTTTTCATCATCATCATCATCAGCTGTTCAGCATCCATTTTTCGAGACCTTCCCCAAGATTCACTACATCTATCTATCATGGGTGTCATGGAGCCAGTACTGTCTGAACTTGTCTAGTATATCACAACATCTTATTTTTGGCAGGCCAGTTCTGCATCAGAACTCCGGGGATCCACATTGTGATGTCCAGCGTTGTCTGACATTCTTGCTACATGAACAACTTAGTGCCATTAAAATAACATCTTATTTCAGACTAAAAAATAAGGCTAGCAAAGGAAATGAGAGGCCAGCAATGGAGACGGACTACGAAGCATAGATATTGCTCAGATCCCCTTCCAGCATGGCAAGGTATGGCAAAAAATTCTCCATGCTTCACATGATCAAACTGCTATATTTTCTTGTGTATAATGCATGAAATTTAATATGAAAAATTGGGGCCAGAATGGGGGGGGGCGCATTATACTCTAGTGCAAAAAAAATAACATATTATTGATTTTTAGTTATGAAAAGTGGTGGTTATGTTGTACTCAAGTAAATATGGTACCACAATTTAATCATCTCCAAAATGAAGCACTTTTTTTCCATGTATGCTGATCTGTACTATCTGAGGACTATCACCCACTGCAGCTTATCCAAACCCAATAACTATCCATATCATACATTGGTACATAGTCCCCAAATCATAATACCAATACATTGGACACAGCATATTATCTGTAGAGATATTCAAGTTGAAAAAAAAAAAAATCAATTAAAAACTGTCTTATATTGTGTGTATTTTATTTATTCTTTAGTATTCATTATAAACCGTCAATCCAAAATCGTCAACATCAGCAAAGGTTTCTTCAGTTTTCAAGTTTATCCGACTGGTTGGCTATATATGTATTTATCACATGTACAGGCCAGATCTAGAGCTGAAAACATGAACATTTACTCAGTATTATGTCTAGGAAAAAAAAATTTTTTTTTTTTCCTGATCCCCCCCCCCTGGTTGTTTGGGGGGGGGTACAATTTAAGTTTATGCTAAATTGGCCCCTTAACGTGTGTCCATTGAGAGAATTCAGATACAACAAAAGGCAAGAAAAGTAACTTATTCCCTGATCATCCCTTTTCCCAATTTTTTTAATTGATCAACACGACCAGCCAAAAATGTTGGTTGTGTGATATTTTCTATTGAGGGACTAACCAGACCTATTTCTACTTCAGTTGATTCAAAGCAGTCAAAATTAGTATAATCTGTTAATGACTTCTGTTGCGTCCATTTTAGGTGGACAACTTTATATAAAAAGGTAGTCGATCAAGGTGATAGTTAATAATTAATTGACAGCTGTTGACTTCCAATCTATTATGATGACACGATGGATTCGTGCTACATTTAGATTAAAGGTGTTGCTCAACAAGTTCATCATAGAAACTAATCACAACAAATTAGATATTAAACTGAAAAATTGCTCTTTGAAATTCAAATCTGGGCTCACAAATTCCACTGAAAATGAAAAAAATTAGAATTACAGTTAAAAATTTTTCTAAAATCTCTTCTTGCTGCATTGAAAAGAAGCTTATGGTTGGAGGAGTTTAAGTTTTATCTTTTTCAATACATTAAAATAAATTCAAAATAGGTACAGGTTTTTTAAAAAGTGCTATGATGTCGTCATGAACTGGATATATAACCATATTTTCTGAGAAGGAAAAGAAATTTACCTACAGGTCAGTGTTGTTCTGAGATTTGGAAAATTGGAGGAGTTACATTTTCCTGTTTTCAGTTTTTTTTCTTCCATTTTTACCTCAAATTTTACAAGACGAAATAGGGTTGTGTCCTTGGGGCAAGGGTGTTTTCTCAGGAAATTCAGTTTTTTTTTTGCTTTTATCAAATTATTATAAATTAATTTACAAGGATATTTCTGGTTTGAATTTCAAAATTTCAAAAAAATGTTTAAATCCTACAACAGGATAATCCAATAAATTTCTATCCTAAAGATGAAGAGGAGACTATAGCCCAGGCAACATAAAGTAGTATTTATATCAAATGAACAAAATGCAGTGGTCAGTGTGCTGGTTAGTTCCAAGTAAGTCAGGGTCAGTTTGATCTTGGCAGAACAGCTTCATTTCTAATTTAGTGTACATCAAGTGAATTACATCTAGTCGGGTTAGTCACTCAGTAGAAACTGTCACATGACCAACATCTTTTGGCAGCATGCAGTATTTGAGATGATCTACTAAAAAATTGAAAAAAAGGGTGATGAATGAAAAAGTTTCTACTCTTGCCTTTCAATGAGAAGTGATCACTAGAAAAGTCTCAATTTTTTTCAAAGAACAAGCATGAATGTTGCCAGACACTAAGGAACCAATTTAGCATAAACTTACACGGCAAATCGAACCCCCTACTAAAAATCCATTAGAGGAAGTGGATTCTCCAAAAAACTGTTTTTCCTTAGGCATGAAAAGTAAATGTTCAAATTTTCATCCTCTAACTCTATTGGTGCGGCATGTACACAAACATACACACACAGAGCCAGCCAAACCAACTTAAAAACTGAAGAATTTGGTTAAATGTTTCTAACTATAAATCTTAGAACAAATTTCGAGTTAGCATTAATAATTTTCAGCTGGTATCTCTTTCATCTAAATCTTAGTTGATTTACATCAATCGGATTGATAAAGGATAAGTTTAAATGACAAGATTTTCTGCCAGTCATAGAGCTTTCATAGCTGAGATAGTAAAGCTGTTGGTATGGAAAACCAGGCTTCCTGAAAAAAAATGGGATGAGAGTTTGTATCCTGTCTAGAGCTTATCATTTATTTCAGATAGGCACTGTATACTCACTTCCCTAGGTTGACAGTTGCAGTATAAAGTAACTAATACATAGGATGAAAGAAATATTAGTCAAATTATTAATGATTAACTATGCTTCATCTAATAAAAATTCAAGTGGAAATTTTCACCCATAAGCTCCACATGTGCGGCAAGTACATACATTCATTTATAGCAAGCCAGCCAGACCAACTTGAAAACTGAAGAAACCTATCTTGACAGTTTTGATCAACAACAATCCTCAATTTACTATATTTTCAGGCATTGAGGACACTCTGACCACAGGGACACACCCAATTTTGACAGTAATGGAGGTAAAATTATGTTAGCCTGGTGAAAGTGAACTAACAGCCCGCTTTTAATTTTTTTCTTTTTCAAAAACATGGACACCAATTAAGGAACCAATTCAGTATAAATTTCATTGCATATTTAGCTCCCCACTAAAAACCTATTTAGAGAGAGGAAATTTAAAAAAAAAAACAACAAAACAAAACATTTCCCCAACTCATTGAAGGGTGTGTAGGAGCAAGATTTCAAGATTCTACTCTGAATGGTTAAGACGGAGTAAAAACCAGGTAGATAGATTCATACATCTAAATGTTATAACACATTAATAACCTAAACCCAGCAACAGTGATTAAACCAGGCTTTTGCGGGTAGCAATGACTGTTTAAAACCTACCACATTGTATATGATTTTTGGCTACATTTGTTTAGTAATTAAACATTAATAGAATTGATTTTTCAAGTAAATCCCCGTTGAAACATTCAAAACAATGAAAAATAATCATTGCATCAAGAGTAAAAGGAAAAATATTGTTCAAAATGGAATATAATTCATTGGCAAAGGAAAAAGTTCAAAAATGCATCTTGAAGGGTGCTAGCCATCTTTTTCCAGAGAAAAACTTACAGCAGTTCAGAGAAAATTTTTGCTGTTTACATGTACAACGTTCTCTCAAAAAAGAAAAATATGATGCAGTGAAACGTGAAAAAGGAAAGATTTCTCTTTTGTTCTTTCCCTCTTTGTTAAGAACGCTGTCTTTCTCTTTAACCTCTCTCTTTGCGTCACTTAATTCCTAACAAACACTGTTTGCCTATTCAAATCGGGTCTCAACTCAAAATTTCTGCTCTTCTTAGAACTGTCTACTCATATTGTAGTTAAAAAGAAGCCTCGTACTATTCGAGGAAAGCTAAACCAGATCATAACTCCATATAAAATGGATCATGTGAGAAAGAAACCATCACATGACCATTGTTTTTTGACAGCATGTAGAAATGGTGATCAATTAAAAAATTGGAAAAAGGGGTGATCAATGAATAAGTTACCTCTTGCAATATGTTGGGCAGTGATCACAAGAAAAATCTGAATTTTCAAAAGGCAAGTGTGCATTCTGCCGGACACAAGCTAAGAGATCATTTCAGCATAAACTTACCTTTCAAATTAAACCCTCCCACACTAAAAACCTACTTGGAGGAAAATTTTCAGAAAAAAAAAATGTTTTCAGCCCTCTAGCTCCATTTGTGTGGCCTGTATGAGTAATACACAGATGCAGAGCCAGCAAGACCAGCTCAGAAACTGAAGAAACCTACGTTGACAGTTTTAGATGATGGTTTCTAAGTAGTTATCGGTATCAGGGTCTGTTTTTGTTTGCCAAATGGTGAACCAAATCATAACGGTGGCATCCCTTTGATAAAATGCCCAGGTTGCTGCCAAAAAAACTATATCATTATCTCAATTCTGCCATTAAGTAAAATATTGCACACGGATTTAAACTGTTTTGAGAAATGGAACTAGATTTGCAGCAAACGAGATGTTATTGAGTGGGGCATGAACAATAACAGAGCTGAATGCCAAAGAAATTGAAAATATGATTGAGCAGCAGAAAGAGAGAGAAAGAAAAAGGATGTAATACAATATAAAAAGCATTTGCCACATTTAGTTTCAGATTTTCCACAGAATTCAATAATTCCAACGTTTGAAACACTTGATTTTTTCTCTTAATGGATAGATTTGTTTTTGTAGATATAGTCTGATATCAACATTATAAGGAGAGGAGAGAGGGGAAAAAAATCCAAAAGAATTTAGTCTGCTTCACTGATCAGCATAAAAAGAAAAGCACTTTCTCCAAAGTGTAATTTGTTACAGAAAATATACATTTCAGCTTCTCCTTGTTTTTTAGAGAAACTTTTTTCAAAAGAATCTCCAAGAATTCAATTCTCTGAATTATTCATGCGTAGATTTTTCTGATGCTGCATTAACCTCAAAGTGTGAAATAAGTAAAAAAAAAAAAAATAAAGGCACAAAGTGATTCTCTTCTTTACTAGTCGGTGAATCTAACAAATCTATACTACAGAAAATAAAGCAGTAATGTCAGAATTTCTTATTCATAATAGGCAATTTTGTTTGGAATGGCTGTGCAAAGGCTATAAAAGAATTAATGACTGCTTCTAGAATCTATAAGGGGGCAGTTCTGACTGAAACATTAAAATACTAATTTTATCGTAAAATCCATCAGAAAACTCAAATGGCAATGGGCAGGTTACAGTTGCAAGAATGTCAGACATAGGCTAAACATCATGACTCACAATGTAGATTCCCAGAGATTGTATGCAAACTTGTGGTTAGCAGAAAATAAGATGGTATGATGATTTAGACAGAATAAAGAGATTTAGGTGCTGTGACACCTGTTTATAGAGAGATCTAGCAAATCTTGGGGAGGGTCTATGTCCACCAACACTTCAGTCATTAAGATGCTGGTGATGATTGAACTTATAAAATATCAATTATATAGGGAGGTGATAACATGATTCACTTACTAAGTGCTATGATATCAGAAGAGAATGCATGATGCCATTAAGAGAACATCCATTTTATCAATTCTCGATTGTTTTTCAAGAGGCTTTTTTTTGCTTGTCGAGTGATGATTTGTCTAAGAAGAAGAAAAAGAAGAAGAAAGAAAAGCAGGTAGGTAAAGACAATAACAGACACACTAGCCCAGATACAAAAATAAACCCCTTCGAGAATTAGGAAGTCAAAATAAATGGCTGAGTGTTCAGTGCCACCATTCAGACAGTAGATAAGGACCCATGGGGATTACGAAAGGAAGTGGGGGGGGTAATCATTATTGGAACAAGTGTCATTCTCTTTTGTATACAAAGGTTTATGAGACATAAATATTCAGCCAGTCTCAGTTCATGGAGCGGGTGGGGAAACACTGGGTGTATGGCCAGGCTCTGTGCGGGGGGGGGGGGGGGGGTGTATGGCAAGGCTTGACCCAGGAAACCACTGGGTGTATGCCAAGGCTTACTTTTTCTAAAACTAGGTATACAGTAATGTCTACATTAGTAGTCATTGAACATACAAAAAACCTGGACATTGAAAACTAAAATCTTGATTTTGATTCTTCATAACATGGAAAATCTTTGATCTGATGAAAGAATAGTTTTCTTCAACTATTAAGTAAAAGATCCTTGGTCTTTTTTATACATAGTTAAAAATCAAGCATTAATTAATTAATTAATTAAATAAATATTAAGCACCTTAAGAAAACGGGGGAATGAAGGATAATCCTTGGCTAGACATTTATAAAATACAGTTGATCAAATTTTGTTTTCATAGATATGAATCATAATAGATCTGCAGCTGCACATTATATTATCCAACCCGATGATATACTTCAGGGATTCAATCATTGACGCAGACCCTATAAATTACCAAACTATTGAAAACAATCAGGATAAGCTCATCAAGTAGCTGGTTAAACACTGTCTGCTACACGATTCTCTGGAGTACAGTAATTGCAATGCGCCGATGTCCCACATCAAAAGAATAAATATTTCTGATGGAAAGATAGGATACGGCAAAATAAGCAGAAATGAGAAAAAAATCAATCAACTCATTTTTTTTAATTTTTTTTTTTTATTACACCACCAAACTTGACTCTGTGCAAAATTTTGTAAATTAGCTACAGTTGGACTCATGGTTTCCCCTTAAATCAGTGGTCTTCAAACCAACTACACTGGGAATCCTTTTAAATAACTGAATTTTCTAAGGAACCCCTTCAAAAAACAACTTTCCCTCCTCTCTCGTATATATATCACACACATGTGTATGAAAAAGCAGAAAGAGAAGAAAAAATAGAAAAGGAAAGAGAAGAAAAAATAGAAAAGGAAAGAGAAGAAAAAATAGAAAAGGAAAGAGAAGAAAAAATAGAAAAGGAAAGAGAAGAAAAAATAGAAAGGGAAAGAGAAGAAAAAATAGAAAAGGAAAGAGAAGAAAAAATAGAAAAGGAAAGAGAAGAAAAAATAGAAAAGGAAAGAGAAGAAAAAATAGAAAAGGAAAGAGAAGAAAAAATAGAAAAGGAAAGAGAAGAAAAAATAGAAAAGGAAAGAGAAGAAAAAATAGAAAAGGAAAGAGAAGAAAAAATAGAAAAGGAAAGAGAAGAAAAAATAGAAAGGGAAAGAGAAGAAAAAATAGAAAGGGAAAGAGAAGAAAAAATAGAAAGGGAAAGAGAAGAAAAAATAGAAAGGGAAAGAGAAGAAAAAATAGAAAGGGAAAGAGAAGAAAAAATAGAAAGGGAAAGAGAAGAAAAAATAGAAAGGGAAAGAGAAGAAAAAATAGAAAGGGAAAGAGAAGAAAAAATAGAAAGGGAAAGAGAAGAAAAAATAGAAAGGGAAAGAGAAGAAAAAATAGAAAGGGAAAGAGAAGAAAAAATAGAAAGGGAAAGAGAAGAAAAAATAGAAAGGGAAAGAGAAGAAAAAATAGAAAGGGAAAGAGAAGAAAAAATAGAAAGGGAAAGAGAAGAAAAAATAGAAAGGGAAAGAGAAGAAAAAATAGAAAGGGAAAGAGAAGAAAAAATAGAAAGGGAAAGAGAAGAAAAAATAGAAAGGGAAAGAGAAGAAAAAATAGAAAGGGAAAGAGAAGAAAAAATAGAAAGGGAAAGAGAAGAAAAAATAGAAAGGGAAAGAGAAGAAAAAATAGAAAGGGAAAGAGAAGAAAAAATAGAAAGGGAAAGAGAAGAAAAAATAGAAAGGGAAAGAGAAGAAAAAATAGAAAGGGAAAGAGAAGAAAAAATAGAAAGGGAAAGAGAAGAAAAAATAGAAAGGGAAAGAGAAGAAAAAATAGAAAGGGAAAGAGAAGAAAAAATAGAAAGGGAAAGAGAAGAAAAAATAGAAAGGGAAAGAGAAGAAAAAATAGAAAGGGAAAGAGAAGAAAAAATAGAAAGGGAAAGAGAAGAAAAAATAGAAAGGGAAAGAGAAGAAAAAATAGAAAGGGAAAGAGAAGAAAAAATAGAAAGGGAAAGAGAAGAAAAAATAGAAAGGGAAAGAGAAGAAAAAATAGAAAGGGAAAGAGAAGAAAAAATAGAAAGGGAAAGAGAAGAAAAAATAGAAAGGGAAAGAGAAGAAAAAATAGAAAGGGAAAGAGAAGAAAAAATAGGAAAGGAAAGAAAAGAAAGAAGGAAAAAAGAAAAAAGCTTCACTGAAGAAAAAAAAAGTTCAGTATTTTTTCTCAACTGAAAAGAAATACATTCAAGTTACCATATTGTGTATAAGAAAAGAAATTGAGTAATAATTTTCTAAGGTTGAAATTCAAACATAAATGGGGGAGGACTTGGAGCAACCCTTGGCTTCAGAAAAGCATACCATAAATCAAGCTGCCATTTACACATGAATGAATCACTGCTATGAAGCTAGACAATTGCCATCTCTAACAGAACAATGTCATCTAATGAATGTTTTAAAGCTATGATAGATAGGAGACAAGAAGCAATGTAACACTTGAGTTATGCGACTTATCATAACTCCATGCTCTGTAAATACTAAAAAATAAATAGATAAGAAGCACTTGGAGAGTGCAGACCTTAGCTAATGTTATTGTCAGGGGAAGTAATTGTGTATGGATCACTCCAAAATTTAATCACTTATTCGTTTCCTATGACCCACACTTTCACAAAACGTCATCGAAATTCATTGAGAACTTCTGAAGATATGGCATGAACTGTCAGTAGAGTATACATAATGGGGAGGGGGGACAACAAAAAACAAAAAGAAAAAAAAAAAAAATTGGAAGATTATTTCTATTATTATTCGGACTATCCTCATCTTGGTTGTTTTTCATACAACGTTTCAGCTGTTGTACTCTACGACCTTCATCAGGTATCATCTGGTAGATGTGGGGGACCTAGAACCATTAGATTACTAATGGTTCTAGGTTCAATCCCTGTGTGAGACAATAATAATACTACTAATGCTAAGAGGGGAATGCGGTCAATATATCCCCCCGTCGGTTAAATAAAGGGTTCAGTTTGTTACTTCCCCACACCTACCAGATGATACCTAATGAAGGCTGTAGAGTGCAACGGCCGAAACGTTGTATGAAAAACAACCAAGATGAGGATAGTCCGAATAATAATAGAAATAATAATAATACCTCATCTCAAAAATTCAGAGATAAAATGGAAGATTATCTCTCAATCAAAATAGAATTCCTGGATCCATCCCAAAATTTAATCAACCCTTCCCTCCCCCAGTACATACCATTTCATTGAAATTCATTGAGTACCTCCCGAAATATCTTTTGGACAGACAGAAAGACAGACAGACAGGTACAACCAAATATATATTTCATTGCCATTTGTGATAAAAAAAAAAAAAAAGAAAAAAAGTACCTCACTCTCCATAAGGCTGGTGCCCAATATACTCAGCATTATCAACCATTTTCAGTTTTTGACTATAGAAGTCCCCCTTCCTAACACAGGTGTCAGGGTCCAAGGAAGACAACCACGTTTCAACTCAACTACTGATAACCAAAATACAATTACTATTTCACCAGTCAATGAAGGTGTTATTTTCATCACAAAAATCAAAGAAGTCACATGTAACACACCGTGTAAATAAATGTTACTTAATAGATAGAAGAAATTCAGTATTTTAGTCATACTGATGAATGAGTCTATTGATGAAATTCTGTTTTTATCCATGGTGTTTTGGTTGAATGAGCATTAGTACATGTATGTGAAAATGTTGGAGTTCACTAATCAACAGTCTTATATTGAGAACTGCACTATATTGGGGGACTCTTTCTTTCAGCTTAATATGCTTTTATCACAAATTACTGCCAAAGACTGATGGTATGGATGAGAAAACAGTGCAGATCAGGGTTTAAAAAAAAAAAAAAAAAAAAAATCAAGAAACCGTAAGTGAGACTTGAGCTTGCGTCCTTCCCTACCTTAGGGAGCTGTCCAAGTACGGTACTGCTACACCAACTTGAGCCACCAGAGATTTCACAGAATGCTGAGAATCTAATCTAACACTCAAACTCATCCTTCATCACGGAGTCAAATTTGTTGATTCGATGTACACTAGTTGTAGTAATAGTAGTACTATTCAGTCCCCCCCCCACCCTCTAATAAAAGTTGACAATGCTTCATCAAATAAAAAATAAATCAGGATATCAATACTCAGCATTATTTTTAAAAAGGGCTGCTCTCCCTCTGGTGCAGTGGTTCCCAACCTTTTCAAGGTTATTCCCCACTTTTGTCACAAGATTACTAGTTTTCCCCACTGCCATTTTATTGAAGTTAATCAAATCAATTATACTCAACGACAAAAGGTTAACACTATAACTAAATTTAAAATAATTTTATTAAACAACACTGGTAGGGGAAATGCAGACCTTTGATTGCAGTTAGATTCAATCTTGCATCACACATCTCCACTACCCTCAAGCCAAAAATATTCATCACAACTTATTTTTACCTAATGGCCTTGGACTACCCTTCTCCCCTCCTGGGGGACCCCAGCCCCATTGATTGGGAACCACTTCATGAGTGCATGAAAAACCAATTCAATCTTGACCCGTCAATAGGTTCTATTAACAATATGCCATGTCATATGAGTATTCAACAATCAATATTCAAGTCACTTAGTATTAAATTTCAACAAATTTGCATTCAGGTTAGTTTGTTTAAATATACAACAAATCATATCAAGTACTTTCCTGTTGGAGACGAACACAAGACACAAATATCCTCTAAATATTTCAGGGTTTGACAAATCAAAATCATATGTACAAGGGCTGCGTACGTCACACTTGTAGTATTAGAAGTGGCCATCAGTCCCTCTCTCTTCCTCACCTCTTATAAGACTACATTTTTCTCCCCTCTATCTTAACCTCTTATTAAACTATTTTCCCAACCTCTTACTCAACTATTCCCCCTCTCCCTTCCTAACCCTTCACCAAACTACCTTTCTTTTCTCACCTCTCCCTAACCTCATATCAAACTATATTTCTTTCTCCTCCCTTCCAACCCTCTAATTAAACTACCTAAGTTTTTCTCCCCTTCCCCTTCCTACCCTCTAATTAAACTAACTTTCTTTTCTCCTCTCTCACTTCCTACCCTGTCTGTATAACTTATAGCAGCAGCCACCAGCTGAATCTGATGTTGTACACCTATGATAACCATCAGCAAAGCGACGGGCCATGGAATAGTCTCGAAAGATTGCCAAGACGATTTCCGATTTTCCTTCTCAAATTAATATGCCTTAATGACAGATTACCAGAATAGTTTATTCCAATGGCTTTGCTTTAATTTATATACCACTTTGCTGACATTTCCATTTTTCTATAAATATGGTAATAACAAAAATTTACTCATTTTCACATAATCATAAGAGGTTTTTACAGAAAAAAAATGGGCCCCAGATCAGCAATCCAAACGGTCAAATTATATTCAAGAATATACGATATTCCAGATCCAGATCCATATCCGATAATTATTCAAATGAAAATTGACAATGATCACTAATTGAGATTCTGCATTTCCTCAATCTCGTTTTGTTAATCTCTACATCTACTGAAATCGTTTTATGCTCGAAATAATCCAAGAGTCATTATCATTCCAAGGGCTGCTTGGTAGACTGCTGAACTGAATGGTTTTAGAAACCATCGACCAAAACTGTCAACATGGATTTCTTGAGTTTTCAAATTGATTTGACTGGCTGGCTATGTATGTATCATATGTGCAGGCCACACCAATTTACTCATGTGGGGGGGGGTGCACCTTTGTTTTTTGAAACTCCCCCTCCCAGTAGATCTTAGAGAGTGGTTCAATTTGAAACACAAGTTTATTCTAAATTGGTACCTTAGTTTGTGTTCCACAGAATTAACACATGTTTTGGGAAAATTCAGGCTCATGTTAGTGATCACTACCAAACAAAAGACAAGAGAAGTAACCTATTCATTGATCACTCCCAACATGGCATGCTGCCAGAAGACATTGGTTCACATGAGGGTTTCTGATGAGTGACAAACTAGACTTGTCCTTTTTTTTTCTTGTTGCTACCACATTTTGAATGATCTTTTCTACAGTTCAAGTGCATAATCCATAAGGAAAGAGGATCTTTTTTTTTTTCACCCACAAATGGTAGCAAACAGAAAAGTATAGTGACTAATATACCGATCAGTTCAGCTCATTTCCCAGCAACACATGCTATTCCAGTGATTCCATATTTTTAGATGCAAGCATAAGTAATCCACACTGACCTACATTCATCCATTAGGTTGATGTTATACAAGATAGAAGTAGCATACATCCCAAACGTTGAAAAGAATACAAGGAAGAAAACAGCAGGTTCTCGAAAGTTAAAACTTATTGTTATAATAATAAATACTAATAGAAAATAATAAAAAATGATGAATTTATAGAAAACACTTTTTATGAACCTGAATACCCAAGTTCACACTGAACAAAAGCATGTGAAAATGTGCGCAATCATTGCAGTAAAAATATAAGGCCTGTTAAAGAAGAGTATTGAAGTAAGATCGATATTTAAAGAAAATGCAACTTATCAAGGAAATCATTCGCACACCCAATTTAAAGCCAAAAAATTTGGTATAGGAGACCATATAAAGAGGGAGGAGAGCTAATACTACTTTCTTTTAGTTAAAGTCCTAATAATAGATAAAGAGCATCAATGGAAGGAGAGAAAATTGAAGGAAGTAGCATACATTAGCCATAAAAGACAAACATACAATTTAGGCCAGTATAGATTTCTTTAATACCTCTGATGATATAGTTAGACAGATGTTATGTATTCACCTATGTTTATCTGTTGTTCTAGCAGACAGTCTCTTTGTCTACACAATATCTCCAAAAGTTCTCAATGAACTTCAATGACATTTTGTTGAAAGTGCGTCACGTGCCAAAGAACAATCAGTCAAGTTTGGGGAGTGAATCCAGGAATTTCTTTTGTAATTTTCTCATCACAGTAACGTAAGCAACATGCTATGCTTTGAGGCCATACCAAAACCTGAATAAACTCGTTTACAAACATCCTGAATGGAGCTACCTTTGGATTTTAGCAATGCTTGAAAAGTTCAGAATAAATCATTGTTTGCCGTCACATTAATCGATATTCAGGGTGTCTGATTTTTCACAAAAATTCTCTTGACTTTTCAGGAATATATATATATATATATATATATATATATATATACATATATATACACACACATACATGCACACAGTAGTTTTTCATATCTTAACAGATAGAAACAACACTTACCAGCTCACTGTCAGTACTAAGGAATTGTTTTACTGACATAATATCCAGCTGTGATCCAAGTTTTGACATCTTACCCTGTACTTACCAGGTCAGGTACTTTAGCTAGTCTTAAATATTATAAGCAAAACTGCCAGGGCAAAGTAATAACAGTTTATGTGATCCTTGTGTGTAATGATGATAGTTCTATGAAATGAATGGCACTTTTATGATGGAGAAAAATTGGAACGTTATGGAACCACATAAAAACCTTCAGGAATACAAATGACATCTACTGCTATTAATCACGTAAACTTCGAGTGTGCAGTTAGTTTTTTTTTCAATCACACACCAGTGATTTTCAAACTTTTTCATTTCATGGCACAGTGAGCTAGACACTAAAATAGTCAACACAAACCATTAGTATTTAAGGATAGATTTGATCATTTAGAAGAAAATGAATGATGATAAAGTGCTTGTAAGACAAACAAACTAATAATCCATTAATTTTAGTACATTTTTAGTAGAGTTTTGTGCATTGAACAACCATAGCAGGCAAAGGGTTTCATCTGTGTTTCTGTGAGTGAGTTCCAGTGTTCCTGTCCATACCCTTTTGTCTACAGACTTGAAAATACTCCACTAGAACCTCCCTGAAAATGTTTTTTTCTTCATTTTTGGAAAAAAAGCTTTTTTGATCCTTTTAAGGCCTGTATGGCAGGTTTGTTAATAACATCTATATTTTCCAGAATGTGGATATTTTTTTTTTTCTTGCTCTATTTTAGAGGTTTCCCAGTGGAAAACGCCATTGATGTGATAAATTGAATTTATTCTGACCATATTTATTCCTCAAAGGAATTTTTTTTTTTTACATGACTTCTAATTCTAACCCAATACTTATCTATTCATTGTGTGATTGTAAAAAAAGAAAAAAAAAAAAAAAAAAAAAAAAAGGTGTCAGTTATGTCAAAATGTATTCAAACGTTATTTTGGTTTGTTCTCATTCCACTCTACACCAAAGAATATCTCATATCAGTTAATTCTTTGTAGTCTTTTTATTGTAGCAATGTTGCTCGTCTACCTCTAACACTGAACCCTCTGTGGATTGAATAAACGGTTCAATTCCAAATTCCCATCAGGCTACCTACTATTACAGACATCCAAAAATGGTCGGCGGGTACATTATGCATTGTGCTATAACAACCAAGATGAGGACACTAGTCTGAGTAATTTAGTATATAATAACTGTATTTCCTTATCCTGGAAATTCAGGCAGAAACTTGTTACAAGTTTATTAACAGAAATCTTTTTTAGAAATGTTAAAAACAGGTCTGGTCAGCCACTACCATGACCGATATCTTTCAGCAGTATGCCATGTTGGGGGAGATTAATTTTTAAAAAATCAGAAAAGAGGAAGTCTATAAATAAATTACTTCTTTTGCCCTTTGTTGGGTTGTGATAACAAAAAAGTCAGAATTTTCAAAAATCAAGCATGAATGCTGATGGATACTAACTAAAGGATCAATTTATAATAAACCCAAATAGCTAATTGATCCCCCCCCCCACTAAAAGCCAGGGGTGGGGTGCAAAAAAATTTGTTGACATAAGTAGTAAATGTTTAAATATTCCGCCCTCTGGCTCCATTACTGTGGCATATATATATATATATATATACTTAGCCAGACCAGTTCGAAAAAGGAAGAAACCTATGTCGACAGTTTTGGTTAACAGTTTCTAATTAAAAAATAGTCTAACCACTCGTGCCTCTACTGAGCAAAGGACAGTGAAGTTACAAAAATGGCAAGATAAAAATTACAACTAAATTTGGCATGACCTCAATCAAGAATTAAGGGCATTGCGTGGCGGGGAAGACGGGATCTTGTACTAATGGTGGAGAGCTACAAGGCCATATCTGCCCCCACGCCCCTGGTCCGAACAATAAAAAATTTGAAAGGAAGTCAAATGTCAAGGCTTACCCAGGATAGAAAGTTTAACTAGAAAAGCCAGAAACATTTGTTCATGATATTTGTTTGAAGATCTTACCCAGACAATTCAAACATCTACCTACCTTCACAAAGCAGATTGAAATAGCAGTTTCACACACATCTCGATCTTTACATTTATTCTAATTATTGGATGAAGTATTGTGAAACAATATTTCAATAATTGAATTTGGTTAGTGTTTACATTCATCTTGAATTTGTAGCTGCTTTTCATCATAACTATGACTCAGACCATCATTCTATGACAGCAAGTAAAAAAAGCGTGATCTGATATAAAAAGTAAGCCCACAGTGAGAATCAAACTCACACCGTCTAGCCAGAGGTAGTCCAGTATACACCTTACTGCCTCTAACCATATGAAGCCCTGTGGCCATATGGTTAAAGGTAGCCAGGTGTTTAGAACTTTAAACATTGAATACATAAAAAATAAAAAAAAGATTTTTGTGTCACTTCAGTTACTTAATTCCCAATATCTGTTATCGTGATTTATGTAATTTTCTTCGGTGTGTTTCTATGTTTTACATATACTTTGTTATCATGGTACTGTGTGAAGTTTCTCTTGTTGGGATCATCAGTTGTTCAACATATACCTGTTACAAGGATTTAGAAAACAAAACAGTTATATTAACACAGCACCTCCAGCAGTGTTGATCAAACAACCTCCCTTTCCGCTATCATTCTAATAGCTAGCTTATATCATCCATGTAGATTGTTATTTTATACAGAGTATCATCATAATGTATTGTATATAGATGTTATTTTATACTACACATCATTTAATTTCTTTGAAACATACATACATATATATTATATATATATATATATATATATATTCTCCTAATGTTATGATAATTTTGTTTGGGCTCAATTTCATACTCAGAAGCATTGTCTATCATTGACTTGAGTTCAAATCAAGAATACAGTCTATTTTGGAGGAGAGGAAAACCTAGTTTTACAAGAGTATACCATACATGCCTGACTATGAGACATATAGTTTAGAAAGGTACTTGGAGGGCCTCAACTCATCAGAGCCCCATAACTGTCCATATCAAGCTTCGGTAGACAGACTCTTAGTCATAATACTACCACAATAGGATGTGGTGTGATATTTGCATAACTTTTTTTTTTTTCAAAAACCCAATGTCTGTTTCAATTCTTTTATGTTCATTTTTAAAGCAACAATAGCAGTATGTTAACAAAAAAAAATGGTACCAAACAGAAAATTCAACCACAATGCTTGTGAATATTTTATTTCAGCAACACATGCAATGAAGTTTGATCCATAATTTTCAACATGGAAAAGTTCCCATTTTTTGTTTTCTCCTGAAATAGAATACTTACAAGCACCATGGTTAACATTTAAATTTTCTGTTTTACACCATTTTTTTTAGCTTTGCGCCATCGAAAAAAAAAAAAGAAAGACCATTAGGGGAGTCTTTTTCCTTACAGATGTTACATTTTACATCCGAAGAGAGTCATAGAATCGGCTGAAATGTTGAGTCTACATCAACGATGGGAAGAAGAACAAGAGTTGGTATGTTAATGACTCTTTTCAAAGTTATAGACAAAACAATAGTAATGTCACAGAATGTGAATTTGTCTCTTTAGTAGCTTTTAATCTTTATCTAAATCAATCTTGCATTTATGAAATTTTCACAGTCTACTGCAGCTATGACGAACATCTGAACAAATGGGTATCGTTATTCTTCTTCTGACTAAATCAAACAGAAATACAGGTCTGGTTAGTTACTCAATAGAAATCATCACATGACAAACATCTTTTGGCAGCATGCTATTTGGGGGGGGATGATCAAGAAAAAAAAGAAAAAAAAAGAAGAAAAAAAAGAGAAAAAAAAGAGAAAAAAAATCGGAAAAATGTACAAAGCAACTTCCCTTGCCATTAGTTGGACTACAAAAAGTCTGAATTTTCAAAAAACAAACATGCATCCAGTCACAAGCTAAGGCACCAATTCAGAATAAACTTACACCAGAACCCACTAAAAAACCTATTCAGGACAGAAAGTTTTTTTTAAAAAAAGTTTTCTCTATTAAGGAGTAAACCTTTGAATTGTCAGCCCTTGAGCTCCACTGATGTGGACTTTACAAGTCATACATATATACATAGCCAGTTGGCAATAGGGCCATATCATAATGCTCATCATATAAACAAATAAGAAAACAAAAAGCAACTCACCAGAATTGAGGCTGTCCAACTTGGCTGGAAGACCACACTGAACAGCAGCAATTAGCTTTAATGCTATATAAAATTGACTACGACCAAAATGCCCCAATCTTTTTGCACCACACAATTCAGAAATCTGAAAAAGAAACAGAAATATTAGAGAATTACTCGAGAATAAAGACAATCATATTCACTATTTTTTTTATTATTAAAGTGCATCATACATCTCCACCTTGCATAAATGAATCACCATAGCCAACGTGGGTTCCAGAACTTTTCATCTAAAATAAATAAATAGATCTCTAATATAAAATTATCAAGAAGAAATACCAGCACAAGATTAGGGCATTGTTGGTCCAAAATTACCAGGACCCCCCACACACACACACAAAAAGGTTAGATGGTGCCGAGTGGTACTCTCATACAAATTTTCAAGGTTGTTCATATAAAGCATCCTTTCTAAGGAACCTCAATACTCCACTTTGGACAAAAGCACTTGAAAACCAGTGTAATCATTGCATTAAATATATAAGGCCTATTTAAGAAGAAAATCAACATAAAGTCAATATTTAAAGAAAATGCAACTTGCTAATAAAGATATTTACATAATAGGGCAATGGTATCTATTTGCCAGGTTAATATAAATATAAAAGTCTCAAAATAAGAAAGTTTTTACTTTTGAATTAAAACTTACTAATATCTTAATCGAGTCTGAAGTTTGGGTGTAATACAGCTGAAATTTATTTGCCCATAAGTCATATTCATAAAAACAAGTTCTCGAGTTGAATTTTTGTTTTTTTTAATAAAAACAAGTTCAATGGCTCAGATTGCAATCAAACACAAAACTGTAAGGTGGGATTTTCCAGGTTTTAATTCAGAGCTCTCCTCGAATCTTTGCCAACCAAAGCCAAAGAGCTCTGTCTAATCTGTGGTTTACCAACAGATAGAGGTGGGGAGATGGATTTATACCTTTCCTAAGGGATTTGTGAAAGGGGAAGATGTCGCAACCACAGATTGAACTTGGTTTGCAGATTCTATTTTCCATGCTCAAACTGTTAGACCACCCACAACTCCTAAATTGATATTCAGTCTAACAACCAGATTTTATTTCACAGAGCCAAATTTAATGGATTCAGACGTAAAGAGTACTTTTCTTGGTAATATACTGTATACAATCACACATGCCAACAAAGTACTACATTCACAGCTTCCTCAAATTCAAGATTTGTTTTAGCTGGAGAGCCACCAATGTTTATCTTTAACTTATTCCCGAGATAAAAGGTCTTGGATAAACCTTCCTAAGGTTCTTGAAATAACAAAGAAGGTTTTACTAGTACTGACCGATCTAAACTGGAAAGACAGATTGCTCAACATAGTTAGGTTTCAGTTCAGACTGAGGGCAGCTTGGTTTGTCAACAACAGATATCCTTGCTATCCTAAATATCCTCTGCCTCACTGAAAACATTCTAACAACCTAACCTCTGTTGACCAAATCAGATTACAAGAAGCCTATAAGGGTGGAACAGTATCAATTCTGAACCTTTTTAAATAACCAAGATACATAGGCAACTATCACCCACACTTGCCTTCATTACTATTATGTACACAGCAATACTTTGAATAGAGCAGTTTTGACCTATGTGGGTTTTGATGTAATATTGTTGAAGTGATAAAGTATTGCTGAACAAACAAATGAAACTAAGTATAAGTTGAAACCAGTGACTGGTGCCAAAATACTAAATCATGGTATTGGTTCACTATAACCCTAGAAATCAATTTTTTTCTTTAAAAGGGGTGGCCAGATGGAAGAAGTTACTAGATAAACTAGAGTTAATGCCTACTAGACCACAAAACTTATGTAAATGCCAACTGAATCATGATTGTCACTAGGCATAAACTGAACCATAGTAAAAACAGAAGGAAAATGTAAAGATATGATTTAGGTAATGAAAGCTGTGCAGGAGGAGAAAATTACGTGAAGAAAGAAAAATAGGGTCAGTCTATCGAAGCTTGATAAGGACTGTTATGGGGCTTGGATGAGTTGCAATGATTGGTAGTATTCCAAATACCCTTAAACCATTTGGATTATAGTTGGGCATATAGAGTATTCAGAATTTTCAAATCGGCTATATAACAATGTTTTTTTTTTCAGAACTATTTAAAGGAATCAGATTTCTTTGAGATCTGAAACATTTTTCAATCTATTTGCTCTTTTGATTTTGTCAACACAAAAGCAAAATAAATTTTTTTTAAAAACCCAACTTGTACTGTTTTTCAGATTTTCTCAGAAAACAGAGACCATGATTGAAGATACCTTATTTAGATTGGAACTAGTGGCAGACAACTCCAATCATTCCTAACAAAGCTGTGAAAAAATGTTTGTGAAAGAAAAAAAAAAGTCTACTAAAAGGAAAATGAAATCTGTTTCACTGTCTGGCTTTAATAATAGCAAATCAATAAGCCTAGCTAGTGCAGGGTCAAACTCCACTTCTACTTCTATTACGATTGAAGATGAATACTGCAACTTTTGTATTGTAGATATAATGAATAAATTTGTAGGTACATAAAACGTATCAGTTTAGCTAAGTTGGTAAGAGAGCCACCTTCCAATCACATGGTTGCGATTTCAAATCACGGTAGGGAAATGTTAATTTCATACTTAGATTTGGTTCAACGTGACATGACAAACAAACATTGAAGAGTTTGCTTCCCCAAATTAGGTGAAGATTGTTGTTGTTCTTGTTTAGGGGGAGTCGGACTGGAGTTTGACAACATATACCAGTATAGATAATATGAATTTTAGTACATCTCTAATCAACCCTCAAATAGAATCAGTCATGTGATCAACGTTTTTTGGTGTTTTATAGATGATCAATTAAAAAATTAGGGAAAAAAAGGATTAATAAGTTACTTTCCTTGGGTGTTTGTGGAGCAGTGACCACTAATAATTTCAAAGTTTCCCAGAAACAAACTAAGGGATCAATCCAAGAAACTTACATTCCAAACTGAACCTCCATCATCATCATCACTACAAACCTATTCTGGGGGAATTTTCAGAAAACAAAACTGTTTTTCATAGACATAATACGCAGTAAATATTCAAGTTTTCAGCCCTCTTGCTCCATTGGTGTGGCCTGTATGCATCATACAGACAGACCAACTTGAAATACCATCATCTTTGGGGGTGTCTGGGAATGATCGAGAAATTTTCCCATATGAATTGATGGTAATCGCTCCTCCTCTTCACGCCATTTTGCCTAACCAAAAGTCTTTAGAGGAACACACTACTTTCAGATAGGAAGCGAGGTCTGTTGAAAATTCAAGGTGTACCATTTTGCACAGTCTATTAATAATAAGAAAACTATGAAGAAAAAAAAAACATCAGTTTCACTTAAAATCAAAACAAAGGACACTAATCACCCTGATAGAAATAAAAATTGTAGACATAAAAAATTTGTCGGTTTGGCTCAATGGGTAAGAGAGCTGGCAACCAATCACTCGATCGCAATTCCAAATCATATTTGGAAAATGTATCTATTCATAGAATAGAATAAGGTCTAGCGAAACAGTGGAGAGTTTACTCCTATAAATTTGTTTTTCTACTGTAACAACAATATTCACCAAAGTCCACTCCAGACTTGGATTGGAAATCGACAAAACTGCTTTGAAATTACTAATGCAAATATTTACATTGAGAAATGAAAATTAATTTGATATCGCAGAAATGGTGATTTTGACTCAGTTGAGTCATTAGGATAGGTAACTCGATAATGACATTGGAATATTTTGATAGAATTCTAACTCGTCTCTTTCTTTATGTAACACAACCAGGGTTGCCAGATATCTTCTGCCATACAATACCAAATTTGTACGGTCTTAGTACAGCACAGCATAGAAATAATCAAATAACTTGAAATCCATCACACTTAGTTTCAATACAAAAATAATCAAACAATTTGAAATCCATTATCAGACCAAATTTGTATTATCTTTGGACCAAAATAACTATCTTCAGCACAAAAGTTATCAAATAACTTCAAATCCATCACCAAACCAAACTTGTATGATCTTGGGGGATAATGGAACACTGCTAACCAGCAAGTGATAGCTAACACATGATAACAGGACAGTTCATAGCCATAAAACATTTTATCACTAAATTTCAGGATTTGGTGTTGCTAAATTAAAGCCACCTTGCAATTTTGATGATGGAGAGAGTGCTCAGCCACCTCTGGAATTCTGATGAGCATAATGCCTCATTCTTTTGAATTTTTCATACAGAATAATTTTGAAAAAAAAATCTAAAATATTTATGGATTATCCTATATTTACAATTATTCTTATCGATAGTATACTTTTTCCAACTTATTTTCACAAAGAAAAAAAAAAATACCTCTCAATCGAAAATAAGCAAAGAAATGTAAAACTTAGTAAACCGATAGAAAATAAGATAAATTATATAATAATATTACTTATTTCATTTCTATGAATTGAATATAAATATTAGTTATTTTTTCCTCTCAATAGCAATGCCCAAACGGTCCAAGAAGTTGAGAAGACAGTTGATAAGAGAGGATCGAACAAATATTTGTTTGGTGCCCTTGTTAAGGTTTTTGTTAGTTTGGTGAGGTACGGCTATGAATTGTAACGGCTATAAAACTGATACCTATTTAGCGACACCAGTTCAGTGAAATCTAGCCATTAATTGCAGAAAACTATCAATTGTAATGGTGATGAATGGTTGACTAACAATTTGCTATGGCTATCAACTGTTGACAAACTATTGTTTGCTAAGAATTGCAAGTGAACAACTCGCCAGATACCAATCTTGGGACCAAAAGTACAAAAAATAATCTAACAACTTGAAATCCATCATCAAAACTAATTTGCATGATCTTGGAACAAAGATAAATAGCTTCAACAACAGTAATCAAATGACTTTAAATCCATCATCAGACTAAGCTGGCAGGAAAAATGGATTCAAATACTTTTTTTTTCTTTTTAAAAAAAATCTATTCTTCATGCATATCTATGTTTTATCACATTCATGTATAAGGACCAGTTATATTTTCCTCCAGTACTTTATTTTCAGGACTAAATAGTTTTGTTCAGTATCAAATATGTCTAATTTTGGTCTTGAAAAACACCAAGTGACAACCTTGACCTCAACACTTCATTCTCAATGTATCAATAAAAACTGATTGATAAGCTTTCACGAAGTTCCTATTGAGTTGCTCCTTCTATCAAAGTAAAGTAATATCAAACTTAAAACTCAATTGAGTAACTATTAGGGGATATCAGACACTGATGTATCTAAGGTATAGCAGGCATGGCACAGGCCCTTGGCACCACCTGAAAGGGGGATTTCCATTGACCATTGAAGTCTGACGTACCATTCTGGGATAGTGAAAATGGAATTTTCTCCAGGCATCAAATCTGTCTTTGATTAACGAAGATCGAAGCACTATGATTGCCAGATTGTTGAAGTACATATAAATCATTAGTTACAAATGCTTTGTGTTACATGAACACATACTTAACAGTACCACTATGATATTATGGCAAAGTTATCTAAAAGATAGGTGTTACCATGTCAGACTGATCATAATATTAATAATGATTATTACATATGATTTCATATTTTTATTTCTATTTCTTCATCCTTTCGTTTATATTTTTAGTCAATCTATTCTTTGGTCATTAAATGGAATTCCTCACATATGGGATCAAGTCTCATTCAAAATGATCTCCTGTTCCCAATTCCTCAACTTACATTTAATATCTGAAGAATCGATTAACTAGAAACATCAAGAGTAATGAAAAGATAAAACTAGTCAAAAACCAAAAGATTATGTGTAATAATAAAAATACAGCCCTGCCCCCTCATCTGAAAGTAAAGTGTTCCCATAAAAACATTCAAATTACTACAAGTCGATTGACTCCTCTACCATAGTATAGAAAAATCTCTATTATCTGAACAAGACTGGCAAGGAGTATTCTGTTCAGATATCTGATCTGAACATAAAAAGGAAACGATACTGAACACAATTTCAGAGCCTTGAAATCTAATTCGGATAATTGATGTTCGGTTAACCAAGGTTTCTCCGTGTACCAATATAGGAATGAATTTTTGTGATTACATATAATTTTTAAAATTATTCATGATACTTTTGTTTATTTACTAGTTGATACTTAGTATAATTTATAAAATTCATTAAGGTCATTTACAGAGGTTCAGATTACTCTCAAGCACAAATTACTTTCCTTTGGGGATAGGATAGGCCAATGAAAAAGTAACCTTTGACCTGTAAGATGCAGGGTGAATTTTCAAGACTTATTTTGGGTGGGAAAAAAAATAGTGTTTTCACTTCAGAGGAACATGGTAAATAAAGAAAAATCACTATATGTCTCAAGGAGACATTAGAATTATCGAGCAAATAAAATCAGACAATAAATGAACTGAAAAATTCAGCTTCGTACAGTACAATCACTAGATTTAGAGGTGAAAAAAAATGTATAAAATTGTAGTCTCTTGTCCAACATAGGTACTCCATTTGGCAGTCCCATGGGTCTTTCTGCTTAAATGTTCCAAATTTCTAAACTGCCATACTGAAGTGATCCAATAAGTGCCTGCTATGTTCTACAATGGTAATTATTTTACTTTCATCCAATAAAATAACATAACAAAAATAAAAACTAAAGGAATCTACATTCGTACACTTTGTGCTCTCAATGTGAAGCCATTGTTTTTGAGTTTAGTTATTCATTTTCAATTCATTTTAGTTATTTCTAAGGTATTGCATGTGTTTCACTGGAAAGGAATAGATATTATGGTACTTGCAACCCCCTTAGCCCCAGAAAGAAAAGGTCAAATTAATGAATAGAAGTTTCATTCACTGACTATTGAAATATTTTTGTTGAATACATATCATTTTCACAGTTGGCTGAGCACAAAATTGAAATTTATCTCTTAGTTGTGTCACATCAGATAGGCTTAATTTTTGTAACGTATAAAAAAATTTTTCAATGTACATTTGAGTACAGCACAACCCCACCCTATTTTTGCTCAGATTTAGATACAAAATATTTCCTTCAAAGAATTTTTTTTTGGATGATTGAACTCCTTTGTGAGGTCAACAAAAAATTTCTGCAGATCTATTATATGTTCTTAAGGTGTATGAATGCGATGGTGGTAAACAAATTTTTTTTTCTCCAATGGTAGCAATGCTTACCATGTAAGATCCCAGTGTTTTCTTGATTTCCATACTATTTCTATATACAACCATTACTTTATAGTACACCTGAAGAAAGCTATAGAATGGATCAGGCAAAACATCTTGTTAACAACAAAAAGGAGTTTAATCACCACGAAAATTCTCTGAATGTTACTGACAAAACTATAGATTAAATTACAGTAGATAGAAGAATTTTTTTATGCTATATGGTTATTTTGTTTTAATACTTTCAGTGACAATTTCATTGTTCTCTTTGGCATTGTAAAGCTTACCATCAAGAGTACTGGGGAAAAGACTTTTTTTTATAATTCCCAAGCTAAACTTTGACACCAATTCTCTATCAGTAAAATCCTGGCAATTGTATGATGACTGTCAGAAGTTTTATGAAAAGAGATCTAGGATTAGACAATCATAAACAGGAGATGAACAAAATGCTTTCTACATATATATATTTATATACATATATAAACCGAGTCATTAGTCCACATTATTAGTAACAAAAATGTGATTCTTTTTTTTTTTTCTCCAATTTTCATAAACCAAGACCAAGATCAAAGCCAAAGAATAGAAACAGAATTTAAAATTTTAAAAATTTAGCCACTCAAAAAAAAACCATCATGATACCAATGTCTTTTGGCAGCATGATATGTTAGAGGTGATCAAAAATTGGAAAAAAAGGGGTGATCAATAAAGTTACTTCTCTCAACTTTTGTGGTTTAAAAAAAGGACAAAAATGTATGAACATTGCCGGACACAAACTAAAAGACCAATTTATCATAAACTTGGATTGCAAGTTGACATCACTATCCTCATGAAATATAGGGGAGTGAAGAAAAAAAACAAAACAAAAAAAAAACAAACCCAGGAATGTTTTTTCTAGACATAAGGAATAAATGTTGAAATTTTCAGCCCTTTAGTTCCATTGGTTCAGCCTATATGATGCATACATTAATAGCCAGCCAGACCAGCTTAAAAACTAAAAAAACCTATCACAGTTTTGGTGATGGCTTCAGTTGACGGTTTTTCACAATTAACACTCATTGTTATAAACAACCTTACATTGTAAATAATATAAAACTCAATTCAAATGAAATGTTTGGGACCGACTGATTTTGATGAAAATCTCTTGATAACATTATCCATGATTATAAAAAACGGCTTCCCCAGTAGAAGATTTTAAAATGAACTGTGTAAGGGTAAATAGGTCTCGGGGTAAATAGGTAAAAATGTCATGTCACTGTCAATAAGATAGCATCATGCATTGTTTTCTAACAGTTATTCTGCAGACTGTGCTGCTCTAACATACTGACATAACATTGACAACTACATATCAGCTGATAAATGGGGCATGAAGAACACCTGCTTGTGATGAAACAACAGATCAATATATATATATATATATATATATATATATATATATATATATATATATATATATATATATATATTAGATAGATAGAGAGCAAATGACTATAGAGCAATCACAGCTCCTTGATTAGAAAGTTTGAAGACAAGTCTGGTTAATCACTCAATAGAAATTGTCACTTGGCAGCAGACTGTGTTGGTGATGAATAAAAAAAAAGTTACTCATTTTGCCTTTTGTTGGGCAGTGATCACTAAAAAAAATCTGATTTAAAAAAAAACACAAAAATCCCCTCAAAAGCGAGCATGAATGCTGCCTGACACAAACTATGGGACCAGTTTAGCAGAAACTTACACTGTGAATTGTTCCCCCTCCAACAAAAAATTAGACCTAGGTATGATAAGGAGTAAATGCTTACATTTTCAGCCCACTAACACCATTGTTGCAGCCTGTATGCATGATAGACACCCAAACCAACTTGGAAACTGAAGAAACCTCTGTTGATGTAGACAGTTTTGGTTGACATTTTCTAATACAAAATGATTATAGAGCAATCATGTCTCTTTGATTAGACAATTGGAAGATAAGTAGGATGTGAAGACAAGGTCACCAAAATATAGACTTGTATAAATCGATACTATTGGTGATAGACTTTCACTCAAACAAATTGATATAGGAAAATAAGGTTGGTTTATAGGGATGAACATTCAGTTCCAAGGAACAGAATACGGTTTGCAGTTATAACAAAGATGCAAATTTCTAGCAAGGTAAATTAACCAAGATTCAAACATAGAGAATGACTAAATAACAGGTCTGGTTGGTCGCTCGTGAGAAACCTTCACATGACTAAAGTCATTGGGCAGCATGCCATGTTGGGGTTGATCAATTAAAGAATTGGAAAAAAAAGAGGTGATCAATGAATAAGTTACTTCTCCTGCCTTTTGTTGAACTGTGATCATTAAGGTCTGAATTTTCAAAAAGCAAACAAGAACACTGCTGGACGCAATCTAGAGGACCAATTTAGCATAAACTTACATTGTAAATTAAGCTACCCCCCCCCATTCATTGTTTGCATCAATTAAGAGTTTTTAAAGCACCAGTGCTATGGCTTTCCTCAAGGGCATTGGTGCAAATTAAATACGAACGGTCCAAGATGGGGTTTGAACTAAGTTCACCAAGATGGACTGCCTTATATGGCTGAAGGTCTTCAACTGCCTTGTTATTTACCTCTAGTGGATTTCATTTCTTTCCCAATGGCATTAGTGCAAAGTGATTGTGAACTATCCCAGGCTGAGTTTTAACTAGGTTCAATAATTCTATTCTCTGTTAACCATTATGCTACCTCTACCAATGAAGATCATGAATGGGGGGGGGGTGCAGGCACACTGAAATCTATATGGATCAGGCAATCATTATATTTATGAGATGGATTTGTATAATGAATATTACACGAGACCGTCCTATAATCTTTCATGTAAATCAACACTAGATAATTTTTTTTAAAAACAGGGGTATTAGAAACATCAACCAAATCTGTGAACATGGGTTTCTTCAGTTTTCAAGTTGGTGTATCTGCCTATATATTGCACATAAAGGCCACACTAATGAAGCAAGAGGGCTGAAAATTTAAACATTGTTCTGTTTTAATTTTCACCCCCCCCCCCGGTTTGGGGGATGGATTTACAACGTAAAGGTAGGTCACTTAGTATATGTCCGGCAACACCAACACTTGAAATCGACCCCGTAGAAAGTTTCTATTGATTGACTAACCAGACCCGGTTTTTTGTGGGGGTGGGAGATATATCAACATGTTTATTTGATGCTTTTTGGTCAGTCAGTCCCAGTTATGTTAAACAGAAATAAGAAGGAAAGTAGGTAGGTGTGACATCATTAAAAAATACACTATTTTGATCCATTTTTTTCCCGACTGCCTAGTCATAATATCTGAAGTCCGCATTTTTGTACATAGAAAAAGTCAAACATTGCTAAAAAAACGCCAAATTATAGCCATTTATTTTATCTTTATAAGAAAGAAACACTACACTACTTTTGTTATAAGGAATAATCACTTCACAACTACATATGCAGAAATATTTCAATAAAGAAATATTTACAAGTATGAGAATCAATTGAATCAAAGGAAGGCTTTTTGCTCTTCTCCCCCCTCCTGCTACTTCTACCATGGATGGTGGATGCATCATTGAACTTATGGTTCTTGTTTCATTTCAGTTATGCTTATGTGAGCAGAAAGGAAAGTATTGCATATTTACTTGAGGAAGAATGACTGGAAGTGTTTGATGAGTGAAAGAAGTTCCTGAAGAGGTTGGCAGCTTCGTTAGTGGGGAGAAGAAAAAGCTCTCTTCTCCGCAACCCCCTCAGTTTGTCTGTACAGAAACAAGGTATTTTTTTTTTGTCTTAAAGCAGAAACAGACATAGAAAGATAATACAATAATAAAACAGCTGCTGTTGTTCTAAACTAGCTGTAAAAACCCAGACTTGATAGAAATCTTGTGCCTTAGTCTGACACTTGTCTCACATAGGCTGTTGTGTGTGTGTGTGTGTGTATGTGTGTAGAAGGGGATTCAGGTGGAGAGCAGGGAATGAGACTGGTTTCAGGATTGTTATTCCCTACTGGCTCAATCCTCAATTACTCCCTTCCTAGGGTTTTTTTGCTGGAAGATGAAGTAAATTAGCAATTTCTTCGCGAGGGAAGGGATAGAGAGGGAAAAAAAATCTAGAAGGGAGTGGCTGCTGGGTTTCCTAGCAACGGTGCTCCTCCTGCAACCAGACATTCAGCGAGAAAAGCAAATGCCCTAAAACTAAATGAAGCCTAGGCAAACATTAGCGGAGAAAAGTTTGCTCCCAAATAAATGAGCACGAGGAAATCAGCAGCCAATATTCAGAAGGTGTAAAGTTTCTATCACCCATTGCCACATACAGATGGTGAATGCTCAGGATGATAGCTTCACTCTTCAAATACAGCCTTCCTAGGAACTGAATGGAAACAAGAGAGATGGAGTTTCTTTATCTAATATTACTGATAGGGAAAAAATAAATAAATAAAACTTCTTAAATACCAGCATGAAAAGAGGAGATTGTCCCTGTTTAATGCAGAGTTTTTGAGAATTCATTTTTGGTTGAAATTTGAAATTATCATTATTTATATTCAAAAGGAGATAATACGAAAAGCTAAAGATACACCTGAAAATGAAGTTGTTCATGAATTACCTTTTATACAAAATGGCACGGATTCAACAAACTAAAACAAAACAAACAAAAAAAAAAATTCCACATATGTTTAGTGGATATCACTGTGTGTGTGTGTGCATGTGTGTGTGTATATATACATATATATCTTAAATGCATAACACTTTTCAATGTGCGCTCAGATACTACACTCTGATCCTAAGCAGGAGTACCAGGAAGCGACGCTTTGATTCTAGATAGTATCAGAATATCTGACAATCTAAGCAAAAGCATTGATCTATATTTAAATAATCCCATCATTTTTTACAGGTGCTATGCTAGCACATTCATTAATTATATCCATTCTTCAAAAGAAGTGAATGTGTGTGTGGATGGGTGTTTGTGCATAAAGTGATCATTTATAAATGAGTGTTGGCAAAATATCGAAGGGAATCCCCATAATTTGTGACTAAATTAAAAAACTGGGTCAGAAACAAAGAAACCAGAGAAGTTCTCTAGACATGTTAGACAAGTGAGAAATAAATGTTTATATGGCTATCATTAGCCACAATTTGCACGGTACCATTTCTACTCATGTATTATGGAAGAAATTTAATATAAAAAAGAAAAATTAGGGTCAAACTCCAGAGGAGAAAATAATTATAACACACACACTCACACACATATACATATATATATATATATATATATATATATATATATATATATATATATATATATATATATATATATTACAGGTATACCTTTAATGGTTCAATTTGTTCCTAAATTTTGTTTCATATTGTTAAACGGCCTTATAATTTAATGTGGTCTCTTCAGCTGATACTTAGTTATGCATTAATTGCACAGCGATACCTTAATCGTATTACATCGAAAACCACACTATTCAAGGTTTTCCTAAACATGTTTATAACAACAAAAACTGTGGGTCACATTATATTCAATATCATATAGTACTTGAGTAAATGAGAAGACAACTTTCAAAGACAAAGTCACCTGGACAAAGAAAAGGGAATGAATGATGTCATCATATGACTGTTTGAAAGAATGAATATTGAGTCCTCACGATACCAAGGAAGTTTTTAAATCTTGATTATGGTATATGTGGAACCCTACACAGGAATACAGGTAATAGGAAGAAAATGAGTAGAAAGCAAAGAGATATTAATGAATGAAAATGCTTAGCATAACATACAATCCTGAGTTCCTACCACTGCCATTAATACAAAGAATATCTTAAGAAATAAGGAAACTTATCACAATCTTGAAATTTCCGAAATAGATTTGGTACTTTCTAATCAGACCAAAATTTATAGCAGAGCACTAAACTTTTATTCAGGTATACCTTGAGTAGTGTGGTTAATTTGTTCCAAAATTTTGCATAGTGTTCAAAACCGCACAATTCAGAGTCTTATTATAATTCAATGTTTTTCTTCAGCTTATACTTAGTTACATTTGTTCGTAGAACCATACTACATAAAAAAAATACACAATTCAAATTATTCTTTTATACAATGCTGGTTTTGCCATGCCAAAAAATGAGAGCAAGACTTGAATAATTTTGCACTATCGCATTGTTCTTAAACATATTGAAAATCCCAGGTTGCTCCGAGTTTTTTTTGTTTACATTCAACCAGAATGAACTCAGATTTTTTTTTTACACATGTACAAAAAAAAAGAAAGAAAAAAAAAAAAAAGAGTACTCTAAAAGATATTCAGTAGTTAGTTATCTCGCTTGACAAATGTTACAAACAAAAATATCGACATACTCTCATATTTTATAAGTAGAATACCAAGGTCTTTAAGAGATTCTCTATTTGAAAAAGTTTGTCATGCATTTTTCAGTCATTATATGCAAATACCTAATTACAAAACAAAGTGATCAATAAAGTTCATTGAATAATACAAGCTCACTGTATAATGCCATATGAAATATGAAGAAAGAAATTAAGGCATAATTTACTAAACTAGTTGGCCTTGTGGTGTCATACACAATTAACTTCAAAATCTTCTCTAAGGTCTATCGGGTATACATGCCAAATTTGGTTGGGCGAATCCGACCTACTATCATATAGAAATGGATGGATATCGGATCATAATTATTGGGGTGAGAATGAGCCCAACAATATTTTTTGCAAAAAGGGAAACCATATGTGAATTTTGTAAGCATATACAGACTATTTAGAGCCCACTGGAGCCATTTTATACACTAGGTAAAGTCAAAATTTGAAAAAAGAAGTGGTTCACCTGAAAATCGACCATCGTAAAATAATATGACATGCACTATATATGATATACAGGTTATTATTATCATGTGGAGGTCAATAGTAGTTGAGACATAATGTTGCTTGGGTTGTACATAAAGAAATCAACGGTGTATGAAGGAACTTTCTTTCTATTGTTATGTAAGAGAAAGGAATCGGTAAAAGGCTCACTGACAAAAGATGAATGAACAAGGAATGATGATGACAGATCTAGATCCTTACTTATATGGAATACATAAAACTAGATTATTACTAACAAATGATTCTTCTACTCACATGCAGTTATGGTTGGAAGGACTTGCTTTAGACAACAACTACCTCCTGCTTCTCCTCCAATGATGAAGAAGAAGAAGGTTGGCGTGAAAGAAGGAGATGCAGTCCTCAATTATTATTGTTGTTTCAAAACCTGTCACCATCAGAGGTACAATCTCTTCCTTCCTCATAGCTGGGATATCTCCGTGACAGTGAGGAAAGTAGCAGCAGCAGCAGCAGTCGCAGAAATAACAATAGTAATAGCAGCAGCAGGAGCAGTCTTGGCAATTCAGATGTTTCTCATCTACATCTAGATGTTTTTGCTTGCATCTAGATGTTTGAAATTGCTATTAAGATGCTTACTCAATAAAACAGGTGAATCTTTTAAGAATCATGGTAATAAAATATGTAATATCTTTTAAAAAATCAAGTAATATTTCTATAAAATGAATGTTGAGGATTGAAGACACATTTGATCCATCAATAGCATGTAATACATTTCGTAGACTTTTTATGCATATCAAGAGAATCTAGATATTCTTGTCACAGTTTTAGATGTAAACTTGAGAATAAAGTTGGCAACACTGGCACCCACTGCATTAGGCAATTTACATATGGGACAGTAGTTCAAACCAGATATATATATATATATATATATAGATAGATAGATAGAGAGATAGATAGAGAGACACACACATACGTATAGTGATTATATATATATATATATATCTATATATATATAGATAGAAAGATAGATAGATAGAGAGACACACACATACGTATAGTGATTATATATATATATATATATATATATATATATATATATAGATAGAAAGATAGATAGAGAGACACACACATACGTATAGTGATTATATATATATATATATATATATATATATATATAAAGAGAGAGACACATGTAGCTTATATATATATATATATATAGATAGATAGAGAGAGAGACACACACACACACACAGTGATATATATATAAAGAGACAGAGTGAGATATACAGAGAGAGTGAGAGAGACAGTGAGATATATAGTGAGAGAGAGTGATATATATATATAGAGAGAGAGAGTGAGAGAGACAGTGATATATAGAGAGAGAGTGAGAGAGAGAGTACTTCCTGAACTTGTCTAGCTCGTCTAGAGAGACACATATAGTGATTATATATATATATAGAGAGAGAGAACACAGTGATGCAGACAGAGGGACAGAGGGACACACACACGGTGATGCAGACAGAGGGACACACACACGGTGATGCAGACAGAGGGACACACATACGGTGATGCAGACAGAGGGACACACACACGGTGATGCAGACAGAGGGACACACACACGGTGATGCAGACAGAGGGACACACACACACACACACACATACGGTGATGCAGACAGAGGGACACACACACACACACACACGGTGATACAGACAGAGGGACACACACACACACACACACACGGTGACGCAGACAGAGGGACACACACACACACACACACACATACGGTGATGCAGACAGAGGGACACACACACACGGTGACGCAGACAGAGGGACACACACACACACGGTGATGCAGACAGAGGGACACACACACACACACACACATACGGTGATGCAGACAGAGGGACACACACACATACGGTGATGCAGACAGAGGGACACACACACATACGGTGATGCAGACAGAGGGACACACACACACACACACACACACATACGGTGATGCAGACAGAGGGACACACACACACACACACACACATACGGTGATGCAGACAGAGGGACACACACACACACACACATACGGTGATGCAGACAGAGGGGGACACACACATACGGTGATGCAGACAGAGGGACACACACACACACACACACACACATACGGTGATGCAGACAGAGGGACACACACACATACGGTGATGCAGACAGAGGGACACACACACATACGGTGATGCAGACAGAGGGACACACACACATACGGTGATGCAGACAGAGGGACACACACACATACGGTGATGCAGACAGAGGGACACACACACATACGGTGATGCAGACAGAGGGACACACACACATACGGTGATGCAGACAGAGGGACACACACACATACGGTGATGCAGACAGAGGGACACACACACATACGGTGATGCAGACAGAGGGACACACACACACACACACACACATACGGTGATGCAGACAGAGGGACACACACACACACACACACACACACACATACGGTGATGCAGACAGAGGGACACACACACAGTGATACGAGAGAGGGATACCTATAGTGATATAGAGAGCCTAGAGAAGCAGCTGCCGATAACTCTTATGTCATAGAAAAGTGTAGGAGGTAGAATGTAATAGTAGTATTCAATGGTATCAGTAGGACTAGGATGATGGGGAAGAAAGAGTCACAAGTAGACAGCAGTAGATGGTGAAAGTAGTGGACCACAATACCTTAATGCTGTAAATCAGTAGGATCACATCTCTCCGTGCAAGGTTAAATGAAGTAAGGAGTTACAAGGGTCACAGTGACATCTCAAAGAAAGGAATCAGCAAGAATTTTTTTAAAGTAAATTTGAAAAATACAGAAACACATCAAATTAAAGATATTCTTTAAATTTGAAATGGCTTGACAAACACAGATAGAAGGAGGTTTGTCATTCAATAGAAACCATCATACCACTAATATCTTTCGGCAGCATGCTTTGTTGGGGGTGATTAATCAAAAGATTAAATTGGGAAAAAAAAGGGTGATCAATGAGTAAGTTACTTTTCTTATCTTTTTCTTAAAACAGTGATCACTAAAATAGTTTGAATTTTTAAAGGAAAATGAAAACATGAATGCTGGACCAATTTAGCATGAGCTTACATTGCAAATTGACCCTCAGCCCATTTTTTTTAGACGTAATTAAGAGAAAATGTTCAAATTTTCAGCCCTCTAGCTCAATTGGTGCTGCCTGTATACATGATACATAAATAGCCAGACCAACTTGAAAACTGAAGAAACCCATGTTGACAGTTTTAGTTATCAGTTTTCTAATAGATAGATTAGATATCATTCCAGTAATGTGTCCTTGGTAGTGGTTATTTTAAAACCTTTTGTGACATCATATGGTTTTCCTCTTTTTTTCTCTCAGCTTTGGTAAAATTCAATTCTGCAATAACATGCCTATGTGGTAAACTTAGTACAAATAGAAGCATTCAAAATCTACCCCCATAGGTTCAAATTATCAGCTAGGCCATCTACCACAAAGAAGCCACAATGCTCCACTCTACTACATTATACCAATAGATTAAGGCAATATATGTGGAGTGTTTTGCGGAATCAGTAAAACTAATTAATAGGTGAAATTTTAACTTGAAAAAAAGTTTTTTTTTATGATAAGTTAATGTAATCTAAGTGAAATAACCGATTCAGTGTAACATGAAAAACAGTGGAAAGGAAAAATTTTTTTCAAGTAGTAGTTTTTTTTCTTCTGCTCTTGAAGAATATCTACCAACACATAGAAATTATTGTGAACTTCACTTTCAAAACTTGGATTTGAAACCCTGAAAATGTCCTAAAAACAAATAGGTGCACAGCTTTTGTGTGTTAAGAAATCATGTCCAATTTCAACAGGAAATATTTGGAAAACCACATTTCCCTGAATCTCCCATTTATCACTATTTTTAACACAGGTGCTTTGTATCACAGGTGTGCTCTGAGCTATGGATGCACAAAAACTCCAAAAATACTTAAGGTCTGTAAAAAGGCAATGGACTGTAAAAGCTTTTTTGGTATAATGTCGGTAAGGGACAAACATTTTCATGGTCATCCTCTGATGAGAAAGTCAGTTGAAAGAAGCTATTATGGATTTATGTCAGAAAATGAAGACAAAACATTTTTTCCTCCTTTCAAGTTTTGTATCCACTAATTATGGGAATTTCAAATTTTTATACCACTAAAAAACTTTTCATTAATTCCCTTATTTCTTTTTATCTCCAGCATTGAATGAGCGAGGATGTGAAACATTACAATGTACAATTCGGGATCACCCTCCCTACATTATAACAGAAACACTTCTACTGTAAATCGATTTTGGGGGGTGGGGGGTTTCTTTACAGACACTAAGATATTTTTGCATTTTTGTACATCCATACCTCAGAGAACATGCCTGATACAGAGCTTCATACACCAAAGAAATCATAAGTCTTTTCTCAAGACCTCAATACTTTCTAAAATCCTGGAAAGAGCATCAATGTTCCAACATGTTTTTATCAACAGAGATCAAATTGCTTTGCTCATTACATGTTGCAAAAAACAAAAAAAAAAGACAACTGCCATATCAAGATATAAAAGCTGTAGTCACTTTTTTGTCCGTTTGCTTCAGTGTGATAGAAACCAACAAACAAAGAAAGGAAAGGGATAAAGCTAAGCTCTACTGTGCCTATATGTTTGCATCTACTTCATTGCTACAACTACTACCACTACTATTGCTGTTGGTCTCTCAATAGTAGCACGAAAACAATTCTACTAAATATATGCATCTCTGATTTTTTCAAGAATAAAACTGATGTTTATCCCATATTGATGAAGGAATTGTTTTTTTTACCAAAAATCTGTTGCCTTATTAAAAAAAAAGATAAATAAATAAATAAAATAATATCAAGTGTAGGAAAACAGAAAATACAATTTGATCCATGCATTTCATGTTTGCAATTAATACATTTATCCATACATAAATAATCATGTAATTTTTTTTACTAGCCCAATACTAGCTGATTACGGTAAATATTTCAAGTATCAATTTAAATAAATTAAAATATTTACAAACTTCTTTTAAATCAACTCTTGATCAATGAGCTCATTGTTGGTTTTGAGAAAAGTAAATGAAATAATGAAGTTATGTAACATTTTAAATGACTAACATTCAGTCATTAACATCTTGACGAAAAACAAAAAATTGTGATACCTTGATTGTAAGATCTTCAAGAGGAAGAGTGTAGAAATTAATCTATATGATATGCCACATGTAGGTCTATATTTGTGTCTGTAACATTTGTCAGGGGAGATAACTATTAAGGCTAATTTTATAGTAGTCAGGCTCATTTTTATTTTGCAAATGCATGAAAAATCTGGAATCATACTGAGCATAAACAATAAAATCCAGAAGAACATAATGCTTTTATTGTTTTATAAGTACCATGCAATTGCAAAATTATTTCAAAGAGAGCCCGTCATTTTTTCACATCATGGGTAAACTAATACTTTAATGAATTATTTACTTGACTAGTATTTACCTTCATCTTAACTCTCAGTTGCTTTTAATCAAAACCTTGAATCAAATCATAATCCAATAGCAACTATTCAAAATTAATAATGATGTTGCTATACTTCATCCAAAAGTAAATATAAAGAAAAAAAAGATTTTCCAAAAAAAAAAAAAAAAAAGGGCTACAATTGTGAACTTCAATAAGAATGGAATATTAGTTGTTAAGAGTTAGGTTTAGAGTGTAAAATCAGCTTCCATTCAACTATAAAGTAGTTTGGCTGAATGGTTAAAAGTGGCCGAACATAAGCTTGACCCTCTCAGGCTCGAAAATGTGAGTTTGATTCTCACCATGGGCTTGCTCTCTATTTTCTGATTGTGCTGTTTAGTCATTACCATAGGATTATAGTCAGATTCAAAATGGAAAGCAACTGAAAGTTAGGCTGGAGGTAAAAACCAGTCAAAATTAATAATAATGTAGCAATATCTCATCAAAGAATAAACTTTTAAAAACATTAGGAAATATTGTTGCCCTATTTAACATGTTGGCAAGACATTCCAAGAGAACGTGTTGTTTATTTAAATCGTTTTAAATTTAGAGGGAATTTCAAATGATGTGTTCCCAATTATTTCTGCTTGCTTTCTTTGAATAGCAAATATACCGTAGCAACAGTACAATTATAAAACTAAACTAATTCTTATCATAAAGCCGTCTAATTATCCGCAAGATAAAATAATTATTAGAAATTAGTCTTTGTTGTAACTTAAGTGGGGAAACTAATAATCTTATTGACCAAAGTGGAGAATGACCTTGAAAAAGTTGGGAATCATTGTGCTAAATTCTGAAGGATATGTGTTATTTACAGATCTATTATAAAACTTATTGTCAATAACCTACAATAGATATAAAATGTGCATATTTATGAAAATCCATAAGGAAAACTAATCAACTTTATACAAAGTGTAAATTATAAGGCAAAAAAAAAACAATAGAAAAAAAAAATGCAGGGTTTCAGGGGAATTTTTCATTATCCCTGATCAGAAGTAAGATCAATAATTTCAAAGTATGGTAACCAAAGAAAAAAGACTTTTTCTAAAAAGTTGTTTTCTTTTTCATTTTTAACCCCTACCTTTTATTGTTACTTTATGGTCATAGAATGTATGACAGCCTAATCAGTAAGTGAGATGAAATTAAAAGTCTTTCATTTACATCTCCTGTAATGGTTACTTATTGAGTATTTGGTAGGTTGACAGATGCTAAACTTAGTCTTTTTAATTAACTGTACCCTGAATGTATAACCAGATGTCTAATTACTGGATTAGTGGATTATTACAGGTTCTTCTTCATTAGTCTCCACCAAAAGCTGTCCATAATTTTAAACTACTTAAGCTTCAAAAGAAAGAGGAAAAAAATGATTTCTCACTGAAAAAGACCCCGATTGCTGTCTTTTGTAGCTCAAAAACATGAAAGCAAAAACTCTACTCCACCCCTCACCAGAGGGGGTACTAAATAAATCTATACTAAATCGATCCTTTAGTTTGGGTCTAGCTATGTTCACACTTGTTTTCTGAAAATTCAGACTATTTAGTAATCCAACAAAAGGCAAGAGAAGTAACTTATCAGTTGATCATCCCCAATGCAGCATGTTGCCAAAAGATGTTGTTCACACAGCAGTTTCTATTGAATGACAAGCCAGACATGATTTCTCCTTCTTTTTAGGCTTCAGTACTTCAATATTATGGACATTTGGTGTGGGGATAACTAAGAGACCTAGTTTCATGGTTATTAGAGTTGAAACCCCACTGATGCCGTAATTACAGATCAGCTTATACATTTAGGGTACAGTAATTTGAAAAAAAAAAAAACAAGTTAAGCATCTGTGTACCTGGCCAATACTTAATGAGTAACCATCACAGGAACTGTGAATAAGAACTTTTTATTTCACTAACTGCATTGATCAGGGGGTCATGCATTCTATGACAATTAAGTAATAATTAAATAAACTGATACGATGAGAGGGAAGGGAGTTGCAAAATAGTTTGTAATAATTTTTTTCCATCTTAATCTTTGTTTTCCTTCTTTTCAGATACATGAAGGGACTGTTGGGAATTCATCATAGAAAAACATACAACTGAGCAATAAACTGAAATGATAGAATTGTACTTTAAATACCATCAATCAATAACGGTAACCTGAACAATACACTATTATTATTTGAATTTGCAGACATATGCCATCAGTCAATGATTAGTCATTTGGTTGCACATTTTTGAGAATTGGACACCGATGATGATCATCCAAGAACGGGGGGGGGGGACATGTTCAATCTGAAATGCTGAGGAATGTAGGAGATAACCTTGCAATATCAAATCGGCAGCATTCTGCTTGGCTTAGCTTATGTCGCAGGACAATTGAAAGGATTTGAGGTTATTTCAAGGATAAGGTCTATGTTAACAAGCCAAGGGCTATCCAGGAGCTAAAGAATGATATCTGAGAGGAAATCAGTGACCAAGGACTAGAAAATTCATTGAAATGTTATGCAGAATGTTATCGAAAGAGCAAAAATTAGTGAAATTCAAAATAGTGCACACTTGAAAGAAACAATTTTCCAAACAAAAGTTAATTGAATTTTCCTTGTTTACAAAATGCTATCTGATGGGTACCACTTTAAATTAAAAAAAATTTTTTTTTCTAAATCACCGAAACTAAAAAGATGAAAATGTTTTGAACTCCATCTTGCCAGGAAGACAATGACTCATTTCTGATGAAGGTCTATTGAGCTGAATAAAACAACTACTATGACAATAGTTTGACCGATTTTGCAATGTCATTTATTTTCTTCAAGTAAATACAATTGTTTACTGGATAAGTGTGCATCTGAAGGTGGAGATCTTTGGTTCATTTTGATCAATATTTGGAAGTTTAAACGTTGAACACTAGTTCAAAGTGACCCAGTGTTGCTAAGGACTAACGGATTTACAGCATCAGTGAAGTTAGTTAAAACACACATTTCAGGTTCTTAGTAGCGCAAAACGAAAACAGGTCTGGTTAATCACTCAATAGAAACTGTTGTATGACCAACATCTTTTGGCAGTATGCAGTGTTGGGGTGTTCAATTGAAAAATTTGAAAAAAGAGGGATCGATGAATGTTACTTCCGTTATCTTTCTTTGGATAGTGAACACTAAAAAGTATAGATTTTCAAAAACAAGCTTTACCACCGGCGGACACAAACTAAGGGACCAATTCAAAATAAACTTATATAGCGAATTGAACACCCCCACCCACTAAAAACGGGGAGGGGGTAATTTTTTTTTTTTTTCCAATACATAAGTAGTAAATATAGAAATTTTTTATCCCTCTGGCTCCATTGATGCAGCCTGTACACTTTATACATTGCCAGCCAGCCAGACCAACTGAAAAATCTCTTGACAAGTTTGAGTGTCGGTTTTTAATATCACCCAACCTAAGAACTTGAAATTTGATTCAAGTTCCAGTCAATTCAGTAACATTAAAAAGGTGTAAAAGAAAGAGAAAATCTTTTTTATTCACAGAAAATGTATGCTACAAGAATCTACACACACACACACATGCACACACCTGGGCAAAGTATAAACCATGAGTGAGACAACCCTCCCCAGACTCCTGGGACATACATAGAGTTTTTATAACTGATGCGATATATGCATCTACTGGGGCATTTCAATTCATATCAGCAATTATTAAGCATCTCAACTGGTTAATCTTGAAAGGGTTTCATGGCTTTCATCTACTAATGGCTTCTTTAATTTGTGTGGAAAGATTTAACCACTTGATACCCCCTGCCCTGATTTGTTGCCTTCTTATCTCGTTTTATCCCCCATCCCAAAGAGACTCCAAGCACTGAAGGAAAGACCTTCACTTGCCTTCAGGTACAATCAAAGATCCTAACAACTAGAGTCTTTTATGGTCAAAATATACATACAAAAGAATTAATCATGCTTAACATGACATGGAAAGAACACAAAGTAGCACAATTCATAAGAGAAAGGCCATGGTGTGGGAATGTTAGACAATCACAGGGCATTGTGACTCACATGGAACCCCAGAGATCATATTCGAAATTGAGGCAAGATGGCATGACAAACTACACAAGATTACAAAGTGCTAGCTCAACAATGCAAACAATCAGGAGGTCCAGTGAATCTTGGAGAAGTCTATATCCAACGATGGACATTAAAAGTCTGATGACGATGAGGATGAGCATACATACATACACTCTTGTTATAGTGTTATCCCATATCAGCCAAGAATTTAAAGACCAACCACTGTTTAGTAACAGCGGCAAAGTAATTTTTTGACAAATTATCACAAATAACTAATGATTTAATTGCTCTGAAGAACAGTATAACACAATCATGGCTATTGTTGGAAAATAATGAAATATTTCGAAGTTAGATTGTCTAAACTTTCACTTTTGAAACTCTTTTCAATCATTAGATTTTCTAGAACCCCTTCAAAAATCAATTTTCTTTTATTACGTAATATATATATTAGTCTAGAAAGCTTTACAAACTTTGAACATTAAAGAACTTTTTCAAAATTGTTTTGTATCACTTCAGTCACTCATCCCTGTTTTACATATACTTTATCATGGTACATAGTGTAAATTTTTTTTTCTTACTAGGATCATCAGTTGTTTACCATGTAACTGTTTCGGGGATATATATATAACAACTGGTTCTTGGCCTTGTTTATGGAATTATCCAGATATGTATAAACCTTAATAGAAAATACACAACTCAAAAATCAAAAAGAAAGAACATGGCTTACTGAGGGAAAATAGACAAATGAATAACTACTAACTGAACAGCATCAGTGTCATGTAAATAACCAAGATGTTTTTAATTAAAAAGGCAAAATGTTGTAAATGTAATCTTATATAAAAAGTTGTGTTTGTGTTAAAGCAACAAAATGAGGACATGCAAAAGTCGTGAAGGAATCATTTATGCAATGAAGAATTATCATGTATACTGTGAAAATGCCACTTTGTTTCGAGAATGCCAGGAAAGATTACACACCACTGATTCTATAAATCATGTGGACTAACATCTTCATCTTTGTTGTTTTTATCATCATATTTTAGTTGAAATGTTCCCTAGCTATCCTTATATATAACATGTATCTATTCATATAACCATGAAGACAAATGTGACAATGTCAGATTAATGCAAGGCCTAATACATTTTTAGGTACGTCCAGAAAATGCCCAATACCACCAAGTTTATCCACAAACATTGGAGGATAACCCTGACCCTAACCCTCATCCCTGAGTACTAGGGGAACGGGCCATCTGGGAGACTGCTCCCAAGACACTAGGCTTATACTAATTGTCAAACACCAGTCCAAGTCTGAAGTTGATTTTGTTATTCCAGTGACAAAAACAATCACCACCTAATTCAAGGGAGTAAAAAATAACATTTCCTTACCATGATTCGAAATCACAACCAACTAATTAGTAGGCTGGTCTCTAACCAACTGAGCAAAACTGACAAGTCTTACATATATATCAAGTTCATCTTACAGATAAACAAGGGCTTATTTGATTCTTCGGTGTGGGAGTGGTGTTTGACCCTGCAACAGGTAGGCTAGTTCTTACTACTGATTTACCTGCTTTGGAACTAAGCAGAAAAGTAAATGTTTGGAACTAAGATAAATCGGAGAATGTATTGATCAAAATTATAATCCACCCCCCCCCCCAAAAAAAAAGTCGGGCATAAGAAGGGATGGTGTTGAATCCATAAATGCATGTGGCTTAATAGTTAATGACACAGAGAAGGGAATCCGTGAACCGAGTTTAAACTTGGGCTGGGATAATTTGTATTCAGTTCCCACTAAATCCTTTGGTAAAGGCATGAATCCACCACGCACACAAACCAGCTACAAGTAAATAGCAGGGTAGTTGGAGCACTTTTAAGGCAGTCCATCTTGGGTGTTAAGTTAGCAACCCAGCCCCTGCAAAAAGCCACAATTACTATAAACTATGGTTGGATCTCCATTGATCTTTGAGGAAAAGGAAACCAGATCATTGCCTCCTCTTGCAAGATGCAAGAGTAACCAGGCTGAAAAGTTAAATTTACGTGGTTTCATGCCTTCAAACTGACGAGTAAAAGAGCTAATTCTACTTACAGATATGCGGTCCATTATTACCTCTGTCAACAAAGTTAGAGAAGTATATGTATTCGGTCATGACTGTCAATCATTTCACAAGTTTTCTCTGAAGTACTCAATAGATTTCAATGAAATTTTGGGGATAGGTGAGCAACGGAGTAAAGAAGAGTTGGTTTAATTTTGAGGTGGATTCAGGAATTCTTTTCAATTGACAGATGTTTTTCCTTTTTGTTTTTTAATAGGTTAATGTATATGCACATAACTATCCACATGGTATCTTCAGCAGTTCTCAATGAACTTCAATTAAATTTTCTTAAAAGGTTGGCTATAGGCAATATGAAGAAGAAGTGAAGTACTTTCTAGTTTTACAATGCACTTGGAAAACACATTTGAGTAATAAAACCCTTCTTTTTTTCCCAAAATTGTGGCTCAAAAGGTTAACATGACCTTCATTGTCCAGTCCCACATTAGCCAGAGGTTGAGGAGGAGTTGATAAACTGGGTGATAAATGAGATGAATTCGGTGGAATACAGTTATTCCTCAATATTCCCTGATGAAATAAGCGGCAGGGGTCTTATACGACATCAAATACAATATTCTCTTTGAAGATTTCTAATCCACTCTTGAAAAGATTTTCAGGGTGTGAAAAAAAAAAAAAAGAAAAAAAAAGGAAATCATCCAAATTATTGAAGGAAAATAGATCAATTGATATCAATAATTAACTCACAACCAGTCGGGTTACTCACTTAATAGAAACCATCACATGACCAATGACTTTTGGTAGCACACCATGCTGGAGGTGATCAATTAAAAATTTTGGGGAAAAAAACATAACAAAAAAAAAATGATCAATGAATAAGTTACTTTTTTTTCGTTGAGCAATGATTAGTTAAAAAAGTCTGAATTTTCAAAAAATAAACATGAGTGCTGCTGGACACAAACTCAGTGATCAATTTAGCAATAACTTACATTAAAAACAAAAACAGAACCTATTTAGGAGGGGAGGATTCTGAAAAAAACGTTTTATGCTGACATAAGGAAGGAGTAAATGTTCAAGCTTTAGCCCTCTAACCCCATTGGTGTAGCCTGTATGCATGATACATACATGCATAGACCAACTTGAAAACTGAAGAAACCTGTATTGACAGTTTTGGTTGATGGTTTCTCACCAACAACAACAAAAAAGAAAAAAAAAAAAGGAGAGAAAGATTAGTTAGTCTTTTCAAATTGTAGCATTAGTCATCTGTCATGTTTATACAACCAGCTTTTCTCTATTTGAAAGTTTGACTTGCAATCTCATGGTAGAGTGGAGAAGCTAATAATTAAAACAAAAGTATAAACATAGAAGTAAACAAAGAAGGAAAGATTAAAAGAAAAAGAGAAAAAAAAAAAAAAGAAAAAAACCAACGTATCATCGCCAGTGGAAATGGCACACAGGCACACGGAGAGGTCAACGAGGAAAAGAGCAGGATATGAGCCGAGAGAGAGAAAGAGACAATTGCTATTTGGAACTGAAGCATTCTTAGGAGGCAGGAAATGCATACAGATGCAGTCTAAAGAAACGGAAACAGAATGGAATTTCTATTTCTACATTGTCAAAAAAAAAGCAATCTTTGATCAATCACCATGCAGTAGAATTGGAAAGATGGAAAATGAAGGAAATAGAGACAACCCCCACCCCCAAAAAGTCAAGTCTGGTTAGTCAACCAATAGAAACTGTAATGTAAACTGTCTTTTGGCAGCATGTTGGGGAAGATGAATTAAAAATTGGAAAAGGGGGTTATCAATGAATAAGTTTCTTCTTTCACCTTTTGTTGGGTAGTGATCCTTTAAAAGTCTGAATTTTCAAAAAACAAGCATGAATGCTGTCGAACACAAACTAAGGGAGCAAGTTAACATAAACTTACATTGAAGATACCCTTCCCAGCTAAAAAATAAAGAAAATAAGAAAAGAAGAAAAAAAAAAAACTTTTGTAAACATCACTAGGAGTAAATGTTTGGATTTTCAGCCCTCAAGTTCCATTGGTGTGGCCTGTACGTGTAATACATATAGAGCCAGCCAGCTAGACCTGAAAACTGAAGAAACAGTGGACAGTTTTCGTTGACTGTTGCTAAACACACACATACATACAGAGAAAAAAAAATTAAGTAATAAAAAAGAAACACACATAAAAAAATAAAAAATGACAGGTAATTTCCGTTCATCAAGTGAAAATAGTTTTGTAGCAGAAATAATTTTAAAACAAAAAATACGTCATTAAAAAATGCCCAGGTGTAAATTAGAAAATTGAATATTTGAATCTTTTCATTAAGTGAAAAAGAGATTCATTGATATTGTTTGATAATTTCCTAAACTACCAGGTTGCATACAAAGACTGTCACTAAAAGTGTTATTTTTACTGAGAATATATAATTTGCGATAAAAAGACCTTTGTATAGTTAAATACATTGTACATGAAGTTTATACACCTTTTTTTCACCTGCCTCATTGTCAGTGTTTGTTTGGGGAAATACAAAATAACAATATTACCATATATGCCGGTGTATAAATCGCCCCCGAAAGTAAGGTGTCAATCCAAAACTAAGGAGTTTAATTAAAGTTTAGTCCAATATTCGTCGGATAAGACAACTTTCCAACATGAAACAGCTTTGTGTCCATCAATGTCAAATTCATAGGGTCTAAACAGATTAACATGATCCATTACAGAAAATACTTGATGTTTAAAAAAGTCAACATAATCCAGCATATACATCTTGAAGGTGTTTTGGTTCACTTAGTATTATAACTGATTACTGTATATGCTGGCACATAAGTTAACCCCAGAAGATTAATTCAAGCTTAGTTCAATTTTCACCAGATGAGTCCACACTTGAAAACTAGGTAGCACTTTGTTAATCAGATTGTCAAGTTCATAGGGTCTAAACTGATTAATATGATCCATTAGGGAAAATACTTGATGCTTAAAAGTCTTCCAACTTCCCTGATTCTCAAACTTCAAATGAATACAAAACAAAGGTTGAGTTATATTCTAATAACATCCATTATAAACCTTTTTTTTCCCCTCCAATAAATTTGAAAAAGTCAGGTTTCCTTGATTCTTAGGCTTCAAAAAAATCTGTGAAATGAATCAAAATGCAAAAAGTTCTAAATGTTACTTTACAACAATACCAAATCTGATAAGTCTCTGAAACTAGTATAAAGACATTTTGATCAATGAATTTTGACTATTAATGGAAACAATCCTAATAAGCCAATGCATACAGCAAAAAAAAAAAAAAAAAAAAAAAAACATTCAGTTCTTTATAGATCTCAATCAGGAAGCAGAAAATTGATTAGTAATTTAGCTGTAAGCTAAATGAATTCTAATACTGCCATTTTTTTTATGAAAAATGAAATTGTTGATCAGTGCTATCTTAAAGCTGGCATCCTGATTTTTTAAGGGTTTTTTTTTTCTTTTAAAAAATGTTTAATATAACTAAATAGATACATGTTCACATTTAGAATGAGAACAAAAAGTCTGGTTAGTCACCTGATATAAAACCATCCATGACCAAAGTTTTTGGCAGCATGCTTTTTTTGGAAAAGGGGTGATCAATAAATAAGTTACTTCTCTTGCCTTTTGTTGAGCTATGATCACTGAAAAAATGTCCGAATTTTTAAAAAAATACAAAGTGACCAATTTAGCATAAAGTTACATTGCAAATTGAACCTCTCTGCCATTCAAACACTTTTTGGGGAGGGGGCTTTTTTTCTTAGATGGAGCAAATGTTGAAATTTTTACTCCTCTAGCTCCAATGGTGCTGCTGGTATGCATGATACATACACAGGCCAGATCAACATGAAATCTGCAGAAAACTATGTTGATAGTGTAAACTAATGACTTCTAATCCCAAAGATCTCTCGGATAGAATTTTTACTTGTACATCAATATTAACGATATAATAATCATTAGTCAGGATAGAAATATTCCAGTGAAGGTAAGTACCACAGCCTCTCTATGGGTACTTGCCAGTACGCAAAGAATAAACTTCAGGTGTAAATGTACCATGTTTATTTTCAATATTGTAAAAGAAAGAAAAAATGTTGGCTACAAGTGGTCAAATGATTTACATAGGGCTAAACCAAACCAGAATGCATCTTGGTAAGGTACCTCGGTGAAAGTGCAAAAACCTTATTTTCATATTCTTTTTCTTCCAAGTTCACATCACAAAATTCGTATTAACAAGTCGAATATGTTGAATAATAGAGTAGTTCATATAAATTGATATAAATCTAATGCAACACGTTAACATAATAATCTGAGTATAACAGGTATATGTACCCCACAAGATATACAAAATTTACTTGATGCATAAAATCTGGGGAGAAATTTTTTCTCATTTTGTGTCATTGTATGCTTCTACGTAGTAAAATTTCTTCCAAAGTGATTTAAATGTTATGAAGACAAAAAAAAAAAAATCATATTTTTGGTTATAGTTGAAGTTTCTCTCTCGATTCCTAGAGCCCAAATTTTGCTTTTCATTGCACTAAATTTTCTAACACTAAATAAAATGCAAACTTATACTGAAGCTTTATATCCACTGCACTACAATATATAATCTTATATATACAAGTTTTCTGCATACATCAGAACATACAAAGACGGCACTTTCTTTGCAAACCATTGAATTACAATGAATTGTTACATTCTGCACAGATTTTCATTTTAAAGTAGCAAGGATTAGATATTTACCTCCCATGAAATACTAAACTTTAAATTCATGCTTGCAAATTTTATGAGCTCATATATGAAAGATTTTGTTATCACCCACCAAGAACCAGCCCCATTCCTATTGCAACAGAATATGAAGAGATACAATTGAATGAAGTTTTCCATGTGAATAAGAAACAATCAGTTTTGGATTTAATGTTATTTTCAAAAAAATTACATAAGTATCGTTGAATCTTTTGAGACACCGTGGGGTTTTGGAGTCTTTTTTTTGTTTTGTTTTTAAAGGTATATATATATATATATATATATATATATATATATATATATATATATATATATATATATATATTCTATCAAACAATTTAATCTGATCTTTCATTGAGTATCAGCAACCATTCAAACAACATATTCATTTTTCCGATAATAGTTTCCTTCGTGAAGACCACTAAACCATGATATACCACCAATGAAGATCCATAGAGAGAAAACCTAACCAGTTTTTGCCAAAGAGATGAAATGAAAAACATAAATGTCAACACGTTAAAAGCCTGTGGCATTGTTGTCGGCTTGCGATGGCGTTGTAAAACATGAAAGGTCTGAGGAGCAGCAATCAGCACAGTTAGAGAGAAAGGCCAATGCTGCCACTCTTAGAATCATAACAATGATCCTCCTCAGCAAGGAACTAGCAGTAGAAGCAAATCAATCTTTCTTTCTTCCAACCATTCCTTAGAAAATGGTGAAGATTTACAAGTGCATAAAAATCAATAGGTCAGCATCAATCTTTACTACAAATCTGTGCAATATTGCAAGAACTCTTATACGAGAATTAGAATTTGTACAAGAATTATAACAGAGGGGAAAAACAGCAAAAAATAGTTTTTCATTTTTTGGATTCAAAAGATGGTGGTGCACAGTGGATAAAAGAGAAATACTCAAGAAAAATATGAATCGTTAAGAAGCACTTTTAACAATATAGAAGACAAGATGAATGGATAAAGTTATTAAAACCCCCACCCACCCCAACCCAAAATGGGTCTAGTAAATCACACAATAGAAACCATGATGTGACCAATGTCTTTTGGAAGCATGCCATATTTGGGTCATCAATTAAAAGAAAATGGAAAAAAAGGGATGATCAATGAATAAGTTACTTCTCCCATTCTGTTTGACAGTGAAAACTAAAAAGTCTACATTTCCAGAAAACAGACATGAATGCTGCTGGACACAAACTAAGGGATCAATTTAGCATAAACATACATTTCAAATTGAACACACCACTAAAGCTCTATTTAAAGAACAATTGTTTTCTAGTATAATAAGGATTGAATGTTTAAATTTTCAGCCCTTTAGCTCCATTTGTGCTGCCTGTACAAGTCATACAAGAATACATAGGCAGCTAGAAAAACTGAAAACACCTATGATGACAGTTCCTAATAAATGCAATGTCTTTTTAAAATTGAAAGCAAGAAGGAAGACAAACTGAACGAGTCAGAATTTTGGAATACCCTAGTGGATAAAAAACATTGCTTTGGCATAACTAGTAGTGTGTCTGGTGGTCAGGAATTCAATCCCTTGGTTGGGTAATACACAGAAAAGAGAAAAAATAAAAAAATAAAAAATAAAGATACTTTGGTTCAGTGGAAGAGGCTGACAAGCGACATTGCAAGGACAAATTTACTAAGAAGAATTAGGATGAAAAATTCTGTTTATGATTAATTTTCACACAAGCATTTTATTAGAATATATTCCATTCTGTCCCACACTCTTTTTGTTTTGAAAAAGAATTTCAACACACAAGCTGATCTCAATTCTTACTTATTTCCTAAAAATGGTAAGTTCATTTGATCCTATTTCCTACCACCACCAAAAAAAATGGTTCAAAGGTAAACTTAACTTATGCTGTCCAACCCCACATTAGCCAGAACATGGTGGTGAATGAATGAATTCAGAGAAATAAGGATCAATAGGCTTCATTTATTTATATATGTTCATGATACATATCAAACAAAATGGTTCCTGAAAAGAGTCTTTTGTCAAACACTCTGTTAAAGATGAAACCACAGAAGGTGATCAAAATCTAAACCTACCACATATCAGTTTTTTTCCCCCAACAACTTCTGAACTATATTTTCCCAAGTTTCACATCCGGATTCTTTTAGTCTACTATTTTCATTCACTCCGTGATGTTTCATCCTCTGAACTGTATAAAACAAAAAAGCTTTTCAAGAACTATTTTGTTTAATATGTATTATGAGCATATACGAACATCTTATTTAATATGTATATGCTAATTACAGGCATTTTAAAATTCTGTACCACCAAAATATTTTTCACTTATTTTCTTATGATGGCAAGTTACTTTCCCTTTTTCATTTGATTGCTGTAAAAATGACTAATGTTCTCCTTTACTTTCATTCTACAGAATCAGGTTACTGCTATCAGAGCAGAAGCAAAGAAAAGCTTCTCTACAAATCTTGGAAAACAGTGCATTCCTCAATTACGACATTTATGGAATGCTCAAAACTTACATGTATAATCAGCAAACTCCCATATTGGATAGATGGGTAAATAATACAAAGTTAGATAGATATTAACTTAAGTCTTGTTTATAACTTTGACAACCTTTCAGATGATTCATTCTACAACCTTTCTCAGGCGTAAAATGTACTGTGTCAGGAAGGAGAGTCTTTTCTCGATCGGTTTCTTTCTCCAGTAGTACAAAAAGCAAAGAGATTTTTTGTTTGATACTATTTTTTATTTTTAATTTACACCACTGGAAAAAGAGACCGATAAAAGAGAGACACCTTTACAGATATTAGATTTTACACCTGAAGAAGGTCACAAAATAGATTGGCCAAAACATTGTGCCAACACTAAGATGAAAAGGGAGATTGTCACAGATCATTCATTCATTTCTTGTCACTCACACCTAGGTTAGTCAAAAGATTGATCACCCCTCCGAGTTCCGACCAAACCCAATGTTGCTTAACTTCAGGGGATCATATAAGAACCAGTGTATCGAACATGATTTAGTCATAACATCTACTGTGGAGGAGTAGAAAAAATATTCAGGTAAACAAGCTCATCTATAATAACGAGTTGAAAACTTGACGGAAGATTTTTTCTATAGGGAATGATATGTATTTTGATGATAAAGTAAATCCTCAGTTTAATGGACCCCCATATAACGGACAGGCGTTCACCCCTATTACTCCATTCATTCGTGGGTTCACTGTACTAACTTCTTCACTCTTGCTTGCTCATGATACAAGAGTGTCTAATATGTGTAGAAAGAAATAACAAGTAAACTCATTACCCAACTCATAAGAACACATTTGTTTATGGTACTTTAAGCATATATCCAGGCAGGATTTACTATGAAAGTTGAGATACAACCAAGCCTCTCTTTTGAACAAGGTCTTTTAAGCAAATTTTTTATGTTCAGACAAGATGACACACCCTTTCAATAGAATTAGCTTAGTATATGACTTTGTACTATATTGGTTGAGTGGAAGAGGCAGGCAAACATCACAAGGACAAAATCAATTGGGAAAAATTAATTGATATGAGATACCCTCTAGCATGGACAGCAGAATTAGAACAATCTACCCCTACGGATTAATTAAGAGGTTTTGGTTTCAAATTCCCAGGTTACCAACAATGACAGACACCCAAAGGAGGCTGGATAGTCCAATGGCCGAAACATTGTGACTATAACAACCAAGACAGGGAGGCTGCTCTGAGTAAGTGTATGATAATGATAATTCCTCACCTCAGAAATTCAGATGAAAATTATTTTAAAAAATGCTAATAGTCTTGTTATTTCTTCTAATTATGAAATAATTAGAACAATACAGAGAAGAAACAAAAAAAAATTTTTTAAACATTTATGCCATATTATGTCAAGAAAAAACTTTGAAAATTATGTCCAAAAATAGGTTTTAGTGGGAGGTTCAATTTACTATGTATGTTACTAAATTGGTACCTTAGTTTATGACCAACAGTGTTCATGCTTGTTTTATTTTTTTCGATTCAGACTTTGGTGATCACTGCCCAACAAAAGGTGAGAAGTGACTTGTTCATTGATCACACCTTTTTTCCAATTTTTTTAATTCATCACCCCCAACACGGCATGCTGCCAAGAGACAATGGCCATGTGACGGTTTCTACTGAGTAACAAACCAGACCTATTTTTTGGGGGGGGGGAAGTAACTAAATGCAATGCTGAAAGGTAAGAGGTGGATAATGAGAGCAAGGGGTATGGACTGGGGTAGATTACTAGGGGTATGCTGGATAAAGATAGCTGCAGGGAAGCAAAGAGTATAGACAAGAGAAATTCCTGATGGGGTTGGGATTAGTAAACAAACCTCTTGAGTAAGTAAGAACATTATATATGAAATGAATAAAATTAAAGGAAATACATTTACAGGCAATTAGTCATAATAAATTAGGCAAAGGGGAAATGGTTCATGTATGATTAAATACACTACGTATGCAGTCGGGAATAATAATAGAATGGCATGTAATTACCTTTCATAAATTAAGTAGGAAGGAAAAAAATAGATTCTGTTGAAGAAATTCTAGGAGTAAATTTCCAAATCCACTCATATAACTGGAAGATTGTGAAACCACGGATTTGGTGATATACTTGAGCATTTCAGTAATTTTATGAAATGCCTAGTTTCACAAACTAGTACAGTAAACCCTTGGTATAATTAACTAATTGTGAGAGAGGGTGGTAGTTATAGCTGAAAGTTCATTATACCTGATTACTGCCCTTCATTCAGTATATAAGTAAATTAGTAGTTCACCGCATTTAACAAACATCATTCGGTAAATTCAAAGGCAGTTCAGTATCCAAGCATTTTCAGTCTCATTTCTTCGAAAGAATTATTACTGTTATGTACACAGTTCTACAAAATCTCAAATAAAAATAACTGTATGGTTCACAACATTTATTGAGCTTTGCTTGGTAAATAAGTGATTTAGGATGGATCTAGGAGTTTGTTAAAACCAAAATTAATTGTATCAAAGTTCGTTATAGCAAGACTTTCCTGTACAGGTTAATAAGTTTGTGACACTAACCATTACTAATGAAATGAATTTGATCCTTACTGGGTGCCCCGCTAACTAAACAAAACTTGGAAAATATCAAGTATATTCTGCTTCAGTATTTACAGCGTAAATATATTGTCTTAAGATTCTTCAGGATTAAGTCGGTTTGTATTATATTTCTTTGCTTCTACTCTCATCGAGGGTGTTGCAGGGTTAGGTACACACTGGCCTATCAAAGTTGAGTTCTGCTTCTGATATTCCCCTAGGATCACCCATCTAGGTACTGACCAGGCTCAACATTGCTTTACTTTGGTGATCTCACAAGAACCGATGTATCCAAAATGATTTGACTGTAAGCCATTAGACTTGAGAAAAGGCTCCTTAATCCTAATCCTTGTGCCGAGTACTTAGCAGAGAGACATTTAGTACCATTTCAAAGTCTTTAAAATGATTTAGCTGCAGATCAAACCAGAGGGAGCTCTCTACCATTGGATCACAGTCATCAGAGCTCAATGATTATTAATATCCCATAAAACCCTCTTGTACAAAAATAAGCTTCTTAAATAAATGCTGTGTTAATTCGTAATGAGCATTCATTACTGCACGTCAAAAATTCTTTAGTACAACATTTCATGTACTACATGAAAAGGTAACATTATATACACATTGGACCCTTCGACCTGAGTGGAGAAGTGACTTGAAACAAATTTAAGTAAGCTGAACCATGGGAGACAATCAATAAAAAAAGATGTCACTTGTATTTTCAAAGTATCACCAATGTAAAAGAATCAGAATTTAGCCGAAAATTGGATTTGCAATCCGGCATTCATGGACCACTCCTTTCTGAAATATCTTTTAACCTAACTCACTCCAATATATTCATCAACAATTAATTTTCCAGCAATGAGCAGACCCCCTCCATAAATCATCATGGGTATAATACAAGATGTGTCGGTCGCAGCTATCGGCCCCTCTCTCTTCCTCACCTCTCAGTAAACTACCTCACTTTCTTTTCTCATCTCTCCCATCCTACAGTGTGTCACACTTATTATATCAGTAGCAGTCATCAGCTGAAACTGTATATTCATAACAGTCAGCTAAGTGGCGGTCCATGGACTAATCATTATATAGAAAGTATTGGAACCAGCTGATACGTGTTACCAACTGAATGATAGGAATTTCAATACAAACAAAAAGCAATTCACAAGTAGAAATTAACACAAGATAGATTTGTTGGGCAGGAGGGGGGGGGGCTGAATTAGAGATTTATTACACAGCAATGTTTTCATAACCTCCCCCTTCCTCCATCCAGACTGCTGAAAGATGGCATTTACATTCATAGAAACTGCAAGTAAGTTTATTCAGATTCAAAGCATTCAAAAACCTCAAATGAGGTCCAGATTTTGACAAGAGATATTATAAAGCAATGGAATCCTTTTTACACACGTATATAAAAGAGAAAGCACTTTTGAACTTTTGGAGAAATCGTGTGGATAGTCAGGAGCATATACATAGATATTGGGGGGGGGAGCACCATTGCCAACCTTTATACAAAATTTCATTCAAATCTATTGAGTGGATATCTTTATCTTTGTTGGCATAAGTAATGAAAAAGTACCGACTTGAACAATTTTTCCGAGGTGTTTTACAGCTTCACAAGTGCTATAACAAATGGGATTCAGATACAATAAGTAAAACTAACAATTAGACACAAATGATAACTAGATTTACAACATACAAGTTAAAGATCTGGTCTGAAAACAATAAATAAAAAGAAAATAAGATTAAATTATAAGAAAAAAAAACAAAAACCGGTGGAATGAACCTTGAGGAAATAGAGCAATATTAACGGAACGTTTGAACTAGCCCTTAGAGAAACAGCAGAAAGAAATTCAACTATTAAATACATGAAGTTCAAAGAAGATAGTAATAGTACACTTGTCACCTGATATGACAGTTTGTGATAGTGTGGTTTGCAATATAAGGCAGGTGGTTGACGGACCTAACATTTTTACTTATATCATTGCCTGTTTGTCAAGAAAAGTGCAAATAAAAACAGAAATTCCCTTTGAAGACGTAAGCCTGATATTTTGGGCTGAACACTGTTTTAATACAGGTTGAATCACTTTAGTCTGGCAAGCTTCTGTATGTAAGAGTAAAGCTTTCAGATGTCCCTTGGCTTAAACTACTTACAGATTTAGAATACATGAAACATTTGTATACAAATCTCCAGTTTCTTTCATCATACCAACATTTTTCCTATGAATGATTTCCACAAATGAGAACCTATTTACTCTCAGGTATGCCCCCTTTATCAATTACCCCCAAAGATAAGCTCATCCAACCATTGTTTGGTAGATATGAACACCTTGGTTTCCTCTATTCAATTGCACTCTATGACCTGTAAGCATTAACACGAGAACATCATTGCTATTCAAGTTTAGCTTCCTGCAGTCTCAGCTGAAATCTGCAGCATTGATGTCAATAGAAACCATTACTTGACCAACATCTTTTGGCAGCATGAAAAATTTTGAAAAAGGGATGAGCAATGAAAAGGTTACTTCCTTCACCTTCGGGTAGTAATCACTAAAAAAAGAGAATTTTCAAAAACCCGGTGTAAACACTGTCAGACACAAAGTAAAGGATCAAATTAGCAACTTACATTGAACATACCCTCTAAAAACCTATTGGGGGGGGGGCTACTTGGAAAAAAAAAAAAAAAAAAAGAAGTTTTTTTTGGACATAATAAGGAGTGAATATTTGAATTTTTGGCCTTCTAGCTCCATTGGTACAGCCTGTATGCATGATACATACATAGTCAGCCAAACCCACTTGAAAACCAAAGAAATCAATAAAGATGATGATTTTGGTTCCTTATAGTCAAGGAAATATATTGCTACTCAAGACCAGAGAATCCATGAAACTTTTATTTTTCAAAGTAGAATAGACCTGCAATTACAATTAGTTTAGCTGAGTGATATTTTCTGGATCAGGTTTTGTAGTAAATCCTCCTCTCCAGACTTCAGTAATCATTTTAGATTTTCACATGATTTCCAAATGTTTGTGGATTTATAGTTGTATAGAATATCCTGTTTATCCCAATATTTACCAAGTCTGTTTTTGAAAGAATTCATATTTTTGGAACACTCTCTTTCATTACGTAGACTATTCCATATACACACTATGCAGACATTGAAACTATATTTTCATATATCTTGCCGACTCTTTGTTGGTACATTTCCTAGTTGTTCCCCCTGTTTCCTGTTCTTTTTATATTTTCTTCCCATTTTTTGATGAAGCTACCAACCCTTTTGTCATAATTTCCATTCATGATCTTATATACTTTTATAGGTGAGAGTTGGTAGCTTCAGCTTATGGAGGTGCTCTTCATAGGTTAGATTTGCCATTCCAGATATTTGCCTCGTTGCCCTCCTTCGACCCAAAGTGCTTTGTTTCATATGGTCCCCAGACTGAACTTGTATACTCTATATGGGTTCCTATTCTTTAAACAGCAGTGGATTAACATAGCACCAGGTTTCCAGCTTTATACAAATAATAATCTAACTGGAAAGCTTTTTAAAATGCAAATTGAGCTAAATTAATTTTTATTCAATTGTAAGGAAAATCTAACTAACTTATATTCTATATGATTAAAATTTTCAGCTTTTATTTGCTCCATAATAGGTTAGCAGTAGCAGCTGAAATAATTGTGTCTACCGAATTTATCTCCCTTTCAAAACTTGGACGAACCTATTCCAAACAATTACCTCACTTTGTACCATCAAATACACTAGTTCTTGAAAGCAGAGCTAAGCGTATCTAGTCATCCAAAACAGGGCTTCTCAAACTTATTTCATTCATGGCCCTTTTTGATGAGAAATCTTTTATAACCTCTTTCAACAAATGAAGTTTTTTGCAACCCCTTTTCAATGAGGCAAATCCTTTCATGACTACCCCACCCTGTGCTCGATGCTATAGTCATAATCTAACAGTAACTAAAACTAAAAACAGATGAAAACCATAAAACTGCTCTGTATTTATAATCTGCAAGTTTTATGGTGTTTATTATAAGAAAAATTTACTTTTTAACAATGAATTACCAGAACATAACTAAAAAAAAATATTTTTCAAAAATTAGTTAATAGCATCAATTTTAAAATAAGCACCAGAAAAAATACATTTTTATACAGTGATTGGAAAAAAAAAAACAACGAATATAAAAAACAGAACAAGAAAAAAAACTTATAATTATTCTTTAAAGAGAATTTTTCATATATATTTCTACAGCCACCAATAATCTTTAAGTGATTCCTCTGGGGGTCAGGAATCCTAGTTTGAGAAGCCCTGGTCTGTAATAGGCTTAGTCTTCTCTTCACAAAGTCTCTAACCTCAGTATGTCTACACTTCCACCCACACACAATAAATAACTATCTGTGCAACAAGGTTCCCATTTTTCAACTATATTTTGTTTACAAGGCATCCTCCTGAAGGCCCCTATTAAAAAGAGTTGACCTACAGAAATCCAACACTAATACAAAAATAAAACAACAAACACCTCCTAAACAGCTCATATCATGAGAAAACACTGTCCTCTGTTAAGAAAAAAATTGAGTAGCAAGACACGTGAAAATTCCACGGGTGGTAACAACTAAGATATTATCATTACTCTAGAATGGGTCAGCAAACTATTGCCCACAGCCTCATTTCATGAGGCCCACTGACTTCATAAAAATATATTTCAGCAATTGAGGAATATTATCTTGTTAGAATTTCAGGTTGTTTGGAAAATAATGGTAGGTTCTAGATAGCAACTCTTAGTTGGGTCCAACAATATTACTATAATATATTGCACCGATACATATAGTATGTTTTAATGATTAAAATGTGTTTTTTCTATTGATAGTCACTGTTTATTTTCAGAATTATCAGTAGATGGAGTAGACCATTAAGCCCGAAGATGAATCTTGCAGGAGTATACACTTACAATGCATCTCAAAAAGTCTTCAATATTAACCTAGCAGGAGTTAAAAGAACCATCACCAATCATACAATGTGGCGTTGGTTTCAATAGTTTTGTCGTGGAAGGAAAGAGGAGTCTTGAAGATCAAGAGAGCAGAGGATGTCTATCTGCAATGGAAAATGAGCAACTGAGAGATATTGGTTGAAGAGAACCCACAACAAATTGTCAGAGAAATGTTACAGACACTGAATGTTGGCAGCATGAAAATCTATGGCAAATTGGTAAAGTGAAAAAGTTCGATAAGTGGGTTTCTCATGAACTCAATGAAAACCATCAACAACAACAAAACAGTCATTATTTTCTGAACTACCTAATAATTTATTACCTATAGAATGTATTTATTAGCCATAACAACGTGCGAATGCAAATGAAACTAATATATCTGTTATTATTGATTACTTTTACTATCTGTCCTGGGGTTTACTACTACTATTCTAACTCTAGTGTTAGGCTTCAGACTTGTGGAGGAGGAGTGAATAAATTATAGTAAAATTGAATCCCTTTGGCTCACATTAAAGTAAAGTACCTCCTTCCATTCTCATCCTTGAACGATACATTGCAAGGATTGGTGGGGAGACAGAAAGGAATTACAATCAAAAAGTCACAAAACTGACACAAATACCAACAAGCAGAATAATAGTATTTTACAGGCAATATCCTGTTATAACACAGGTGTTGGGATCCAAGAAAACCAACCATGTTATAACCAAGCCATGATCAATTTAGCGATTTTGGAACTAGATTAATATCTTGAGTCCATCATCCATCCACATTAAAATGTGAACCACGCTATAACTATGGCCAGTGTTAATGAGTTAATTTATCTTAGTTGGATACTAAGCACAAAATCAGTTCTTTCAAAAAAACAAGTTAGGTTGTTGCAAAAAAAAAAAAAAAAAAAAAAAAAAAAAATTGATCTATTGAGTTTGTTTTTTGTAAATTAGTTTTTTTTATTCAATTTATTTAAGTTTAACAAAAACCGTATTTAAGGAACTCATTAATGCCAGGAGCTTTGAATTTTGAGTCTATTTTGAATATGATAGTCATTTTGAATATATAAGGTCACTTGACCACTGTAATTGTATGATTTTGCCATAAATTGAATCCATGTCTTATAACTTTCAAAATGACATGACTTTCTAGGATTTCTTAGAAAACGAGCAAACTTGAATCCATCCATTGCTTTGTAACCCCTGAGAAACCTAGGCCTGAATGAGTCAGGAAACAGCAGATTGTTTATTCCTGAAGGCACCTTTTGAGCACAGGGCCACAACCACTCAGCCACAATTTCAGTAACAAGTAGGTTTCATAGGGTGGAGTCACTAACCACTTATCAAACACTCTTTTATTCAGACTTGGGACCAGCTATGGCAACCGCCAAGCTGTGGGTTTTGATTCTGTCAGAGTAATCTTTACTAAGATGAACTGGCTCCAACTACTCGGCAATTTACCCATAGCTGATAGGAGTAGTGGATTTATGTCTTTCCCAAAGGCATTAATGTAACAGCTGAAACTGGGATTTTTACAATCAACCATGTAACTGACGTGGTTAGTCCAGTTAACTAAGTGCATACAAATCAAACTTCTGATTCCACTAAAATTTATTTTATAACTACAACATCTGCACTCTATAAAACAAGAACTGAAAGCATGAAATTTATTTTTTTCTAAATCACTCTAAGTCTAACAAATCCAGTAGTTGCATACAGAACATGTTACACGTTCAGGGTGTTGACCAGGAATTTGATTTCCCACCGTTTATATAGGATCGGGAGGTTTTCAGGCCTGCATTTTTGCATTTGAAAAGAAAAGAAAAAAAAAGGCCAAAAAGTGATCAAAAACTTGCCAAAATGATTAAAACAGAGCTCAGATTAATCGGGGAAGTGGAATTAGATTTCTACTTGGAATTAGCTATTAAATGGCTAGTGAAAACACTGGCTAACATCCTGCCATAACTAACTTAAAACAACAGAACCGAAGAGACTGTCTTACAATTAACTTATAAATTCATGAACCACTTGATACTGCTCAAATTGGTAGTGGAACACTTCCGTGAGTAGAATTTTTTTCGAAAGAATGAAACTTCTTGCAAAAAAATTTTTTTAATTCAAAAAATTTGACGAGAAAGGTCAAAGGGAAGTAACTTTATTCAGTGATCATTCCTCTTGGAATTCAAATTAAATGAGTTTAAGGGTTAATTTAGGTGTATAAAAGCAACTTGCTTACAGTCTAGTAAAGACTATTCAGATTTGTTATTGAAACAAAACAAAAATCATATAAAGTACAGATGTCATCAATGAAATTCATATGAAGAAATCTTTTCAAATTCCAGTCCAAGTTAACAGTTTGTTTTCCTCTATAACAACAATCCTTATCAAATTTAGGGGGTAATCTCTTCACTGCGTGTATCCTGTCACATTAAACCAAACCAATATATTCAATTTATATTTCTTCACCATGGAATCATGACCAATGCTAGGCTCTTACCAATAGCACTAACTGACAAGCGTTACATATCTATATATATCTATCTCTCATATATATATATATATATATATATACACACACACACACACACACAGAACACAAAAGTAATCATCTTAAATTGGGATAAAAGTAGGAGTGGAGTTTGACTAGGCAGCAGCCAAGCTTGTATAACTCAAGTTTGCAAAATAACTGTAGGGGGAGGACTGATGAGATAACTCATGAGAAATTTTTGCCTCGGTTTTTCTCACTCTGGCAGAGAATTGGATAATCATTGAAGATATTTCACAGATATCAATGAAAGCAATGATCGTCCTGGAGTAGCTGATGATATTTCAAAAGATAGGTCACACAAAAATATCCCAGCCCAAAATGGTCAAGAATAACGTTCGAACGAACTCTGTAGATACAAATAGGTAAAGCTTGTAGTTATCGGTAAGTGTAAGATACAAGCTAAATATCATGACTTGCTGTAATATTGAATAAAAGACAATAAGGAATATGAAAATTTAGACTTTTTTTCTTTGTAAAAGGTTATTAAAAAAACCATCACCTTTTCCTTTCACAGTATTATGCCACTAGCATCTCGCATATCTAGTCAGTATAAAAGTCAACAGATTCAATAATACTGGTTATTCACAGAGTAATACAGTATCAACGATAATTAACTACACTCGTACCAAGTTTTATAGAAAGCTTAATTTTTTCTGAACTAAACCTAGCAGTCAAAATGGATATCATTAAGTATTACTTATGATTAAACTATACAGCATCGAAACTGTTGCTAAAATAATTTTCTATAGGGATGTACTCAATTTTGGACTGCAACATATTTCTGGCATCAGTTTGAGTTTTGTCAAAAATAACTGATTGTGTAGTGTTCCACTAGAAATAATAAAATCCTGCTGGAAAAGAAAAACATGTGGTAGGGTGTATTCATTTATGGGCAACATTGTATATAATGCTTAGAATTCTAACCAGCTTCATGTTTATAATCCAGAAGTCCTTTTGAAAAAAAAAAAAAAAGATTTCTTAGCTTAAATAGATAATTTTTGTATAAGTAAAATATACAACATTAATTTTGGCTGAGTTTGCTTCAATGCTTATACAATAAATTTTGTGAATTAATAAACCTTATAACCTAATCCGGACTGATATTTTTGTATCCCTATTCGAATATTGCTATCTATTCCAGGGGGAGTTTTAAAATAAACAAGTTTCTTTTCTAGACATAAAGAATAAATGCCTATATTTTCAGCCCTCTACTCTATTGATTTGACCTGTATGCAAGATACATAAATAGCTAGCCAAGCTTAAAAACTGACAGAACCTACAGTGATAGTTTTGATTGACGGTCTCTAGCATGAAAGATTGACTCTAGTATTTGCCACTTTGAAGAATCTTCAACTTGTATGTATTGTTTAGTCCATTACAGCATTGATTCTGAGAATTTCTCCGAACTGGCTGAATATCCAACTTGATGGGTGGTGCAATTTGCTCTCAAAATAAAAACTTTAATGAAATAGATGTATGGAAATCAGATATTGCTAAATTTAATTTGTTTTTTTTAGAAGTGGTATCTGAATGAGTAACTTCTTTCTTCTGTTGAGCAGTCAAGTGATCACGTGACATGGTTTGATTTGGGGGGAAAAAAAAAAAAAAAAAAAAAGTATGCTACCAGGGATCAATCTAACATGAACTTACATTGCTGATTGACCCCCCCCCACACACACAGACACAGAAAAAAAAATTATTCAAGGTGGAAATCTAAAAAAAAAAAAAAAAAAAATTTTCTATATTCAAATTTTCAGCCCTCTAACTTCATTGGTGTGGCCTGTACATACATACACGGGTTTCTTCAGTTTTCAAATTGGTCAGGCTAGCTATATTGACAGTTTTGGTTGCTGGTTTCTAATTGCTATATCCCTTGTGTGAAAAGAGTGATGGTTGTAAATGTTAATTCTGTCAGGCCAAGTGCTGCTTGGCCTTCGGCTCAAACAAACATCGAATTGGTCAGTAGCACCAGCAAGTGGCTGAATATCTAGAGGTTTACAAATACCAAACCACACCAGGCAGAAGTTGCTAACAACAGATTATTACTGCCACAATGGGAGTTCCAATGTTCAATAAAATGCAGAATTTTTAGAATTAAAACCAAGAACCAGAAGTTCAACAATGCATCCACCATCTATGGTAGTAGGAACAGGAAGAGGAGGAAGAGGAACTAAAGTAATTAGTCTTTCTTTGAGTCAATTAATTCTCATACTTATAAAATATTGCAATATGGAAATATTCTACAAGTATTCTTTTCAATAAAAATTGTGAATGACCATTTATAGCATTTTTAGGTCATTATTAGCTTTTTGTAAACGTACAAATGCATATCTTGGACATTCTATCATGATATCATTAGCAGCTAGTAAAATAAAGATTGATTGGAATGGATTTCTTTTAATGATGTCAAATCTCTTTCTTCCTACCTATTTATGTTCTTTCGCATAACTGAGATTGACTGACAAACCAATTGATCGACAAGCATCTAATAGAAATGTGTGAACACATCCAAACAAAAAAAAAAACAAAAAAAAAAAAAAAAAACAAATGGATCACCGACACTTTTATACCATTTTCTCTCACAGAAACAAAATTTGTTGATTAACCATCACATTTTGCAAATTCTTTCTCCCAAATTTGTTTTGAGCAAGTTTTGCTACTAAATGTCGATATTGTTTATCAAAAATCAAGAAGAAAGGGATTGTCAGTGGTCAGGAATTGATGTATGCAGTATTGACAGGATAGGGCTATGATATATAATATGAATACACATTTAAAGAATAAAATGCAAATACAAGCTTTTTAAGTTATGCGTAAAAGAATACAACGAAGGATATAAATGGGGGACCAAAATGAAAAATTAGATCCCTCCCATGAAGTTTTCTGTGTGTACCAATGTGTCCCAAGCAAAGGTTGTAGCAACTTGGGTTCTGAAGATCACCTCATCCTCAAAATACTTTGTTTTGTATTCTGTTTCTTGGTGGGGGGTAACACGTTAATTCATGCAAAAATGGACACATTTTTCATGCCAACCTCTTCAACTGAAGCCGATGGAAAAATGCGTAATCGCAGACCAAGCGAGTACTAGGTATCGTTTATAAAAAAAGGACTGAGAGGAAGAGGAAGAATGTTTATTTTCTGTCTAATGGTGTGCATGTACATTTAACCAATTTGCAAGAGACTTGAAAATTTTTTTCAAAATAATTCTAGAAGTCGCAAACATCACTTTTAAAAACTAAGTAAATTAAGCAAAATCTGATCTCCATACATCTATTTCATTAATGTTTTTTTATATTCTTTTCTGACAGCAATTTACACCACCCATCAGGGTGGATATTCAGCCAGTTTGGAGAAATTCTTAGAATCAATGCTGTAATGGACAAAACTTTCAGTAGTAATTCATACAAGTGGAAGACTCTTCCAAGTGACAAAAACTAGACAGAATCTTGCATGTTAGAAATTGTCAATCAAAATTTTCAGCATCAAGTTCTGTCAGTTTATATGCTTGACTGGCCGACTATTTATGAATTAATCAGGCATGCAGGCCACATCAATCGAGCTAGAGAACAGAAAATTTAGACATTTACTCTCAATGTCCAGAAAAAAAAAAAAAAAAAAAAAAAGTGTTTTTTTCCCTTAAATTACCTAAAATGATTATGTCGCATTGTCAGAAACTGTCAACATAGGTTCCTTCAGTTTTTAAACTAGTCTAGCTGGCTATGTATGTATGATACGCACGGGCAGCACCAACAGAGTAAGAGGGTTGAGAATTTAGATATTTACTCATGTCTAGAATTCTCCACTCAATAACTTGATAAATAGATTGCAAATTAGCTACCACTAACTAAAAACCTAGATTTATGCTAAATTGGTCACTTAGTTTGCACCAGGTAGCTTTCACACTTGTTCTTAAAAAATTTGGATGTTTTTTTTAGTGATCACTGCCCAACAAAAGGCGAGAAAAATTATTTATTGTTCACCCTTAACACAGTATACCAAAAGGCAGGTCACGTGACAGTTTCTATTGGATGACTAGCCAGATCTAGTTTGTTTTGCTTTTTTAATCTACACATACTAAATTATTTTAAAATTAAGACATATATGCTATCTTTTACGTTTTATCTTTGAATAATAAAATTTGACATTCAACTGTCCAATTGTGAAAAATATCTGCGTGTGATCGGCCAACATGTAGAAGAATTTGCCATCACGGAATGGAGAAATTTGAGACCAAACATAAATCAGATGCAGAAGCCAAACAAGAAAAATTCGAGCAGCACACGTCAACAAGAACAAATCAACAACCCGAACATCGCTGGGGAATTTCCATGCATTATACAAAGAAGAATATACTTTTCAAAGATTGGACTTTGAAGACATCAAAGAAAATGTTAAGTACATCTTCCAGACATCAAGATTCACCAAAGATGATTGAACAATAACAGACACTCAACTGAGTCAGGTTTGCGAAGAAATTTTTGTATCATATATCAAACTCAGAGAGCACATACTTCTGCCAGTACAATAGAAATTCAATGAGAAATTTCAGAGATATTGTGTAGATAGATAAACCTTTGGAGAATTGTGTGGACTATCAGGAGCATATGTATGAGAAAGAAAGGAAAAAAAAAAGAGGAAAATATCTTTACAATCAAAAAATATTCCCGATTTTGCCCCAAAATTTAATCCACTTCTTTCATGGCTCATTGGCAACCATTCTACAATCTTTCATTGAGCACTTTTGGTGATATTGCATGGACATACAGAAAGACGCGACTGACTTCATATGATTCAACTTTGTTGGCTGAAGTTATTATAAATATCATACTCCCATCTCCCCATGACAGACAGCCCAACTAAAAAACCAACACACTGTATTACCTAAGTTAGGTTTCTAATCCAACCTTATTTGGAGTCTCTTCCAAGAAATAAAATGAGGCAGAGAAAAAGAATCTAAGAGGTAATCATTGTCATTTTTGTTTGGATTTATTTGCAGGTCATCCTGACCTTGTTTTTATAAGAGAAGCACCAATCAAAGATGAGAAGAGGCAGTAACATTAATTTGACAAATGTCGTTAATCTGACTCTTCAGTGTCATTTGATACTCACACATCTGCTGGCAAAACTGGTCAACAAGACTAACAAAAAAACTATAAAAAGCACTCAAAGAGTGTATACCTCTCCCAACCCCATCGTTACTAAAACTGAATGAAAATCAGTTCAAATAGTTACGATGCAGGGGAGGAAATTGTTTGTTTTTTCTTTTTCCTGGATTCGACTCAAAATTAAATCAGTTTCCTTAGAACTCTTGGAGATATCGAGTGGACAGACAGTTGGATGGATGGATAGATGGACAGACAATTGAATACATATACCTCTACAAAATTCATTCTCAGAAGTAAACAATTTGTTTTTCTCTCATAATCTGAAAGTCAAACTGTTTCTTCATGAAAGGACATGAAAAAAAACAAACAATTCTTTCCATCATCTGATTTAAGATATCCTACAAGATGATATTGACAGTGAAAATGTAGAAAAAAAAAAAAACAAATTGTAAAATAAACAATTCATTCCCAGGTTTCAGCTACGTCAGAATGGATTGAAATAAAACTGAAACAAATCATTTCCAAATTTTTACAACTACCTTTTTAGCTTCATCTTAATTCATCACTTGCTTTTCACTCAGACCGAATTTCCCTCCAGCAGTGACTACATAGCATTAACTGGAAAATAAAAAATAAGCCTTCAGAAGGATTCAAACACATGTCTCCATCAGGAAACACTGTTTCGACAGTCTGCTCCACCAAGCCTCAACTGGAAAATCTGAGTGCAAATAACCCCCTTAAACATATCCTTCATTCTAATCAACAGCCATATTTTGGAGATATTGTATGGATAGACAGAAAGTCAAACATAGGGTTATATATACACCTCTCCAACTCCTTCGATAGGTAAATAGTGAGCCCCAAGAATGCTTTTATCTACAGCGATGGACAGATGTATGAAGGGTCTACAAGAAGGTAAAATATTTGAAAATAAATAAAATAGGAAAAAATTTAAAAACTTCAGAATTTGGAAGAAAATATTAATTTTTGGTATTCAAAGGATATAGTGAATCATCAATTAATAGGTTGTAATAAAAGTTTTATCGGATATTTCAGTTTATTTGGAAAGACAAATTATATTTATGATTAAAGATGAACTCAATCATTAATATACTCGCCTCTGCTTTCAATAACCTTATTCCATCTACCAAAAAGTTTTTTGATATTAGATTCAAAAGATTCTTTTGATTATGACCTGAAATGAGAGAAACTGATTTTAAACCTCTTTTCTTGAAGTGATTTTTTGTCCATCAAAGTGGTTTTAAAATTATTAAGCAAATGATTGTCACTTAGACCAAAGTCAGGAAAATATGTTGGATGAGTCTTTTTCACAGCTGAATGTCTCAATAAGATCTTTGATCACTTGAGTGGTATGAGGACGTGCATTATCGTGATAAAGAATGACCCCTTTCCTTTTCACTAAGGATGGGCGTTTTTCAAATGCCCTAGTTGATGGCAGAAAACTTCAGCTGTAGCTATTAGGTTATCATTTAAAAGTTTGTAATGGAGGATTTCTAACAAATACCACCCTAAACTAAACAAGATCTTCAGTTGGAGGTTGCCTCCTGGCTGGGATACAGTTTATCATTGCGACTGACCTACTGACAATAGCTCATGATAGTGAAAATGAATCCATTTCTCATCCCTTGTAACAACTCAGTTTTAAAAAAAAAAAAAAGAAAAAAAAGAAAAAAAAGGGGACATGGAACTGATTAAAATTCAGCGACTTATAACAATCAGCACATTGCTGGCAATTTGCAATGGACAGGTCATGTGGGACCCATTTTCCAACCTCAGACTTTTTCTGGCTTCTTCAAATAGTGATAAACAGTCATATGGCTAAGATTGGATTATTCACTTAGTTCCTTGACTCTAACAGCAAGACTTGTTACAACTATTGAACATATTAGCTGAATCAAAAATACCTTAATGCATATTTAAAGGATCCAGTGTTGCCAATTTGAATGGCATTTGGTATTTTTGGGGGGGGGGGTCAAGATAATGAGTTAAATGTCACCAATTTAAAAGTTTCTTTTTGTTTTTAAATTTTTCAGATTTGGTAATGATTTCCAGATTTGAAAAATTGGAGAAGAAAAAAAAAATTTTAATTGGTACAAGACTGGATATTATATTATATTACATTATATATCATGAACATATGACAGTTTCTAACATTTTTCAACTTACAGGCCTGGATAGTCACTCAATAGAATCCGTTGTGGGACCAATGTCTTTTGGCAGCACTTTAAGGGATCATCAATTAAAAAATTAGGAAAAAGCAGGTATTCAATAGGTAAGTTACTTCTCTCACCTTCTGTTGGGTATCAATCACTAAAACGAGTATGAATGATGCCAGACACAAACTGAGGGACTAATTCGTAATAGACTAATGTTGTAACCCCCACCCCCAAAAAAAACTATTTGGGGGGAGAATTAAAACAAAAACAAAACAAAGATTTTTTCTTTACAAGGAAAAAAAAAAAATTTTCAGCCCTGACTCCATCGGTGTGATCAGTACATATACATAGCAAACCACTGAAAACTGAAGTAACTTATTATATCTCTGAATTTTTGAGATGAAGTATTATCATTATTTCTATTATTATTCAGACCATCCTCATCTTGGTTGTTTTTCATACAACGTTTCGGCCGTTGTACTCTACGGCCTTCATCAGGTATCATCTGGTAGGTGTGGGGAAGTAACGAACCAAACCCTTTATTTAACCGACGGGGGTATATTGACCGCACTCCCCTCTTGGCATTAGGGTTAGGTTCGTTACTTCCCCACACCTACCAGATGATACCTAATGAAGGCTGTAGAGTACAACAGCCGAAACATTGTATGAAAAACAACCAATTAACCCTTTATTTAACCGACGGGAGTATATTGACCGCACTCCCCTCTTAGCATAAGGGTTAGGTTCGTTACTTCCCCACACCTACCAGATGATACCTGATGAAGGCATAGAGTACAAAGGCCGAAACGTTGTATGACAAACAACCAAGATGAGGATGGTCCGAATAATAATAGAAATAAAAGAAGAAACTTATGTTGACTGTTTTGGTTGATGGTTTCTAATAACATTACAGAGAAACTGACATTTTGAAAAGCAGTTTTTTTCTGCTCTACAAAAAAAAAAAAAAAAAAAAAAAGTATTAAAAATTATTCTGACACTTCCTCAATAGAATACTTACTATCCCATCATGCATTCCATTTAACATACAGCAAGACACATCAAACAGATATTTTTGTTAATCACAAGGTCTCACAGATTCCACAAATGAAATACATTTCTACAGCTATGAAATTAACTGCTGAAATTTCAAACAGCTTCCACTTCAGTTAACTCTTGAATTCATAAACTGCTTGAAACCCCTTACATTGACAGTGGAACTCTTCTTTGAATACATTTTTTGAAAACCAACTTCAGGCTCAAAGGGAGATAACTTTAATGAACTTTTTTTACATAAATTCAAGAGTTAAACTTTCGGGACAAGTGGACAATAATATAGGTAGAAATATGGGTCCATGATCTACCTGTCTTATATGGCAAAACAATGAATAATGTAATCTTTCAAGATATTACAAACTACATATTTATTTCATATTTTTTCTCCATTAGTCAAAATTTGGCAATACTGTGGTCCCTCAAATTTAGTATGGGTTTGATGCGTAGATCCCTTACAGAATTTCAATTCCGCAAATAACTTTTGACCTCTTAATTCACACACTTTGCCTTAGGTATGAAACTTGCACAAAATACAGGCATAAACAACTGACTAATGTATCTGTAAGAAATAATGATCATTTATCGGTGGATTAGGAGAAAATAGAAGGAAGGAAGAAACTACAAGAAATCAAGATGAGTTAGGACTCCACTTGCACATCGACAACATGCATGACGCATCTAACAGAAAATCAACACCTTACAATAAAAGTCATATCATATAAAACTTGACTTTATCTTCAGAATCTTTCAGTCATTAGCATGAAAAAAGATTGTCAAAAAATATGAGATGAGTCTTCATCTCATATTTTTTGACAATCTTTTTTCGGTGCACATCATATAGAAATAGAGATATTTCCTCAATGAAAAGCATAAATGTGGTGCTCACGACAAATGTAAATCAAACATTTACATTAGGAAAATTTCCAACTTTTTACATGAGATTTTTTTTAAATTACAAAAATAAATTCAATTACTTATTGAGTTTCAATAAAATTCTTAGTACTTATCTGTTACAGGACAAAATTTAATGTGAATAAGTTTCCATTCCAAAGGGATTTTATAAAACAATTTTTCAATCTTTTGAATAAATCGATTAATATTCAAAATTCATGATCTACCGTCACTTGGCCTGAACCTTTGTTAATTACAATGGAATGTTATGATAAATCTGGGGAAAAAAGAAAAAATATGTTGCAGGTATTCTTTGGTATTTTCGTTTGTTTTGTTTTTTTTTCAACAGAAGCTTTTTGTAATTATGGAAGGTCAGAGAAGTCAACTTGTGACAACAGCGTTTTGGGGGTTGTTTTTTCAGATTTTTAATATCATTCTATACACAATTCGGATATCAATTTGCCCACCTGTTTATTCCCGTTAAGTAATATTTAAACAAAACAAAAACACTCGATTAAAATAACCCGATTCTATGTTATTATATTTGAAAATTTGTTTTTCTACTTTTTCGAACAAATACTCAAACTTCTTTCTTTCCAGCAAAAATGAGAACCTAGAACAAAATATTCAAATTTTTCTCTCTCAAGTCCATGAATACCTTCCCTTTGTTGATGAAATTAAAAAACCGTGAATAATCAAGTCCACGAAATTGGCGGGACTACTGTATATTTATAAATTTAAAATTGACACTTTCCATATTTTCTCTACAAAACTATTGAAAAGAAAAAAAAAAGAAAAAGGATTTTGCACGGCTCTATGCAAAACAAGCCCCCGTTTCCTCATTTATAATTCACTGTAACGAGAATTAATAATAGAAAATGAGATGTATTGTACAAATCCAGCAAGTCTACAAAAGAAGAAAAACCATTATGTCTTAAATCAATGGGGATCCTGACTCATACGGTACTGAATTGCAGTCACATGAAAATTGGCTTGAATAAAAAAAAGAAATAAAATGAATGATTATGCTGACTTTGTATGACTTGGAGCACATATCAGGGTGACATCAGTCATTTTATCTATGAAGGGAGATAATCTACCCAATTTGTATGCAACAGTATTTGAGTACCACATAAGTAAAGATTACCATATCAATTACTTGGCCAATTAATCAGTATCAAACACCTATTCATAAATGTCATTAGGGTTCCGACTAAAATCAGAATTTAATACTTAAATAGGAAACTCAGATTTTAATTAAGTATATAATAAGCCAGGTGATGGCCTATATATTCTGTCTGTAACATTTGTCACAGGAGAAAACTTAATGCTAATTGTATAGTAGCCTCCCTTATTCATTTTTTTTGCAAATGCATGAAAAGTTATGATTCTTAATTTGTTGAACATGAACAAGAAAATACTTAGCAACAACATTTTTGATATTCTCACAAGTACAATACAATTGCAAATTTTTTTAAGTACTGTTTTTTGACAACATGGGTAGACTAGTCAAATAATTTTGGACAAGACAACTATTTTATTATTACTATATAGTCAGGTTTTCATTTTTTTAAAACATATGCATCGAAGTCCAAAATCATTCATTGCCCCCCATGTATTTATTGTTAATAATTGCGGGGTGGAGGAAATTAGTATTTCCAACGATGCCAAATAAATGATCATCTATTGAACATCCGTAGTCACCAAAGGTGGCAAAGGGTTCTATCTCTTTTTATATGTTTGCTTGTTTCAGCACTTCTGGCCACACCATTTTATCTAGACTTGAAAATTAGTATCAGTACTCCACTCCACCCAATCTAAAAAAAAAAAAAAAAAAACTTTTTAATTTTTGGAAAAAAAAAAAAAAAAAAAAAAAAAAGCTTTTGATATTTTGGGGCTTTATTTAGACGATTTATCGATAACATGAATCATCAAGAATTTAGAAGTTTCAAGATGTTTCATGCTCTATTTGGGGGGTTTTCCAGTGAAAAATGCCAATGATGTCATGGATAGAATTTGTACTCACCATACATTGATGGGATTTTTTTTTCTTTTATACATAACTTCAAAGTTTGATGCAAAGTTAGATGACTTATCTACTGCAATGGAGAGTTATTAGTACAGTTTAAACAGTCCACAATGCATGGACTTATTTTATGTTTCCATTTAAAAAACAATAGAAACCCAAATAGAAAGACAACTTGTAGTCTAGTACCAGGTGATTCACCTCTGCCAACTGCTGGTACAGGTATTCAGTTTCGTCTTTCTATCTGTTTGCAAGATATCTCCAAAAGCACTCAATGAATTTCAATGAAATTTCGTGGAAAGGTGGGCAAAAGGGTAAGGAAGATTTGGCTAAATTTTAGGGCGGATCCTGGAATTTTTTTTTTATTGAGATAATTTTCACTTTCCATACAATTACAATATACGCTCATGACTGCCCACACTGTATCTGCAGTTCTCAATGAAATTTTGTGGAAGAGCGAACAGACGATGGATGAAATGATTAAATTTTTGGTCGGATACGAGCACAATTACACCCCCTACGTCGTAGTTATATCTTGTTAAAACTACTTAATATTGCCGAAGTTAATCTCTGTCCATAAGATATCTCTAGAAGTCCTCAACTATTCCCAAGGACATTTTTGGGAAGGGTGGACAATAGGCGGCGAAAGAAGTGACTAAATCTTGGGGAGGATCAAGGTACAACCGTTTCAACTGACAATGGTTCTGGCAGAAGTATGTCTCTCCGAGTGCTTTTTAGTCACTCAACGATGGATACAGCAATACTTTGGAAAATGCGGCTTTTTTTATGCAGTACTGACATGGCATTGTGGTACAACCAGATACAACTGAGTATAAGTTGAAAAAGACAAACTAGACTGCGATTTTAAACAGTACGACGGGAGATTTTGGAACAAATTAACCGCATTAATCAAGGTACCTGTACAGTTAAATATGCACCAATGATTTTTTTTTAAATCAAATTGTATTCATGGCATCAATTTGTTTCTCTTAAAGCATAATTTATTTTCATTTTTTAAAATTTGTACCTCAATGGGTTAAAATTTAAAAAGTGAGAATGAGCCACAACTTAAAAATGCGAAACTTCCCGAACTTGGTGTTTTTCACTTACAAGTGTGTCATCATCACTTGATATATTTTTGTGGTGAGAAACGTCTATGTCACACGCATTATTCAGACTTACAAAAAAAATACAACGGCGAACTAACACAACTCATACGATAATTTTCAGCTAAACAGACTGAGTGATCAGCTTTTAATCTGAGAGCTTAATTTATCGAATTAGTTTTGGTATTTGTGGCCGAAGTAATTAATTTTAGCACAAGAAGTAATTATTAAATCTCTGCGTAGTGTGGTCGGCCCGTGTAATGCGACGTTCTACAACATAGCCACTGACATTGACAGGTGTGGCTTCCGAACAGTTGTCATTGTATTACAAAGTACCTGGGGATAAAAAAAAATAATATTAAACTTATATTAGATCGGTGATTGCCGATCTAATATACAAATGCGATACATTAATAGAATCCAATATTATTTCCAATTGTTAGAAATCCTGAAAATAAGAGGTAAAGTAAAATATTTCAAAAAAAGTATGTTGATTTTTTTTTAAAAAGAGCAGTGGCTATGATCGAAAAATGTTTCCTCTACAGTCCAACTGAATACCATAACCTTTACAAGTTTTAGTAGAAAAGAAAAAAAAGAAAAGAGAAAAAAAAGAAATGTTTTTTTTTTAGAATAATGATATATAGTTGTCGAAGAGGGAATATAAAGAGATGCAGAGCATGAGAAAGATGAAAGGAAGAAAAAAAGAAGGTGAATTGAAAAAATATGGCTTTTTAGTGGTGGTGGGCTGTGTTCGTCAGAAGCACGGGTCACCAACACATGAGGAAAATGATTTAAAACTCTTCGGAAGTCTTTTATAACAAAGAAATCCAAATTATTAATAAAAGGATCAATTAATCTAAACAAAATTTGTTAAAATCAAAGTGTGTGAACAGTTACACCCATAAATTTAAATCTGACTTTTAGTTTTAATTGTTCTTTTGTTTTGTTTTTTAGATTGAAAAATTGGCATAAAATAGAGAAACAAAACATTTCTAAGTGTACTACACTAGTTTCAATATTTCAAAACATCCGAACCACTACAGTGTCAAATAAAAATTAAGTTTAAAATCAGTTTTGTCTATTCATTAATATTAATTGTCAGTTGCTTGACTCACTCGACTGATAACGTGAGGACAGAAAAATCAAGATAGAAAATACTAATCAGAATTTAATAATGGATGGTTGACATTTATTCATCGGTTAGTAATAACGAATCATGTTCGGTCTATCCTCGAAAAAAGTGTTTAAAATTTACATTGAAATTTTTTTTAAACCCCCCAAAAACTAACAGTTTTAAGCCATGGGACTCCTTCAGAAATAGAGAGAACAAACAACAAAAAGGGATTTTACACAACGCAACTCTTGACCGTGTACGAAAAAGATCTGACTGAATGAATGAATGCGATCTTTTCTGATCCAGTCCCGATAGTTAGATGTTCACGATTTCCAACCTTTTCTTTTGAGTTTTTAAGAAAATTACTTCTGAAAAAGTAAAAAGTTCAAAGACTTTTTCCTACATGAACGTGAGAAGATCTTGAGGCAAACTGAAAAACTCACATGGATGGACTAATTTAATGAAAAAGACTATCAAAAGCTGAGAGCAGAAATGAAAATATTTTCGGATATTAGAAAAAATAGAGGTACAATAGGAGGGGTGGTCCAGATTATAATTTTTTTTACACCCTGCAACACTTGATGTTGAGAACGGTGCAGCTTATAAATATAATTTATCAAAAAGCAATAACAATTCATGTAATTTACTTTCCATTTTTTTCCACTAATGAATTCTCTAATTTCTTTTTATTTGTGCGCAGTTTTTAACGTCATGCATGTAACGTTATAAATCTTTACAATTGGGACTACCTTCACTATATTGTGAAAAAAAAAGAAAAACAAAAAAATATTTCAACAGTTCGAGATGACATTTCACCCATCCAAATAAGAAATACACTTCGAATCGGCCAATATGCATAACCATATAAAACAACATACACACACACACACACACATATATATATATATCTCCGACTTGCAGCATTTACTCGAGAATAATACGAGAAATTTAATAAAAAAAAAATCAGGGTCACAATAGGGAGATGACGTTACACTAGTTTTTAAAATAAATGATGATATGTATAGATAAATTACTGATTTTTAGTTACAAAAAGTGCGGGTTGCATTAAATTCGAGATCGCATTACTCGTGTAAATAAATACGGTCGGTAAGTGATCTCACTTCAAGCAAACAAAACAACAGCTGATAGACTTATAGAAGATAATTAATAGAATCATAATTTATATTCTTTTGTTCTTACCTGTAAAAGGACATCTTGACTAAGTCCGGATAATCTAAATAAATCAGATGCTTTAGAGCCGGTCACTTTACCAGACCCTTCTATATCACAGTTCTGGAAAAGTTCCCCGTAGTACGTCTGTTCCTGTTCAGCCAACTTCACCCCTTCCATGGTGTTTTTTTTTTCTAAGTTTCGGGGGGACAACTTTTTCTACGTCTTTATTCCTTTTAAATTAGTCCTAAATGACAGGTTGGTATCTGTCGGGTGCTGTCAACTACAACAAAACGTCCGACAACAACACAATAATAATAAAAATAATACAAGAGTCCAACCTAGGAAGAGCGACAAAAAAAAGATATACAATCGAAGGATAGTCGACAGCAGTTTATAACACGATTAAGTTCTTTTCTGTGTTGTTTGACTTCATAATTTTATATCCAATTGCAGATATAGGTATGCGGCATCGTGTCGTCTCATCGGGTGGCTGTTTGTGGCCTTTAATTTGTGGTTTGAGACAGAATGAAATGCGGACAGCGGTTCATTGTATTAACATTTGCAGCAGGCCACGCCATATTGGTTTGATCGAGTACCCGGATGATAAGTCCGCATATTATGCACCAAGCCCGGGTTTTTTCCTCAAAATGCAAAAAACTGAGAAAATCCTTCAAATTAAATAAATAAAATTACTTTATTAAAAAAGAAAAGAAAAGAAAATTAAATCATAGTGTTCTATCCTTTAATTTTGATTATCGCACTTCTGATATTAATTATTTAATCCCGGAATTAATCTGTATGAAAATTGTTTTATTAACATTGGTTTTTATAACAAATTCTGGAAAAAATAAAGAAATTCATGTTTTCTATTTTACATATTTGATTCCTACATTAACCAAAACTGACACTCAGTGTAAATAAATAAAAGCTTGCATGTTTTTTTATGTCAAATAAGTAATAACATCAATTTTTTCTGAAAGTAATGCAACTTATGCTAAATCAAAATGAAAACATTATTCAATTTATCAATAAATATAGTTTATTATATCACGATAAGATAACATTTTATCAAATCAATTCAATTTTTTTAAAAACGGGACTCAAATCAAAACAAGATACTTGGATCATCACGCTATAGACATGTGAGATTATTCGACATTTTCGTCAATAATCGGGTTCAGTTTTTTAAAACTTGATACTTATCAACTAAAATGATATACAACCATTACGAATTAGATGAAAATATTGAAATGAGATGTTTTTACAAATTTTCAATGTGGAAATCTTAAAAAAATAATTGTACCCATGATGCCAATGGGTTGAAAAAATTGGCGCGAGTTAGTTTATGTGCGTGTGTGCGCATGTGTCCTTTGTTGTCTGCAACTTGATTCAAAATGACGGATAAGGATGGTGGTGAGACTTTAGATTTGATTTTAAACGACTTAAATAATTGTTTTGTCTTGAATAGACCCGTTGAAATGATTATTAACCATTCGTTTGTTTGCCCTTTTCATGTAAATAGTCGTATTTTCGAGATAGAGCTAAAGTGAAAGCTCAGCTTTCTTCCTTAGCGATAAATCGTCACGACGTTGGCTAACAACATGGAAGCTTCTTACTAACAAGCTTTCTTTCCCCCTTTTCTAAAACCTTTTCTCTTTCAGCTTGTAATTACGATAAACGCTGGAAATAATTCATTGATTTCTGCAACAGAATCTTTTGATTATTATTTTAAACTAATAATCTTGTGCAAAAATATTGAAAATACAAAAACTTTTCTTGAAATCTTGTCTCAATGTGTACATCTCCTTTTTCCCTCTTTTTTTTTTTTTTAAAGTTGTGATATTTTTAATTGAATTTTGAAGTAAACTTTTTGGAAATGTTTCCTAATTCTGGCTTTTTCCTTGATGTTACAACTTCTATTGAAAGGATCATCTCGCTTTAATTCTGATTACCTAATTCTTTCTGATGATCGTCATTTCGGTGCGTGCATGTTCGTCCCTACTTAATCCGTTGTTCCTGTTGGTTAGTGTCCGCCATAATGGCTTCTCTCTTTTCTCTCTCCAGAGTGATGCCAACTTTATCCTCAAGTTCACAACTAAAATTGAGTCGAAAAGCATTTTTGAAACCTGTAAAAACATTTAAATTCTTCAGATGATGTGCATTTAAAATCTAAAACATATCACCTTGTTGATAAATTAAAGTGACTTAGATCTTCATTTATTTCATTGGAAAATGCTTCTCAATTTTATTGAATATAACTCCTTTTTATTGCTTTAAATGTAATGAAAATATTATTTTCTGGGCCGGCTAGTCCATTTGGCAGTCGCCCAGGGCGCAATTGTCCGAGAAGCGCGCTCCTTACTGGAAAAAAATAGTTCGAGCTCAAGTTTCGTTCAGAGCGCATAAAATCTTTGCACCAGCTCTGTACATTTTATTAAAAGTCATCAAAATATCAATTCCTGACGCCTACACGCTACTAAAAACATGTTGTAGATTTTACTTGGAAAACATAGAAATTGGCAACATGGTTCCTCTCCGCCGCCGTCTTTTCCGCTCCCTGAAAAGCCGATAAAAATTGACTCCCTGCTGAGGAAAAAAAACTATTTTTAGCTTCAGTGGGAGTCTTGGCTGGTTTTAAAATCAGAGAGGGTAAATTCCGTGTAAAGATTACCTAATTTGCAAACAAATAATGTTTCTACCTCTAAAATTCGGTAATTATTTTACGGACCTGTAATTCATTTTAGATTTCCGTGAAAATGGCTGCAAATGAGTGCCCAGTTTAGCATTAGTTACATTGTAAATAGAGCCCTCCCCCTCTCGTGAACATTTTGATTTCTTCCAACATATTTCTTGGTGGTAGAACAGTCTAATGGATTGAAAGCCCCTAAAAATGTAGGCGAACTGGTATAGGCCCGTAGAGAAGGAAATAAAAATTCAATGGAGAAATCAGAGCCTGATGTAACTTTTGATTCTTTTTTCCGCTTTAATCTCTGAAGGATTTTTTTCTTGAGTCTACAAAAGTATATTTCAAAGTTTTTTTGTATTTCAAGTTTTGTAGTGTTATGAAGTCAAGAGTGAGTTAAAATGAAGAGTCGAAACTGATCTGTGCTCAAATTTTTGGCAAAAAAATAGACCTTTTTCATGTATCTCTTTTTCAAGATCTCTTTAGCCTAGTTTCTGAGTAGTTTTATAATGTACTTGGATTAAATTTTAGAAAATGGTTTTATAAATCCAAATCTATATTTATTACCTCTTCAAGAAATTGAAAATCCTATCTCAAATTGATAAGATGATTAGTGTACTGTTGTGAGTTTTAATCAAAAAGTGAAAACAAGTGCTCCGTTTTTATTTTTTTAAAACCTTTCGATTATGTTTCAACTTTTTGCCTGACCTCACAACCCAATTTATCCCAAGATGGAGTTTCCGTTGAAGACGGAAAATCCGTACTATTTCTGAGTTAAACTTTTTTTCTTTTTTTTCTCTCTCGAATTCTACTCTTCCAAGTTCACTTCTGATTTTTACAATTTTCCATGAAAAGAATTCGTTCTTCGTACAGATTTCTCCATTCTCCCCCATAGAACTCTTCCCTCCTAAAATATACGTTAAGGTTTCAAGTCTTTTTCTTGGTAAGGTAAATAAGACCATATTTTCCCTTTCTACACTCTCTCAGACAATAAGTTTATATTATTTTCTCCGTGTGGGCATTGAAATTAAACAATTTAAAAAAAAAAACAACGCCGATTTGAATGTAGGATGGAGCAGCTCTCTTATCTCTCTCTCTCTCTCTCTCTCTCTCTCTCTCTCTGATCGATGTCAAAATGGGGGGTCGGGTTAGTGTGTATATCCATTATTCATGTTTGTAGCTTAGTACTGCAAGTCTGTTAGTAGCTCGTGTAGTCGTAATTTCTACTTCCTTCCTTGGTTTTTAGTTGCTTTTTTTATCAGAATTTAATTCGTGTTCATGATCTGCGGTAGTGATTTAACAGCACGGAATGGAAGAAAATCTCTAAGTGTGATTCAAGCTCGCTTCCTTTTTGCCTTGGGTAAACGCCTAGCTGCTCTTTGCGCCTGTGCTATGAGAACTCAACAGCTTGGCAGAATATGAATTCTAAACCCACTTTCCCCTTGTGTCTCTATTTGATTTGAGCACATAAAGTATATACGATAAAAATTGAGGTGTACACGGAGTTTTTAACCTTTGTTATTGGATCACTTGATTAGGACTCATTTTCAGCTGACACCTTAACCGCTCAAAAAAGAGCTAACCTTTTTACTTTCGTATTAATTTGTTTATTTTAATTTTATTTTTTTCCAATTACATATATTTCAATTTGTGAAATAAAGAGACTGCCAAGAGAGTGCTTTCTTCTCTTTTCTTTTTTTTCTTCCTTAATTCTGACGGTTACATGTCATTACATCTTGTAAACAATTAGATAAATTTATAATACTACTGTTCATTCTTATGGTTCACATCTTCTTTTTATCAAAATTCTAAGCTAAAAGTCAGGAAAATTCATTTATAATAAAATTGAATACAGTGATGTAACTGTTGGTTCCTTTTTCAGGAGAATAACCGTCTGTTGGAAAAGCGTTGTAAACAACTTCTCATCAATAAAAATGCCTCGGTGTGCATTTTCGTGTGCAAAATAAAATGTATTCAACAAAACGTAGATTAATTCAAATGATGGAACTGTATGAAACTTGATATTTTGAAATTACATGCTTATCAGTACATGTTAATGAACCAATGACAATAATGAAAATTTCATGTCAGCCAAAAGTTGCTTTGTAAAATGTTTATAATCTCAACCGTATCTTCATAGGTGAAATTCATGTGTTGAAAAATTTCACCCCTTAAATTCTTTCCCACTAGCAATTATTTACTTCATTACAAGATAATCTGGGTTCTAGGGGTATTGTTTTGGGTCTGGTGTCTGCAAAATTGACCAAAGGCCTCATTCAGAATCTCTTCTAATAGCAGAATTGGACATGGGTTTTACAATTAGAAAGGAAAAAAAACATTTTATGACTCAAGGTAGTCATTCTCCCTCACTTCAATTGTCATATTTTAGATCTGTTGCTGTGACTCTGGCTGTGTTTAATGTGGGGACCCTAATATGTACCTGTTCTCTTGGCCTTGCATTTTGGCATGGAACTAAATGTTTTACTTAGAGGGCATGGGAAAATGGTGTGCCAGAGAAGTTAGACATCGGAACTGACACCCATCCCCAATCCACGTGTTATATTACGAAGAAAAAGTGAGGAATCTGTGACTTCATTAAACTTTCGCCCCCCTCCCTTGTGTGTGTGTTGGGATATTACTCGCCTTGGTCCTTAATCCCATAAATCAGTGCAGGGTTTTTTGTCTGTCCTGAGGAGTCATTGGGGCACTCATCACAAGTGTGTTTTTGGACGAGATAACCTGACAGACTCCATCCCTCTCCAGGCTTCTTCAATCCTACTTGTATACTTAGCAGAGAGGCATTGAATACCATTTTTGAAGTCTGATATGACTCCGCCATGGATTGAATCCACGGCCTACTAGACTCGATGGTAGTACATCAGTTTGAGTACTTACCAGTTTTGAAAAAAAGTTTTTTGCTTTTTTTTCTCTCTCTCTCTCTTCCTGATAGCCACATACCTTTGCCAAACACCATTGTCAAAGGAAGTAGTTACGCCTGGATCTATTGTCCACCCTTCCACAATTTCATGGTGATATTGAGTGGACAGACATTAGTGTTTATATAAATGTATCATAAAAATATAAAACCATAAAATTTAACCCTGCCTTATTTTTATTCTGCATCAAAAGATGAGAACAATGTTTATATTTATACGCACTGCAAGAATTGCGTTTTCCAATATTTTAATTTCAGGATTTAGTGTGTAATGTTGGCAGAGGTATGTGTTCAGAGTATTTTTTAGTTGTAATCTCATAGAACCTACATGATACAACAAAAATCTTTTCATTGGAAAATATTTTCAGACTCCAGTCCAAATCTAGAATTGACTTTTTTTTTTTTTTTTTTTTTTTTTTTTTTCTTTTCTTCTTCTTCTTCTTCTTCTCCCCCCCCCCCTCTGTAACAAGGACAATCCTCACCAAATTTGAGGTGGTAATAATTAGCGTTCTTATACCATGGCTTAAAATCATGACCAACTGATTGATAGCCTAGTTGAATTGACAATGAAAATTTATTTCACTAATATAAAAGGGTTTATTTCATTCTAATAAATGAATATATTTATGAAAGAACACATTTTATATTTTTTTGTTGTTTATATATGCAACATAAAAGTTGCAGTAATCATCTTCTGTGGGAATAGAATTAGATGTTGAGTTAGACCCTGTTACAGCTTATCACGTTTGTTTTTGCTTAGTCCTTAGTCTCTCTTGATATTTTGAAACGTTTGTGTTCTAGTTTTTCCTATTTTTTACATACCAGGGATTTTTTTCTTGGAAACACCTCCCATTCTGTCTCACATTTTTCTGTACATTGACAGATCGCATACCTTTTAATGTCCTATTAGTATTGTCTTCACTAAGTTGCACCTGTTTTTTTTTCTTTTCTCTCCAGGATATACATAAAAATGATTCCATATAGTTTTATAAAAATCTAACATGGTTAGAATTACAAAAATGCCAGTTTCCACCAGTGATTATTCACCTGCTTTCTCATGATTGAGTTGAAATCTATTTATATAAGAGAGAGATGTCACTTTTTGCCATGCTCTAGAAACCACTTGAACATTGCAGTCCAACCACATAAGACATGTATACTCAATGGACCTAGGAGAGGAAGCTTTTGAGGGGTGGGTGATTTTATTACCCCAGGTCTTAGAGGGGGGGGTATTTACAATGTAACTTATGCTGAACTACACTTCATTTCTGTTCAATATACACATTTTATTTTAAACCTCTGTGTGTGTGTGTGTATATATATACTTGATGTGAGGTGATCTGAAGGAATGTTGAAGAAAATGACAATAGGAAGTTAAAGAAAAGCTTTTATTATCATGTAATCATATTTCAATGGTGCCAGCCATCTTGGAAACTTAGAGCGGTGCAGCATACAGTTCCCTCTGTACAACTGCAAATTTCCCTGGTAAAGATGACTGGCAACCATCAAAACATGCCCTCATGATTATTAAAATTTTCAAGATCTAGCACCTGCTTTTCACTCTTTCTCTTCATCTTCCATTGGCCATTTTCATTTACATATATTATTTATATTTTTTATTTGTCTTTTTTTTTTTTTTTTCTTTTCTTTTTTTTCTTTTTTTTGTTAATAGCGTCACTTTTTTTTGGGGGGGGGTCATTATTTTGACATGAGAAGAAAAGGGATTAATAGTATGCATTTGACAATAACTAGTGGTGTAACTGTAGGTTTCTCTTCTTCTGTCTCTAATCTTGCAACCTTGATGAGGTCAGTATGATTTTGAGTAAAGTGCAATGGAATGTCTAACAGGAGTATGTTGTCGTTGGACAGTCTCTCAATTTATATTTGTATACCTGACAATTTATAGATGTTAGAGATAATTTCTAAGATGAGGAATAGGGTAGCCTGAAAAGTATTGTCCGTTTTTGTTGTCAGATGATATTAACAGCGATAAGTTCTTGACTAAATTGGGGGGGGGGTTAATTTTTAAGACCCATTTAGATAGTTAACAATCGATTCCATACATTACTGGAAATGAGTAGATTTTAGAAGACCTGGTAGCAAATATATGTACATATCAAAATCAAATCTTGAAAATTGTTTGCACCCGATTGGTTATGTTTGTCATAGAAGTAGTGTATATGGTTAGGTTGGAAGAGTCCTTTATCATAAGCTCCTTCTATAGGACAAGACGGTTGATTCGAACAAATCCTATTTCCAATTAGATCAATCGATGAAAAGCATCCAGGATTAGTTGAGGGAAAGGGTACGATATTGCATTGGGATAACCCTAAATAAACTACATGCTTCTTCTGTAGTGATGTAAAAATTGATACAACTTGATGGGAAGTTTTTTACATTCAACATATTTACCAACTATTGCTCAACTCCAACCACTGCAAAAGCACTCCTTCGTTAAGGAAGATGAAAGGTCCTGGGGGGATGGTATTGTGAAGTTGTTCAGGTTGTTTTGTTTTTTTTTTTTTTTCTGTTGTTTTTTTTGTTTGTTTTTTCTTCAATGGTGACAAAACGCATGTGTAATTAGGCTCATATTGGGAATAAAGTCTTTTATTTTTACTTGAACCAATCACTTTTTTAGCTGCCCAATATGTTAATTGCATTAGTATCTCCATCTTAGTTATGATTGTGATATTTTGGTTGTTATATTTTTTAACCTTATTCAAATGTCTCGGTATAAAAAATATATCAAGGAGTAATATTTTATTCTCTATTTATTAGTTTATTTTAGTGAACTATTATATCACAACTTGTACATTTTATATTAAAATTATTCATTCCGCTATATAAGTGTCATGTCCTGCCCTGTTTTTTTTTTTTCTTTTTTTTTTTTTTTTTCCCATAAGTGTTTAGATTGCAATTCTGTGTTTAGTATTATTTGCCTCCTTATTAGTGGAGTCTCCTTTTTCTTTTTTTTTCCTCTTCCTCTTTTTGTTCTTCCCCTGTAATAAGAACAATCCTCACAATTTTGGAATGGACACTTCACTGATCGTCTATTATGTCACAGTAAAGTGATTTGAAATTGCAATCAAGCATTTGCTAAGCAACTCTCCTACTGACTGAGCTAAACTGACAAGTCTTAAATGTCTACAAATTTACTCATTGTATTTACAATACGAAAATTGCTGTAACCATCTGTCAGTAGGAGTGGAATTGAATCCTGCAACAGCCAGGCTGGTTCTCTGGTCTCCTAATGACTTCTAAGCTCGAGATACTTCTCATCAATAATTAATTTGGGCATCAGCCTAGAAGTAGACCAACCACTCATGATATCAGCTGCTCCTGTATCACATGAGGCAATGATTTTTCTCTTTCTCATATGTCCCATGGAGACCTACGCATTGTTTGTAGCAATTGTGGGTTCTTGCGGATGTGGAGTTACCAGCCACACACCCATGATGGACTGCCTCCTAAGACAAAAGTGCTCCCACTACCCTGTTACTTACACGTGGCTGGGGTGAGAAGTGGATTCATGCCCTTTCCTAAGGGCATTTGTGGGAGTGAAATCCTATTGTCCATTCCTGGGGGTTGAACTCTGTTTACTTGTTCCATTTCTGTTAACTTCTGGGCCACTTGAACCTTTCATTCCCCTTATTTAAAAAAGAAAAAAAAAATTACCTACACCATAGATCTATTATGATGTGTAAGTCTGGGTCCATAATTTTTGTACTGCATATTGAATATTCCATTTCTGCAAACCTTGATCAGTTTACTGCTCTCAATTCGTGCAGAAATGAAGAAAAACCTAGGGGGGTTGTAGTCTGGCAGGAAGATCCATAAATATGAAACTTCTTTAAGATCATGACACCTCACCAGAAGTCTTACATTTTGACATTACTTAGATTCATGTGTAGTAAGTCTCTAGATTAGGAGTTTGACAATGCAGTAGTAATCTTTTAAGTTACAAATGAAAGGGAAAGGGCTGATGGTTTTGTTCATTGACTACTGGATCGTTTTTGTATTTTCAAAAAAAGTCCTCTTGGGGATCTTTGGTCATTTTGGACTAACAATTCCCTAATCTTGTGCTTGCTTTTTTTTATTGGTTTGTGTTGTTTTTTTTTTTGGGTGGGGGGGAGAATTAATTCTTGTACATATGCAGGCTGTGGCGATTCATTTATGGTCAACTGTGTATGTGTCACAATGGAGCTAGTGTTGAATGAACTTCTTATTCCTTATGTCAGGGGAGAGAGAAAAATCTCTCTTGGACATTGATCCCCCACCCTGTAACATGGTATGCTGCCAAGAGACATTCACTATCAAATGACTAACCAGGTTTTGTTCTTTTTGTTTTTTTTTTTTTTTTTTTTTTTTTTTTTTTCCTTTTCCTGAGTTTGTTCTCATTCTTTTTGTAGGCTTTGATGATGCTGTTGAGGAGAGGGTCATCAATGAAGAGTACAAAATCTGGAAGAAGAATACTCCTTTTCTTTATGACCTTGTCATGACCCATGCTTTGGAGTGGCCCAGCCTCACGGCCCAATGGTTGCCTGATGTTACAAGGTAAAAAGAGATTCCTATTTCTCTACTAGTCATCCATCACTGTTGCTGCTTTTAGATTATTTATCTGATTTAACAACACCCCCCTCCCCCCTTACTGTTCATAGAAACTTGAAATTTTGCATACTCTCCTTCGTCTCAATTTGGAAGCCCCCCCCCCCCCCCATCCAAGTTCTCGCTCTTTCTCTCTCTCTCTAGGTCTTTAATGGACGTGTTCAATATGCTGTGTAATTTTATGCCAAATTGTACCCACTTATTTTTTGGGAAATCTAGATTAATTTTCAGTGATCACAGCCTAACGAAAGAGAGAAGTAACTTATTCATTGATCACCCCCAACACAGCATATATGGGTGGTGGTGATTCATGATTTCTCTTGGAATGCTAGTTATAAACTCATTCTTGGGGTACAATGATATTTCTGCCGTCATTTCTTGTATAGAACAATGAATTAATTTCTTGTTTGAGATCTTGATTTTAATGGACATTTTCCTGTGATGTTGATAGGGTTGTCTAGAGAGCTTGTCACTGGCTCCAGACTTACAGTAAGGGCTGTTCCTCATTACATAGACATTTGGCAGGCTGTGACCAGACTGCAATGGAATGAAGCATGCCATTAAGGCTAGCATCTTAGACACTTACAGGCCAATAGGAAGTGACAGCACCCTACAGAGCCAAGCTCAGACTACACCTGCAAAAACTGCAACAAAATATGTCACTTGAGAATAAGGCTGCAGGCATTTCAGCTTAATCATAGGTTAATTCCTGGCATATGCTCCATCATCTTCCAAGACAAGGAGGTCAATAAAAACAGATGTTGGCTGAGCATCACGGAATTGTTTCAATATTGAGCATGACATGAATCCATATTCCGTGGTATTGTACCTTCAGATTTAAAAAAAATTTTTTTGATTTTTATTATGAGTTAATTTCATTGGTAAGATGCTAAGTCTGTCATAAAACGATCACAATCTTGGGATAAGTACTTCGCCATGTCTTACCATATCTCAAATTCATAATACTTTCAAACAGTTGATATTCTCGTTATTTTCAGTGTTACAATGGTCAGTTTTTATTTTGAAGCTTGGACACTATGCATTATGATTCATATAGTTTGAGCTTCAAATTGAAAACCCTAGCATTGTAGCTCTAAAATTGAAGAAAATATCAACTTTTTAAAACTGGTTTGTTAGGCACTTATTCTACATGGTCACTCATGTACTTGGTGTGTTAACTTAATTAGAAAATGATGCAAAGTGAATACTTTCCCTTCGAGAAAAGTTAGGGGGGAGACTGCCACAAACGTACCACACTTCACCTTAAAACTTAATCCTGCTTCCATGGGGGCTCTGGCCTCCTGAGAATCTTTAACAGATGTAAGGAAACCCTCTTAATTCTTCCATCATGAATCCAAGCCATGATTCTTGTATAATACCAAGGAATTTTTTGGTTTAGAACTATCTCAGAATCTTCCAGGGAGTATCTGTTGCAATATGTTCTCTATAGGACAGCAGGAACACTGTTGCCAGTTGAAAAAAATGTGAAATTCAGACTTATTCCTCTCTCTCTAAGGGTTTGGAATTTAGACTTGGTCTTTTATTTCTGTTTTATTTACAAATAATAATATTAATGTAAAATCTTCAAGTTATCTTAACGATAAAAAAAAACATGGCTGTAAACTTTCTTTTTAGTGGCAGGGCGTCATTTACTGTTAGGTCTTGATTTTCAGGGGTGGGGGGGTTTAAATGATGCTGAATCCATTAATTATGATAAATGAAGTTGAATCTGTGTGATGAAAACTGAGAAATCCTCTCTTCTTTTTCAGACCTGAAGGAAAGGACTACTCTTTACATCGATTGATATTGGGAACTCATACGTAAGTTGTATTCTTTCCTGTTGCACACCACCACCACCTTTATTAAATGAACAACCCTGAATGCCTTGCTTGCCCACTAACCCACTAGGTAGACTAGGGTTTCTGTTTATGGCTCTATGCAGTAGCAGGACCCTTCAGTTCTTGGTGGTTTAATTGAATTGGACTGGATTGATTGTTGGAGCTTGCATACATGTTGGTTCCAGGAGCATCACTCTTCATTTTTTAATTTTTTAAAAATTTCTTCTCGTTTTCAAGGACGTTCTTTTCTTGGCATCCTTCTTTCTCCTGGTTCATCTAATTCAGGGGTCCCCAAATTTATTAGACCATCAGCCCCTTCACAGGATCCTCGATCTTTCATCCCTGTCCCCACCCCAAGGCGTGGGCCAAAAATAAATATTTGCTTAGATGTGCAGTTTCCATTTACATCAGTGACAGGACACTGCATTCCAACCCTCCGTTACATTGTGGTTTGGAATTTGAAGCGGTAAGTTCCAGTTTAGTGAGCAGAATATTGAATAAATAAGATATATATGAATCAGATATGTGTACCAGCTAGTTGAATTTTATGTACCTTTTATTTCATGTGATGTCGGCTTTTGGCCCGAAAAGTTGAATAGATTCTCCTGGCATTAAAGGCGTCCTCTTTTGATCCCTGATCCCAAGACATTTGACCCCCTGGATCATCCCATCGACCCATAGGGGTCGATTTCATCCACTTTGGAGACCCCTGATCTAATTGGACTCTAAGGAACTTATTGAGTGCCTCTTGTTGATGGACAATAGTCTGAAGACTTGATTGACCTTCGCGTGTGTGCGTGTATCTCTTAACTGATCTTGAGTTCTATTTTATGTGGCTGCATTGTGTCATAACAGCTGTCACCAAATTGTGGCTGGGTCTGCTATTATTTTGTCAGCTATGCTACATTTTGCTCTGCATAGTAGATTGCAAATAACTGAGGCTTTTTTTTTTTTTTTTTTTTTTTTTTGTCAAGATTTGATTAAGTTGATTTCTTTTTAAAGAAAAAAAAATTTGCTAGTAACTTTTTTGTGCTTTCAATCATAGTACCTCCCTCTGTAAATTAATCTGTATTTTAGAAAAAAATGGATTTTTTTTTTTTTTTTTTTTTTTTTTTACAAGGTGGGGGTGTCTACTTACAATGTAGCTCCCTGGTAAAAAAAAACCTTGGAAAAATTACTTCTCTGAACTGACTAATTTACATAAAACAGTGTGGTATTATGGATTGAATGAACAAAAAACTGCCAGTGAAAAGATTGGTCTATTTTTTTATCAAATATTTGATTTAATCAAATCTTGACTTCTTTTTTTTTTTTTTTTTTTTTTTTTTTTTACCTCTTATTTTATCAAATCTTGCTAATTTTCATCTGAGTTTGTGTTTTTCATTTTTAACTGCACTTGCTCTTTTTGCTAAATCAGCAATTTCTGAAAGGCGCAAACCAACTTGAAAAAAAAACTTGAGTACCTGAGAGATTTTTATCACTTCTTTGCTATTTAGATTTTTATTACATGTTTCTGTTACCACATGATGCCAGCTCGGTTGTTTGTTACTGCTTACCTCCTTTCTTCCTGCCCTGGTTTGGTATAGACTCCAGAGAATATTTTCTCTCTAGATTTATGAATATTATCACTTAGGATCCTTTAATTCTAAATGGATTAAACTCAAGATTTTTTTTTTTTTTTTTTTTTTTCCCAATTCTACTTTTCTTTCTCAATCCCCTGGTGCCACTTGGTACTTTAACTAGTATCTTTTATTTTCCGGTCTTCACCTAATTTTCAATCCCTCTTCCTCAACTTCTACACCTAGCTTGCATTCTTCCAGAATACTAACTTTTTGTGGATTGCAAAAAGGTTATCATAGAATAGATAAATATGCTGAACTTCAGCCATTCTTCTTTCCATTCTGTTTTGAATACTATTATCAGGCATTTATGGTTCTGCTGCGGTCTTGTCTGAAGATTTTGCTTGCTCAAGTTATTTTAACTTACCTACAAAAAAAAAAAAAAACAATAGTACCAAGATGTTTTTTATTTTTTATGAACATTAGACTACTTTGAAAAGGTATGACCATTCTTACCCTTGCCCCCCCCCTTTTGGATTGCTTGTGGGCGTTTCTTCATCTCGATTTTTCTCAATCTCCCTCTTGAATTGATATATACCTTCATTGATTTTGTTTATGAAATTGCATAATGTTACTTACCAATGGACTGGAATTGTTATTCTGCTTCTTTGTAGCATAACAACCACCTCCTCCAATTGGTACTGTTTCATCCCTTTTTCTTCCAGCATTTCTCTATTGACAGAAACCGTTACTGTTGGACGACAACAAGGATGAAAAGGAACCTAATCAGAAAACTACCGTTTATTCCCAAGCCATTTGCCATGCATAGAAAATATACTTTTCCATTATTGGGATTAATATATTCCCTTTCATAAAATATGGCATATTTTCTTTGTAAAGAGATAACTTTATTCAGATTTGAGCTACTCATAATAAGATTTGATTAAATTGTTGGTATCTACCCCAAATTATTTACTATATTTTGATTTTTTACTTCACTTTGGAAATTATGTTTCAATAAGATCGTGTCAAAATTTTGTGTGTATTTAATTCATTATATGCTGATATATTCGAACTAGTGTCCTAACCTTTGTTATTGATGGCATAATATTTTAGTAGCTGTACTCTCCGGTCTTCCTTGGGTGTTTTTCGTACTCTGTAACCTGAAATTACAGAGAAGGCTGGAGATTAATGAGAGACTGAAATGTGATAATTACTGAAGATCAGATCCCAAAAAATCTTTATCTGAACCGTATCAAAAGTGATGTTAATTGAATTACTTCTGTGCATTTCTCTTGATGATTTGAAGGAATTATTGAGTTGTTGAACTGCTTACAAGCATAACCTAACTTTTAAGGACTCAAATGAATTAGCAAAGTTATTGACAGATGATAGATTATTTCAGTCTCACATTAGGTCATCTATCTAAGCCTGTGGCCTCATTTTGGATGTAGGCCACCCACAAAGACTCTCCTGGGATCCAGGTCCAATTTCACCTGCTATCCCTATGTATGTCCAAGTGTGTTTTGTTTTTTTTTCTTTTCCCTTGTGGATTTCAGAAGAGAGCATGTCTTATAATGATGGATGCAGGCTTGCAAAAAGTATAACAATCCATCTCAGATTGGTACACAATTCAAGTAGAATTACTTTGTTATTGTTATGCACTAACAAGGTAGTCCTTGGTTCCGCAAGCCGTCACAGGGTTTTCCATTCCTTCATTAAGGCAAATATCAGTGGTATGTCTTGGGCAAGATAGCTTGACGGAGCCCATCCTGCTCCAGGCTTCCTCTATCCTACTCATTATGCTGAATGCTTAACAGCAAGGCATTGGGTTCCTTCTCCCCCTCCCCCTCCCCCAAACAGCCTGTAATTGTTTCGATTTAATAAAATAGCTAAACTATTCTCAGCGTCAACCATTTTTCTTTGGTTCCTTTTGGCAAATAGTTTGAATCTTTCAATAAGAATGCTATTACAGTATTCCTTCCCTCTTTGTATTTGATTTTTGTTCCATTTAAGATACAATATATCCGATGTTACAGGTTTGTATCTACATCAGATTTTTACACTTTGCCTAAATATAGGCAGTTTTGCCATCTTGAGTGTTTCCATTGTTTTGATAATGTCTGCTTGATTTAATTCATAACACCTCGTGTTAACTACAGCAGAATTAAAAGATTTTGACAACAGAATAAAACTTTCAGCTCAGTGTAGTAATATGCCTCTACATTAGAAAATTGGAAGTAATCATTAGTGTCTTTATTTTCAAATTCAATTCTTGAGTTCGTAACTCCTTCATCTTCACTGTATCAGTACAAAATAACTTCTAGCTGAACAAAGGTGTTTTTTGTTTTGTTTTTTTTAATATATATATGATTGCCCATTGTTTATTTTTACCATTTAGAATAGCTATCAATTTACCCTTTAGCACTTACTAGGCATCTTGGTTTGCCCAGCAAAAAACACTGAATGATAGTGTTTGAATTTCATCGTTGTGCTATCATATCAATTTTCGTCATACACGATAGATACATGTTACAGACTTTCAAAGTTAGTAAATGCGCAAAATTTTGGCATCCCTGGAAGAGAAAGCTGTTTCTGTTGAAGTATCTGACATCTTAGTGTTTTGGTTAAACCCCCACCAACACTGCTTTGCAGATGACTTGCCTAATGTAATTTTTGCACACTTACGTTGATTTGAAAAAAATCCTTATGGTTGCTTATTTCATAAGTTTTGATCTTTTTCTATCTTTAATCAGTAAGAATATTCTTGCATTTGAATATAATTCACAACAGTATATAATGTATGAGAGACATGTTGTTCCCTTAAAGGAAGCACACTACTTGAAGATATTATGAATTTTCATAAGTGGAAAAGGATATGTTTATCAGTGCAAACGTGGTGTTTGATTCATTTGAATATAAATCCATTTTATGGAATAATTTAATGGCTGTTGTTCAGGGTTGCAGTGTAAGAAACGGCCCCTAATATGCAGGAAATCCACTAAAATGATTGTTTTTTGGTTCTTGCATAGAATTCAATTTGAGGTTTAACCTCTTAGAAAAATTTTTTTTTTTTTTTTTTTTTTCTTTTGAAAAAAATTTTTCTTGAACTTTTTCATCAGGTTTCAAAAATATTTTTGGCAATGTGTATTTTCAGGTAAATCTAGCATTGATATAGTGTATTTGGGTGTGGATGGACGTGAGTGAAAAAAATTCTCATTCACAGAACTCCATATTGACTTGTAAATTTTTATTTTTTTAAATTTTCATTTTAATTTTATTTTAAAAAAAAAAAAAATGATTTTTCTTTTCTTTTTATTTTTTTTCCAAAGAAGAAATTTTCTAAGTGATAAATCCCATGACATTTTTTTACCTTTTTTCTATTTTGTTAACTCCAGCTCCTCATCTCCCGATTCGAACAACTCTCGGATGTGAGCAGTTTCATTTCCTGCCTGGTTTTTTACTGACACAATAACTCCAGCTCCTCACTTTGCATGCTTTTCTTGTAGTGGTGGCTTTTTTCAACTAATGAACCAACCAGTGACTCCAACTCTCCTCTTCCTACCCTTGTTTGTTCAAAAGAGAAAAAAAAACCAAACTCTCCCTCCCATTTCTGAAGCCTTCAGCTGTCTTTTCTCAATTCCATATTAATCTGCATCCCTCCCTATCATTGGACATTTTCTTGACCAACAACAACTTTCTTTATCCTTACCAAGACAATACTGGGTTTTATCTATAATGATAATTATCTTTTATTAGCCTAACTTATTCAACTGGTTGTTTTCTATTTTATTTTCTATCAGAGCAGCCACAAAGAATCCAAATCTATCACCAGCTGCCAGGGCTGTGCACTGTAGCTACAATTTCTTTTCATGGTTGGGATAGAAATTAATTTGTGACTAAATGGTGATGTCTATGCTATGAATATGAGCTCCTTGTAAACAATCTTATATTTCTTGAAATGAAGTGTATTAGATGTTTAGTAGAAACTATTAAAATTGATTCACACTTTAATATAGCATATTCTAGGGGTTGAGCATGTTCTATGTCTGCTTCTGGGGCTGGGGGTGTTTGACTACACTCCTTTCTCTTTTTCTTTCTGGATAGGAATGTATATCTTTACTCTGTGTGATCTATTCTGCATCAAATAATACCTGACGAAGGTTAAACAGCAGAAACATTCTGAAGATGAACCAAGATGAGAACATATTGATGATCCTTCCTCTAAAAAGTCAAGACAAATTCACAAATAGCTTGTGAAAAAAAGGTTTTATTAAATTTGATGTTTATTGCATAACAATCATCTCTTTCTTTTTGAGTCAACAGCTTCTCTTTTTTTTTTTTTTTTTTTTCTTTTTTTTTTTCCATCATCTTGGATTACGAATAACTAAGTAAGAAATGGAAATTATTTTTTTTCTAGATTGAGGTGTTGATTATTTTCCTAATTATAGATTAATATGGCTATAATTATGGGTCACTGCTAAGATGAGACAATTGTTAGACTTCCAGGCATCGAATTGTGACTTTGTCTTTTGCTGTGTATTACAAATGAAGATGTATTTCTTTTTTTGTTGATAAATACATCGGCTACCACACATGCACACTTTTTTTTTTCTTTTCTTTTTTTTCTCCATCTACTCTGGCACTTGTCCAAAATTCTTCTTTGGACTTGATTTGACACTCTTGATTCATGTGGCAAAACATGCTCCATCAATATGAACAGTTATTATACTTTGATCATTTTAAACAGTTGGTACCTGTCTATAGTTCTTTCCTCATTTGCTGCATATCAAAATGCAATTGTCCTCAAACTACAAAATCGAATACTGGATCAATTTTTTCCTTTTTCTGTTATTTATTTACCAAGCCTTTCAAATTTCTTTATAAATTGAAATTTAAAAAATCCATTATAATTTTTTCATCTTCCTGGATTTTCTTTATTTCAGCAGCTGTAGGTGGCATTCTGACAATCTGGACAGGTACTATAACTTAGTCTTTTACTCTACAACCTTTTAATGTATGGCTTGTAGGCATTTTTGTAATTTCAAAAAAAAAAAAAATCATTTTCTGTTGGCTCCACATCAGTTATATGTACAAAACATCTAAGTTTCTGTATTTTTATTTATTTTCTTTAGCTTTGAGATCCCTTAGCCAGCTCCATTTTTCATTTTTAGATTTTTTTTTTTTTTTTTTTTTTTTTTTTTTCTCCCCTTTCTTTCTTCTAATATTCAAAAAAAAATTTTATTACCTGTTTGAATATTGAATTCGGTTTTCGGAACCTGCCTTCCTAATTCTGTTATGGACAAGTTTCCTGATATAAACTCAAATTAAAATAGATAATTCAGAATTTTTCAGATAAATCTGGGATATTCACATATATTGGCAGTATTCTGGGTACCTTATTTGGAATTAGTTTTTCTGTATTGTTGCTGAAAGAACTCTTCCAAATTAGACAATATACTTACTATGTGTAGACTTTTAATTTTTTTTTTGTTTTGTTTTTTTTTTTTTCCTCTTTCTCTTGACTGTTGTCCTCATTTTGGTTCATCTTTCCAAATTCAGACAAATGTTTTACAATATTTGTTTGGAGAAATTCCCCAACTCCAAATTTTATTCTTATAAGTTTTTTGAACTAGGGAGTTCAAACCTCATTACACTTATCAATCTGAACTCGCTGGCGATATCTTTTGGGGGGGGGGATTTTGGTTCTATCCCAGTTCCTATTTAATGTATTTTAATTTGATTTAATAATAAGTAGACAGCTTGTATATGCACAAGACCAAAAAATATTAGTAAATCACCAATGCTACTGTACCTGTCCAAATTATCAGGTTGGTTAAGAATTTGACTAATGATGCCAATATAAGGTTGTTTAACTTGTAAACTCAGCTGCAAGAAATAATTTCAATACTTAGAGGTTTGCTCGTTGTTTCTCTATTTTGTCTTTGGGAGTTGCAGTCATTGGTAGCCATTTTCTTCTTGATGATAGCAGCAGCTTTACTACCGATCTGTATTTGTGCATAACATGTTGCCTGCTTTTGTAGTTCTGCACAACTCTCTTAACTGCTAGGCTTTCCTTTTCTCTTCTCTATCATTCTCTTTCACTTTATCTGTTCTGATGTTTGCTTAGCCCTTGTTTTGTAAACATTAGCAAGCCAGCTCATTTCAATTTAACTGTCTCCATTAGGCATAAAAATTCTATGTCAATACTCCCTAAATATTTAAAGAATTCATCTAAAATGTGGAGGTCAGCTAGAATATTTTTGTGGTATCAGTGGCTAATATATAGGAGGGGGGTCTCTATCATATGTGAAGTTGGGGGGGGGGGTCCCCTCTCTTTTAATCCTGCTTGAGGCCTATTCTCCGATCAACTGCCAAAGGGTAATCAGTCTTGGCATAACTTGCCTTTGAAAGCAACTATCATGTTAAGATGAAGGTAGAAAGTAACTATAAAATTGAAAATAATGATCCATAATACTTCCTCAAATAAAGATGAATTTAAAAAAGCATGTAACATATTTTGAATATCTGTGATCTTCATTATGCCTTTTGCGCCGAGACAAATATGTATTTTCAGTTCTACTTTAGTGTAGAGAGAAATGCTAGGAGGAAAGATAGAATGTACTTCTACTTACTAACATTGCACCTGTCGAAGACAAAGGGTTTATTTGCATCTGCACCTCTGCCTAGAGTCAAAGTATCTTTGCACTCTATCCAGGATTAGTGTCACCCTTTAGCACTTCTATTGTGGATTATCACATGAACGAATGATGGTTGGATATAGATTTGGATACTTCTGACTTATTGGAGAAAAGAAGTTCTAATTGTAGAAACATTGAAAATGTCCAACTGTCAACAAAAAATCACACTTATAATTATTGGACTATCAACCCAGGTGAGCATTTTAGATCTCTGAAACCATGTTATTTGGATTCTCCCATTTTTATGTATGAACTGCTATTCATCATTTTTCTGACACCAATGTGAATTAATCCCTGTTCTTAAGTAGAATGAAAACAATTCAACCAATAGCTGTTTATTTGTGGCAATACCAAATCTTAGGACTATAACTAAGTTCAAGTTAGACCCTAGATATGCTAATTTGATTTTTCATACCTTTAAAAGCCCTTTCCCTAGGAAGAACCTTCATTCTATGCTTATGTTGTATTAAAATAGTTAATTCCAGAAATTAACCCGTATTTACGTTCTGACAAACTGATGCTCATATAATAAAATGTCACTGCGAGATTGATGTTGGGCTATGGCAATTTTCTCTCTCTCTCTCTTTTCACCCTCCTCTTTTGCATGAAAATCTTTTTTCATTGTTCTACTTGTAACCTTTATTTTATTTTTCTGAAGTAGATATGAAATCTTCACTATTAAGACTGATCACATGACTTGAAAGGGATGAATAGTTTTTCAGTATTATTGAGATTCTAGAAGCGAAAATGATTTTTCTCAAAATGTGTTTTAATGTCTTTTTTTTTTTTTTTTTTTTTTTTTTTTTTTTTTCTCCCCATATATTATTATATACACATAACATTCTGATGTATCTTGTAACTTTGCATTTTATGAAAACCTGATGTAATCTAGGCTAATTATTTTCGGATACAATCAAAGGGAAATAAATCCAGTAGTCAATTTTGTGAACCAGAGTGTTCAGAGGATATTCTATGCTTTTTATAAGGCAAATATAATTCCAAATAGTGTTAAGATCTCCAGCTGGTGATAGATTTGTTACAAGTGTTAAGTTAAAAACAAGTAGTTTTGGGGGTTTTTTTTTTTTTTCCCCCATGCACTGAACATAATTAACAAATACACCATATTCCCAGTTCATATTTTTATAAAAGAAGTGGGGACTATCTTTTTAGTTGAAGTATTGTACATCATTGTTAATTTTGACTACTATTTTCCATCATCATCATTTTTATTGGTTTCTCACTTAGTGAGTAAACAGCACAGGTGCAGACCTGAAATAAAAAAATAAGTTCCCAGTGAAACTTGTCGTTGCTTTGCTTTTGCCTGGGAAAACCTGGTGAATGCCCAGCTGCTCTTAACCAGCTGAGCTACAGGAATTAGGCAGATAATCGGCTCAACACCTTTAACCTACTCTCTTTTCCTGATCTCTCCTATTCCCCCCCTCCCCTTAAGATGAAGGAAACTAGTAGTCAAAAATGAATTAAAACGATTATGTTGATGAGTTTAAGAATGATTGGGAAGCGACGTGTCGTAAAAAGGCTCCATATACTTTTTGTTGATTTTTGAGGTTAACTTCTAATGATTAGTTTTTATTTGTCCTTTTCTGGTATTCTGCCTAAGCCATATATTTTGTTCAACTTTTTTTCTCTTTTTTTTTTTTTTTTTTTTTTTTTTTAAATCCTTGTGATTTTTCAAGAAAAATCTTATTTATACACTGTTTGGTGTTTTATCTTTTTCTTTTTTTCTTTCTTTTCTTTTCTTTTTTTTTTCCCTCCCTCTCCCCTTAAAATTGCATGGAAGTCATAAGTAAATGTTGTTGCTGTTGTAGACCTTTCTCTCCTTCTGCCTCTCTTTCTTATACGGCTTGTGTATTTGTGTCTGGTCTTGGGTGCAATTTGAGCCAGAACATCATTATTGTATTATAATGGATGATTGGTAAACTATTCTATACATTCAATGTGATTTTTTTTTTTTTTTTTTTTTTTTTTTTTTTCTCTCTCTCTCTCTCTCTCTCTCTCTCGTGTTGTCGTCCCCCCCTTCAGACTGACTTATAGGCTCTATAAAAAATTTTCACCTTTTTAACACTCTTCCTCTCTCTCTCTCTTCAACCCTCTTGCAACTAAAATTGCCTTTCTTGAAAAGAATACATATCTACCATATATGCCGGTATATAAGACTGACATTTGTTGTTCTTTCTTTTCTCCCTTTCTTTAATTCAAATATTACGCTGTGTCCAATGTACTTGTGTTCTGACTGGGCGGGGTAGTGCTTCTATCAAAGCTCCGTGTGGATTGTTAAGGGGCTTAGATGAGTTACTATGAACAGTAGTCCTCCAAATATCCTTGTAAACCATTTATCTTATAGTCCGGCATATACGGTAATATTGTTGTTATAAGCATTAGTATTTCATACTTAACCTGTCTTAGTTTTAAGGAGTGTTTTTCAGCAAAACTGTCGTCTGATCTTCAATGTTATTACATTGTATTCTGCACAGCATTGGTACTTCAAGTATCAAATTCTCCAACAACTGAAGAAACAGGTGAACCCAAAGAGGCAATCTCTTAGTTCAGTGTCCTAAATTATCCCAGTTTTTGTGGGGATACTTGGTCAGTTATGACAAAATACTTAAAGAATATCAAGTCTGATGAAGGCGTTTTTAGAAGAATTGAAGGAAATAATTCATTTTTTTACTGCTATTTGTAATTTGGGTTGATATTTTCTTTATTTTTAGAGCTACAATGCTCTTTTCTTTTTCTTTGTTTTTATGCTTGAACACCATGGATGAAAATGCAGTTTTCAACCTTCAAAATAAAAATGAAAAAAATAACAAATATCAACTTTTTAATGAATGGTTTGTGGGGCATTTATCAGCCACTCATTTTTATTCGCACAATTTCAAAATAAAACACACCCTCTTTCAAAACTTACTTTATTCCTATATGATAAAATGAATACGCCAATAATTATATTTGCTGGTGGAATGTTTATTTTCCTTTGTATTTTTTACACTTAGTTTTATTAGCTTTGATAAGTTGGTATTTTGTTGTAACTGACCATGTGCTCTCATGACATCTATGATGATTTGGGACACTGAACTGGAAGTTGCTCTCTGGGGGGGGTGGAGGTCGGGTGGTAGCTTCAGTGATGAAAATAAAAATGTCTAGTATTTGGATTGTGAACATTTTTCTTTTATATTCACTACCTACTAATTAAAGTTTGTTTTGTTGTATTTTTTTTTTTTTTTTTTTTTTCCTCTCTCTTTCTTTCTTTCCAGTAATACAAAAATAACGTAATGAGATTCATCTGTTTGATCAATTATACATAATCAGTTGCCTAATGAAGCTGCAGAGAGAAATAATCTGAACTTCATCTCCAAGACTTACCCAACACAGGCATAGAAACGGCACTGGATTTAGAAATCAACTGCATCTGGGGTCAGAGGATCAATATCAGCCTTGAGCCTCTTGTCACTGGAAGCTGCTAACCTTTGCCTCCAAACTTGCTTGATTTCTAAATTCAGCACTATTCTAATACCTGTATCTGGTAAGTCTGAGATGGAGTTCGAATCACTTCCCCTTGAAGCCCAATTGATGCCATCTGAATATTTAGCAACCTTTGCTGATCTAATAATTTATACAAGATACTTTGAGGCTTGTGGCCAACCTCAAATGGACCGTCACCTCCCCTGTTCCTATACTTCTTACTCGGTCATAAACTGGTTAGTTAGTTGGTTGGTTGGTGCAGTGTTGCTTGCTTCAAACTTTGCATGTTTGCATTTAGTTCTAGCGTTGCATCCTCCTCTTTCTCCATCTTGACCCTCACCCTTACAAGAAGGGGATGGACAAACCTAAAACCTATTGTGATTGTGTGTGAAAATTGAATATATCGCCTACCTTCTTTCTTCTTTCACCTTTCTATCCACATTAAATCAATATAACCAAATATTCAACATGTCATGCCAATTTTAAGTACCACTTTTTTTTCTTTTTTTTTTTTTTTTTTTTTAATTTAATGGTGACATGAAGTATCTTTTCCAATGAAGATTCGCCCAGCAAGCAGAATACTCAACTTGAAAAGGAAAAAAAAAAATCACTCCTTGAATATTCAGCATTCAATTAACTATTACTGAAGCACTATCAAATAACTTTTCTTCTCTTCATTCTAATTCTTTACCGCATGTGATAACTAAAAATCTTGTACTCTCTTCCAATCTAATCTACAACCTTTTTAAACTTTTTAGTATGCCAGCTTCTAAGTGTTGTTTTAGTATATGTTTATCTGTTGCTGTCATGTTTCATGTGGCTTTATTCTCTGAATGTTTTCGGCATAACAATTTTGACCAATACTTATTACCAGCATAGACAACAAAACTTGTCCATCTTCCTGCTTGCTCAAGGAACTGGGACCAGCCTGTTTTAGATTTTTGTAGTTTTCAGTATTTAACTTGCCTTGCTATTAATATGACTGAATTAGGATTATTTGCTTTGACTATAAAATGATTCATGTATTGCGTTGGTGTTGTTGATGAAATTGAATGTAAATAACTTGTTTTATTAGCTTTTTTTTTTTTTTAATTTACTTTGACTCTTAGTCATGAAGACTGAATTAAAAGTAATGATTCGTTTGTTTGAATCAAAATCTGGTGGAACTGTTTTTGTAAATCCAACTTTTTTAACTTGTTCACTGCTGCTATAAGTATTTGAATCCCTTACGTAATGCCGACCTATGTTTTTGGTAAAAATAGTTCATGAAAATCCTGTGTTATTCAAATCGAAAAATATACAGCATGTTAAAATGAGCATACCCTCTGTGAGAAATTGAGTCTAGCGCTATGGTTCTCAACAGGAGAGGACTGAAGCCACCCATCCTTCCTGGGGCAGAATTTCATTTCATTTCTGGTATTTGTTCATCCCTGACTGGCCTATCACTTGTAATGGAATCAATCAAATGGAATACATTGGTATCATTTGAGCAGGAAATGATTGGGTAGTTATTAAATGGGATATTTCTGTTGCCATAGAGATCAAGGATTTTTAGATGATTTCCTTCATACTATGTCGCTAGTATCGGAGATGGGAGTGAAATTTAGTGGGGGTTACGGGTTGAGAACCTCTGGAGCTCATGTATATATTTATATATGCTGAGTCAAAGGTAATATGTAACATGCCATTAGACCCATGTGCTTCAGGTGGCAGTGAGCATGTTGAAATTCTTTTTGGAGTAGACAATTCATCTGCCAATGTTCGAATTCTTTTCAGTTAAATTCTGTAGAGATGAATTGCTGTATTTTCTGGCATCGAGGATCCTCTCTCTCTCCCTCTCCCTCTCTCTCTCTCTTTTCCTTTCCTGAAAAAAAAATAAGTTTCAGATAATTCATCCTGCCTCCTACGTGCCAAAAGTTTGTTTCTTTTCTTTTCTACCTTAATAATTTTGTCGAAGTTTTTATGCTTCTTTGAAGCCAGAGCATCATTGATCCAGGAAATATGGTAATTTATTTTAAGTATTGAAATCTTAGGTTTGAAACTGAATTGTGTGAATCATTCAAACAGCTGAGAAATTCTGGAATTTCTCCTTTTTTTTTTTTTTTTTTTTTTTTTTCTTTCCTTCAATTATTTCTTGAGTATAAAAAGTAAATATTCATGAAAGTAGTTGTATGCAGTTTGTCTTTGACAATGATTGTTAAATCCTGCCTGCTACGATTTTTGCTTTCCTTCCAGATCGGATGAACAAAATCATTTGCTCATTGCCAGCGTCCAATTGCCGAATGACAACGCTCAATTTGATGCTTCCCATTATGATAGTGAAAAAGGAGGTAAGTAACTCTTGTTGCTTTTTTTTTTTTTTTTTTTTTTTTTTTTTCCCCCCACCTTCTCAAACTTCTGCTTCACTTTCATGTCATAAAGACTGAAAGTGACCAGACAAAAAGCAGTTATGTCAACGCATAAATTACTGTAGCACAGTAATGTACTCAGGTTGACTTTAAATTTGCAAATCCCATTCACAGGAACTGTTGATAAAGGGGTTGAAATAAGACTTAAGAATAATATTGTCTAGGGGAATGAATTTTCTTTTACCTTTTTAGATTATAATGGAGCAATGTAGTTTGACCATTGTGCAGCCAAGCTTATTTTTGGTCTTTCTCTCTATTAGAAACTGTCAACACAGGCTTTTTCAGTTTTCGACTGCATCAATGAAGTTGAAGGGCTGAACATTTTTTTGAAATTTATACCCTATGTCTGGAATTTATTTTGGATGTATCTTATTTTCTGCACAGAATTTGGCGGTTTTGGCTCAGTTAGTGGGAAGATCGAAATTGAGATCAAGATTAATCATGAAGGAGAAGTAAACCGTGCTCGCTATATGCCTCAAAATCCATGTATTATTGCTACAAAGACGCCGTCCAGTGATGTGCTGGTCTTCGACTACACCAAGCATCCATCAAAACCAGGTGAGACCCTTTTTTGAATAAACCAAATTTTTGAATTGGTTCAAAGCAATCAAGATAATTTTCCTCTAAAGATGCCATTATTCTGAAATATGATACCTTTAAGACCCTTCATCCAACTTCCAGAAAAAACATTATTTTTTTTAATCTGGCTGATTTTATTTGTTGCTCAGCTATTCTTTGCTTCAATTCCCATAGTATCATTATATTGATTAGATAGATCCAGTTTTTCAAGAAAGTTGATATGCATGTATTCTGTTTCAGAATTATTAGATCAAACAGACCCTGCTTTAGAAGTGTATTCATTTGTTGGTTTATTTTATGTTGAACTAGCATAGCCACCAAAGGTGGTGTCAGGGATTCTATCCTCTTTTTTTTTTTTTTTTTCTTTTTTTTTTTCCTCCTCCCCGTGTGTGTGTGACACTAGGGGGGCAGGAGTCCCCTGTGTCCTGAAAATTACGAAAATTATTATGGCTGTTACCAAAAATTACTATGGTTATTACCAGTAATTACTATTGTTATTACAAAAGAGTTATCTGTGTTAAAAGGGATAATGTGTTTTTCGAGATAATATAGGAAGTGCGGGCATCTCAATCTAGTGTCATCTGTCAGATCCTGGGTTGCAAAAACAAATGCTTTTGGAAAAAGGTTTTGTTCCCGATTCGATGACCATGTCATGGGAAGTTGAGTTATCTGTACTTTTTCAATCTAGTGTCATCTGTCAAGTCCTGGGGTTCAAAAACAAAGCCAGATATAAGGGCCAGTATTTGGGGTCTAGAGAGAGAGAGAGTAAAAGCTTATGAAAGGAAAGTTATTTGCAGAGTCCTTGCGAGAGGGGGAGACTAATTTATGATATTGAACAGACCTGCGTCGCGAGATGAATGAGGGACAATGTTTTGGGTTTTTCCGGAAAGGTCGAGACGGCAGGAGAGGAAGAGATAAGGGAAGTCGGTTGCAAGAGATACAGTGTCGATACCAAGGGCTTAAATAGGAAGGATTTTCATAACGAGCAAGCTGAGTAAAATTTGGGTCTGGAGAAGAGTCGTTGCCAGCTCTCTCTCTCTCTCTCGTGTCAGCCGTCCGCCCTTAGTAACCGTCAACCGCTGCTACCATTCAGTAGACTACCGTTCGTGACATGAGAGACCAGTCGTCATTTTGACTTAGATAATAATCGGCCTCCTCTCTTTTCAACTGCGAATAGGCATTTCCCATCTCCAGAGATATTGATAATCAATATTCTATATTAAACATATAAACAAAATTCCGTTTTGTTGCCTTCTTTTACTAACCCAGAACCACGGCTGGTTTAGTATAGTTTGATGAGACCACCCCCAACAGAAAACGACCCACATGTGTTCCAGCACTCATGGCCGTATTTACTGACTTAACATCAGTACTCCAGGTCATAAATAGTTTATTCCTACTATATCCATTCTGTGAGAGGGATTGTTTTGTTTTTGGTTGGTTGGTTGGGGGTATACAAAATTTTGATACTTCAGTTTGATGGCAAGTTATGAGCATGAATCGATCTGGGTCATCTCCAGTCCCAAGCTTGCAGGATAAAGGATCTGGTGGTATACTGTCTTTCTTTTTTTTTTTTTTTTTTTTTTTTTTTTTTTTTTTTTTTTAATCCACGGATTTCAAAATACCTCTTCTCTTTTTGTAAACAGATCCAAGTGGTGAGTGTAACCCTGAACTGAGATTGAAAGGACATCAGAAAGAAGGGTGAGATTTTTTTTTTTTTTTCTCCCTTTTCCCCCTCTATTATAAGATAATCTCTGTTTATCCACTTGAAATATTGTAGAACATTGAATTTTATATATCAGTCCTTGCTACAACAGACAGCTTTAATCACTGTCGAGTTTTAGGTTATTCTTGTGTCCTCGCATTTACATCTATATTTATTCAGACTTTGCCCAGCCCTAACCTGGAATTTTGCATACTCCCCCACCCCAATGCCTAGAGAAAATGTTTTGGGTGTTGGGGTGATATAAATTTATTGTTCAAACCATACTGGTCGTATTTTCATCAAATTAACTTGATAATACCATAACCACTCCCTAATTTATGAGGTAAAAAGCAGCATATATCCTTTGGGTTGCTAGCTTTTTCCTTGTGATTTTAATCCTAATTAATCACAACTTCACTCAGGCCATTGATCTACAGCATTGGAAATAAATCTTTGGGTGCATCCATTGATCTTGATCATACATTTTTCAGTCAATTGGTTCCTAATGTTAAACATTAATTTTCTCTGCCGTGTCATTTTGGGTTGATATGAAGCTAGTGAGCTGTCTTCGTTGAAATTGTGGTTCTCAATATTCATACAGGAACTCATAAAACTTTATTCCTTTCAAATGATAAGTGATCAGATGGGAATGAAAATTTTCGAGGAACCTAACATTCCTTACCTTCATTTTACATCTAGAATTTACAAGTGGAGGGTCTGGTAATTTATTTCTAAATGATAGATCTTTGTTTGGGGGGTGGTCCAAAACAAAGACGGTCAACAGTAGATTTGAGCTGGAGTTTGAACAACAAAAACACCTAATTTTGTGCTTTTTCTGAAATGATTTGATCCCAAATTGATTTTTTTATTTTTTATTTTTTTATTTTTTTTTTTTTTTTTTTTTTTTTTTTTTTTTCAGTTATGGTTTGTCATGGAATCCCAACTTGAATGGACATTTGCTTAGTGCTTCTGATGATCACGTAAGTATTTGCTTAGAATTTAACTTTGGTCAGATCTGGCCAGTCTATCTGACCTATCAAACAAGTTTGTTTACAACCAGATCTTGTACAATCTTTTATACAAATCAACTATAGAGGCCAGGGTTCTCACCTGTCAGGGAATTTTACCAATTGTCAGTAGTTTTGAATATTTTGTATATTGTCTGAAAATCAGCTTGAAAATGGTTTCTGACCTTTTGGTATTGATGAAAGCGTTCTCCTTTTTGTTTGATCTTTTTTTTTTTTTTTTTCCCCCAGTGGTTTCAACTAATGGCAAAAAAAAAAAACTAATATATATTGTCGGAAATATTTTGGCAGACCTATTTTTAGCATTCAGTTCATGACTAATTCATGAACTACGATGAAAAATATTTAAAAATTGACCTTTTTATTAATCATATTTATGACATAGATTACATTTATTCAAATTTTAGTATTGTACGGATCAGATTGTTTTTGTTTTTTTTTTATAGTTGTGAAATGGATGCTGTTATAATGTAACTCTGCCACAAGATTTGCAATATCCGGTTCAAATGAACCCTGCTGTGTTGACCCCTGGTGGTGTGCAGACCCCAGTAACTTGTGTAGATAGCCATAAAATCAAATTTAAATTTGAGTTACCTTAAAACTGTTTGAATTTTAAAATAGTTGGGGAAAGAATGCCTTTTTTGTCATGCAATGAGTGAGATTACTTTCATTGTTCACATTTAAATATCTTCATTTTAATTCTGCTGAAGAATTTGTATTTTGATTTCATTCCTTGTTTTCTCTTTTTGCAGACCATCTGCTTGTGGGATATCAATACAACTCCAAAAGAAGGCCGTGTTATTGATGCTCACACAGTATTTACTGGACATACTTCGGTTGTAGAAGTGAGTATCAGTTTGACTGAACCGATCAAAAAATAATCAATATTTTGTCAGTGCACTTTTCAGCTTTGGATTGTTTTCTTATAAGTAAAAAAAACTCAGCAGTGAATTTTGACCTAGGATATTTAGATTAGTTTACCTTTGCTGTTGTAAAATGGCGGCAATATTTGGATTATTTTACAACTACATTTTACTTGTAAAATATCGAGCATTATGTTGCTCTGCATTTTCTTGTTTAGTAATTTCTGAATTTTGAACTAAAGATGAAATTATGGAAACTAACTATCCTTTGCCTTATTCCCATGCTATGCATAGAAAGAAAATGAAACTAATTTCTATCAAATATAGAATTTTGTATAAACATAGAAAGATGTTATAAAAGCAAAATATATATATGTATATTTATTTATTTATTTATATATTGAATGCCTTATTTCTCGCAACTGAGTTATTTCTTTTCCTTCTTGTCAGGATGTGGCTTGGCATCTTCTTCATGAAAGTTTATTTGGATCCGTTGCTGATGATCAAAAACTCATGATGTAAGTTTTACTGAATTTTGATCTGACCTTTGCTACATTTTTAACTCAAATATTGTTTTTCATTACAATTGTTCTAACGAATCCTAAATTTTTTTTTTCCCTCCCCTTGTAGATGGGATACAAGATCAAACAATACAAGCAAACCCAGTCACACTGTCGATGCCCATACTGCCGAGGTTAACTGCTTATCTTTTAATCCCTACAGTGAATTCATTCTGGCCACTGGATCAGCTGATAAGGTAAAAGTTTTTGCTTTCAATTGATTAAAGCAGCAAGAGGCAACCAACAGCCTGTAAAAACATTTTGATCTGTCTGTAAGATTATACTTGAAGATACTTGGTCTTTTTTCAATAGACTTCAAGAGATACTAAGCTAGAAATGAATTATGACTAAATTGAATTCTTCAAACTTTATTATTTGGCATTTTTGGTTGTGTGCGAATGATTCTCTTGCATACATTTTCCCTTGAGTGGGTGTGGGCATGCTAACGGGGCAGGGGCGGGGGGCAGTATATGAAATTTATCGAATAAGAACCAAGTTTTCTTAGAGATATTTCACCATTTGCCATTTTACTGATAAGCGGACAACTTAATTGGGATTTTATTCTGTGACGCAACCACTTCAGCTGTTGCAACATGGCTGATAAGTCACATTAAACACCTTTCCCTCAGCACCATTCATTCTGAAGTAAACTGGGTTTTTTGTTTTGTTTTTTTTTTTAACCCCTTTCAAGACTTGTTACGTGAATATCCTGAGGTTTCTAAGACTGTTGGGATTATATTTGTCTCCTCAATCTCTTGTAGAACTGGGACATTTAAATTCAGGCATAAAGCACCTTAAGTTGGTCTTGAAAGGGTTGAAATAATTGTTTAGATTCATGTCTATTCAAGAATTGTTGTCTCACCTTTATTTTATTTTCCTTTCAGACTGTTGCTCTTTGGGATTTGAGAAATCTGAAATTGAAGCTGCATTCATTTGAATCCCATAAAGATGAAATCTTCCAAGTGAGTCACTTTTTCAGTTTTTGTTTATTGCAACTAGATTAAATATTAGCCATGATGTTCACATTCCAATCGGCAAATATTCAATCTCCCCTCATTTCTATGCACGACACTAAGTTTGCACAGCTCATTCTCTGTAATGCCCATGTTGTTGAGCTGGAAAAATGGACTCGGTCCATTTTTGCGTAAATTTACGTCTCTAATCATAATCCACCCCACCCATTTCTCCTTTCCTCCCCAAATTCTAAGAGGTAGTGGGGTAATGTTTGAAAACTATTCTAAAATCTTTCCCCCTTGGTCACATGGGTACTTGAAAAATTTCATGGGGTTATATCACATACAGATTGACGCACAGACTTTTGGTGAATTAGATGGGATGCTAATTTGCCTCGTACCTTTTTGTAGAAATATTGTAATGTCTTTTTTCTTTTTCTTCCTTGTAGGTTCAATGGTCACCTCATAATGAAACTATTTTGGCCTCCAGTGGCACAGACCGTAGATTGCACATTTGGGATCTTAGGTGAGTCAGAAAGTTCTTGATTTTTCTCTTTGCTCTGGTACTCATATTGAAAATATTTCAAGAAAAGCCAAGTACAGGCATCTCCCGTTATAACATCAGGGTTCTCACCTTTCAGAAGGTGTTCAGAGAGAGAAATTAATTTCTCAAATTCTGAGAATTTTATAAATCGTTGGAATTTTCTCAATTTCCAAAGATGGTCCGAAAAAATTTTTTTTTTTTTTTTTTAATCTTTTCCCCCCTCTTTCTCATACAGCCAAATCCTTAAAGTATATGGGTTTTGAAAAGGAAAAGGTTTTATTGAATAAATCTTTGAAAATCATTCATCCTGAGTGAGTGGTCATAGAACTTCTCAATATTATTGAATGCCCCCACACCCTCATTCCTTTTTCGTGAAAATGCGGGAATTGAAAGAATCGGAAGACTAGGTACAGCTACGTCTTAATTGTGGGAGGGGTCACCTTTCCTTTTCTCTTCTCGACATATATAGTTCTTTGAATAAAATGCTATCGTAGCTTTGGGTTTTTTGTTTTGGGGGGGGGGTCTCTCTCCCTCTCCCTCCACAAGGTATAGGATAATTTAATGGGGGGGGGTAGGAGGCTATCAATTACCTCAATGTTGACTTATCTATTATCGGGGAAATTTGGGCTGGTTAGTTGGTGAGAACCCTGAACATGAATGTTTGGGTGTGGAAACTGACAAAATTTGCTAGATGTTAAAACATCTTATCTGCAGGTTTTTGTTGAGTAAATAAAGTTAGTTTAAAAGATAAAACCATGAATTTTCTCAACTTCTTCCAGCAAAATTGGTGAAGAACAGTCTGCTGAAGATGCAGAAGATGGTCCACCTGAATTATTGGTGAGTAAAGCTTTTTCAGAAATTCTCTCCATATTTTGGGAAAATTTTCAGACTATTTATTGATCTATATTTTAAATGAACGGTACACAATGGATTTTTCAGGTGGAATGATTTGTGTATTTGATCAATATTTATCCACTAGCCTTAAGGACGATTGAACCCTGCCACATTGAAATACAGTGGCAAACTACTACGAGGTCCTCCCAGATAAAAAAAACTATTTTTGGAAACCAGTAAAAAGTCTTGACCCCCTGTCAACTTTTTGTGGCAAAAAGGATCTGGAAACAATGCAGATGCTATAAAAATTATTGTTCAATTTAAAAGTGTTGGTAGCTTGATTTATTTCATTTTGAGTAGATTCATTCCCTGTTGTATATTGTGTACCCAATTGTGATTCGTCTTTTTCTTTGTAGTTTATTCATGGTGGACATACAGCCAAAATATCCGACTTTTCCTGGAATCCTAATGAGCCTTGGGTTATTTGCTCAGTATCTGAAGATAATATCATGCAAGTTTGGCAAATGGTAAATATTGACACCTTTGAACTTTTCATAGATCTCTAATTGTTGTGACTTGCTTCATTTCCTAAATGATATTTTCACTTCGTACAAAGTGTAGAATTATTTAAAATAGATAAAAATTTTCGAATAAGAGTTGTAAGTTTTAAAGGCTCATTTCTTTTTCTTCCACTTTGAACCACTCTGTCGATGGGCTTGGGTACTAAATAAAACTGATGTCAAGCTGCATACTTTAGTGACAATAATCTAGTGTCACATCACAGTGGCCGTACTAGGTTCATTAGTCAAATGAGAAATGACAACCAGCTAGCTGGGTGTTATGGGGTGTATGTATTGAGAGGATGTAAGCAAGTTTAGGATGACTGCAAGGGTCTATTTACTCCCTGCTATGCTAGGGTGAACATAGCTAACTTTGTGCTCTTAAATGGGGGGGGGCTAGTTTTTAAAATGCCATTTTTACTACATAGGTTGCATCCCTCAGCATGACAGAAAACATCTGCACTTTACTAATTGATGTATGTGGATAAATCTTAGTGCCAGATATACTTCTGTATCTTTTCTCTCTCCAGCACCCTGTGGAAGATTTCAAACTGTAGGAACACTTTAATTGCCTTTTTATTTGTAGACTTTTTCTTCCTTTTTTAATTTGAATTGGCTAAAGAAAAAAAATTTTTTTTTTTTTTTTTTCCTTTCCTTTCCTTTCGTCCGATCAGGCTGAGAATATTTATAATGATGAGGAGCCTGAAACGCCTGCAGGAGAACTTGAGACGGCCAGACCTTAAATCTGCATTTGACATGCTACTACATTCATCAGCCTGCTGCATAAGAAAATCAATTTCATCATGTTGGATGGGTAGCTAACATACCCGGCCGGCCCACCCATCAATTCTATCATTCTCTAGATCCATCCACCCAGCAATGACACTCAGACTGATTCTGTCCTCTGCCTACCCGGGGGTGCAGACGGATGGCCAATCAAAATCAACACTTCTGCATCTACATCTGTTGCTTTATAAGTTGGTATTTAACACCCTCCCTCTACCCCTACCCCCCACCACCACCCTCATTTCTTCTCTCTTTCCTCTCCCTGCCCACCCCCTCCCCCTCTCTATATAACCCATGTTTGGTGCATGTCAAGCTATGGTGCTCCTCCTCTATGTAAATAAAACACCAACAATAAAAACAACATTGTACAAGAATTTACTATTTTTACTGTTTTTGTATGTGAATAGTCCTTTACTATTAGTATGTTTGTTCCATTTGGAGTCAAATCTAATATTATCGGCCATTGAAGATTGTAAACAGACGCTCTGATATCTTTTGATTAATAAAAATAAAAATCTCACACCTTCTTCAAATGTTGAGTGATCTCTCTTTTTTTTCTTTTTCTTTTGTCAGTGCTGTATAGTATTTAGGGTTGTTTGTTTTGTTTTCCCCTCTCTCTTTTCGTGTTTGAAAATATAGGTTTATCTCTTGAAAAAATGTTATAACGTATTACTTGTCTCCTCAAGTCACTCTTACAAAAATAATGAAAGATGTCTGACCTGCTGATATCTGAAGGGCAAGCCATGATGTTGTTGTTTCTCGTGAAAGGTAGAGGTCATATGAATTAACAGTTTAATCTGTAGCCCTCTAAAAACAATGTTTGCAACCAACCCAGAAGCTTGTATATAGATATATGAACAAAGGGCTGGAAATGAGTAAATAGTAAATGTGAAGTATTCATACCCCTGCATATGTATCCAGTAACAGATCACTTTAATACACAAGGTTGTAAACTATTTTGATACAGAAAGATGTATCTTATGAATTGATTAAAGCTCATTCGGTTACCCCTTTGTTAAATCAAATTTTTTAGGCAAAAAGGCTGTGACCATCATGCATTTGTTCACATTTGACATAATTATAGACATATCTTTCCAAGATGAATAGAATAGCACCTGTCTCACAGACCTAGCTCAAAGGGTTCCAGAAATATGGGCCCCTCTGCACTTTGTCATTACCTTCCAAGATCTGTTGTTTTTACCTTAAAAATGATATGGGCTTTCTATGAAATCTCTGTATGCATATTTATTTTGGAGGTCAAATGAAAGTTCTGAACCTTTTTTTTTTTTTTTTATAAATTTGATAATAGGTTTGGCCCATGTGCAAAATTTTATGGTGGAAACCCAAAAGGGGAATTTGTGCTATGAGGATTTTAGTCAACTAGGGTGTTACACTAAATTCACAAAGGTCGATTCTTGTGAAATTTGAACAAAATCAATGGTCATGGTTTTAATCCCTTCATGATTTTACATGGAATTATCCTATTATAGAAGTGACACTTGAATCACCAAGTCCATTGTGTTTCTACGAAGCCCTGGAATCTAACTACAATTGAAGAAATCTGTCCGCACCACTATTTCTCAACATTGTATGATGTTATTAGTTTGGAGTTCCCCATTTGGATTTGTGTGGAAGTAAGAAGCTTAGACACTGAATTTTTTATGTTGCATGCTTGAGGTCTTTGAATTAAAAACTTTTATCTACACTAGCTGAATAGGCAGGAGTAAATGGCTCAGTTTTGTTCAATTCCAAAACCAAACTAAGCCTACAGATTAGTATGACATTGCATTTCTACTTGAACAGCATAATTTTTTTTTATATATACGTTGTCACCAAATTTTTTTTTACCTTTTCTTTAAATTTAGAGGGGGGGGGTAAAGAATTGTCAAATTTCACACCCCTGCACACTCAACATCAAGTAGTGTTCTAATATTTCAATTTATTCATGAATTTACTTGTTTTTCTTCAGCTCACCATTTTTATCAAGTGAGCAAGAGTGAAACTACTATTTACAATCAGGGACCACTTTTTATTGATATTCACAGAAATAAGTTTTTAACATCAATCGTAATCTCATAATAAAATGAATATGTGAGTTATTTCAAGTCAGATTATTATTTATGAAATAGCAAGTTGCCAAGAATGAAAAAGGTTTTTTTTTTTTTTTTCAATTATATTTCTGACTGCAAAAAAATAGAAATTTTTTTTTTTTTTGTGTGTGTGTGTGTGTGTGTGCAATCAACACTGCTCTTGTTCTAATTATCACCAATGTTATTTGGTAAGAGCAAGAGAAATCCAAAATACCTCTTCTCAAAGATCAATATTAAATGTCAGCCACTGAAAAAAAAATGTAATCATTTTAGAAAAAAAAAAAAAAAAAAAAAAATTGCCCAGGAGAACTCACCTGCCCACCGGTGAATTTTTAGATGATGTGCAATCATGACTGTTTCAGTGTTGGACTAATACTTTTTCTATTGTGGGTAATATCAGATTGTTACCCGTACCCCAGTTGTCTCATGAGACCATAGTAAATAGAAGCGGGCTTTCACTCAATACTTGTAACTTGAACAAATGTTTAATTTTTTTTTTTAAATTCAGTGAATTAAAAATTACTTTTCCAACAATTTTAAATCTCTCCAGACAATTGTAGTCTGATCAGTTATTTTTTGATGTTTTGTTAGTCATCAAAAACCTGCTTTAAGAATGAACTTTTATCCTATCTTCTTGAAATCAGAATTAAATTATTGCAATGTGTTTTAAAGGAATATAAAAGCCCTGGGTCATTTGCTACTATTCATGTTTTTGTGTTTGAAAACGGCCTCGACTAAACATAGAAAAGCCAAACTTCAGTCCAAGCTGACCTCCCCCTCCACACACGCAAACAAAAAAAAAAACATTCATCAAATTTAGAGAAGTGAACTCTTCCCTGTTTGTCATTCACTTTGAACCAAATGCTTTTGCCAGTTGGTTCTTACAGGAGATAATTGACAAAACCTTTAGGCCTACGAAATGTGTGTGTGTGTAAATAAAACAAAGTTGAAATAATCATCTGTCAGGAGTGGAGTTTGACCCTGCTGCAGCCAGGATTGTAATTTTTTTTTTTTTTTCTCTCCCTGGCCTCTCTGTGAAAAATTTTAACCATTAAAATTTGATCTTCTGCACCAACATTAATAATCCTCATTTTGTTCCAATAAATCAGTTGAAGAAAAAAGACCAAAGAAAACCTGAGCTTCAGTTTGTTTTAATTGACAATATTCTCATTCACATTTTGAATCAAACTCTAAAATTATTTACAAAACTGAATTTGTTGGTTTTTGTTTTGTTTTTTTATAAATAATATGAGAGGAAATAGTAAACAAAAAAATGAAAGAATGTAGATTTCTGGAAGTAGAAGAATAAAAAAGATGAGTTGAGAATGATTACAAATGAGGTAGTCTTCTTCACCAGAGGGGACTTGAGACGGAATCCAGTCGAACTGCATTCACCAAGCGGCTCAGATATTGGGGTCCAGGTTTAACTCTCTGCAA
>OY735206.1:6431970-6639470 GCA_963457665.1 Thysanoteuthis rhombus | reverse complement strand
GGAGACAAAAAAAAAGGAGTCAAATTATACTCAAAATTTCAATTGACTATTAAATTCATATTAAAAGATTCAAATATTATACCAAAGAAATAACTTCTGATCAGGATTACTTCCATTCCACTTTTAGGTAATTTTTTTTTAATTCCCAAAAGAGTTCCATTTTTTTTATTCTATTTATTGAGTCCCATTTAGGAGCATCTTCAAGTGTTTCGTGAATTTAAGAGTTAAACTCATATATGTAACAAAAATAAAAAAAGAATCTTTTAAAATCAACTTTTAATGCAATTTATTTTGATAAGATTTTCCAGTTCTTGTCTGAATTTCTGAGATGGGAAATAATCATTATACACCGATTTATTCTGTCATCCTGAAGAAGGCTGGCGGTACAACAGCTGAAACATGACTGTATGAACGAAGATAAGGACACTAGTCCAATTAAATCAATGTATAAGAATAAGTTTCTAGTGTTCTGGTAATATTTGAAACTGCTTTGTGTTAAGTCTTCTGGTATGCTCAGATTGGAGTAGTATTATACATTATCTTTAAAAACCTACCATCTTGAAACATAGGTACCTTTCGTATCAACAAAAGACCAATTCCTCAATATAGTCCTGGCACTGTAATAGAGCCCAGTAGGACTTTTTGAGTTGACAAATGAAACCATCTGGACATGCTATTCCAAAATATCATGACTTCTTTCATGGCTTATTGCCTACACTTAGACAAAGCTTTATTGAAATTCATTAAGATATCATGTATACAGATTGAGAATTTTGAAGATATTGTGTGATGTGGACAAAGAGCTGCAATGTAGGAGAGATAACTGAATCTAAACTATGACTGATAGGGTAGCCACTTAAGCACAATGTTGCTCTTAACATTGAGCTAATTGCATCACTGTCAACTCTCTAACTCAATGTTAAGTATCTACCCTTTCAGTCGCAGGTCTGATTCCTACAGCGGCCCTATTTTCTTTAATTGTTCATTCTACTTATGTTGTCTAGTTCGCATGATATATTAACCATGTAACGATGGGAGATCATTTCATACAAGAGCTTCTATATAACGTGTTATATATATATATATATATATATATATATATATATATATATATATACACACACCCACATATATATGTACATAAGAAAGACCTGACTTACTCTGCCAGTTTTCATCCATTTCAAAATGGGCCTTTTTAATGTGTTCTGCCTGTGTGTGGATACAAAACTGGAAAGTGTCATTCCAAAAATTATATTTCTGTTGATCATCATGTAATTGCCAAACTTTCCATGGAAGAAGGCTGTAGAAAGAGAAGAAGGGAAAATTAGATTCATTCGGCCAATGAAGAGGATGTTATTATTGAAGTGATAGACATCTCAGAGCAAAGGGGGTAAGGAGTCAGGTGGACAGAAGGACAACCCTGGACAGCAAGGGTGAAGGACAAACATGCATCCTGGACAGATGGACAACCCTGGATAAGTGGGGTGAAGGACAGACAGACATCTCAGATGAAAGAATCAAATAAATTTAACAATACATTCTGGTTTGTTAATCAAATATTACATAAATATTTAAGGAGTTAATCTTTATCTGTTGGATGGAAATGAAAATTGAAAAGAAATAAATCGCAGAAAACTCCCTTATATAGTTACAGTAAAATATTAGACTACGGAAAACTCAAAAAGCCATATATATGATGAGAAATGATAACATGGTATCAGTAGTAGCAATCAGCCTCTCTCCTTTCATTCTTATCAAACTACTTGACTTTTTTCCTCCCTTCACCCTTCCTATTGTAACCGTCACACTTATAGTATCTGTAGCAGACATCAGCCAAGTCTGTTATTGTACTCTTATAACTGTCAGCAATGGGTCATGAACTAGTTTACAAGTGCTCCATATGAAAACTAGGTTTGTCTAGTGTTAATCATTTTAAAACAAGAACCATAAGTTCAACAATGCGTCCACCATTCATAGCAGTGGTAGTAGTAGGAGGAAGATGAGAATAGGTTCACCTGAAGGTCTGGATCAAGTTTCATATCAATCCAACATGAACATTGATATTTACTATTACTGGTTGTGGTTGTACTAGCAAAGGAGGAAAGAAGAAGGGAAGGAAGTTCAGGATGGTTTAATTGAAAGTCTGGGCCAAGTTTCATTTCAAGCCAACATGACAGAACTGAGAAAATTGGTATTTAACACATTAGGGACTGACTGACCGACCAACCAACCAAAAGATGTCTCATGGAGATGCGCAGATGCTTCTATAAAAAAATAAAAAAAGCCATCATTAGTCAAGATGTAATTGCTGACTTACACAGAATACATTTTCAAATTTTCGCAGTTGTTCAGAAGAGCTGATGTATCAAAAGAGAATGGTTTTGATAAATTTGCATGACCCACTTGCAGGCTGGAATATTTCTCTTTCAGTGATTTTTCTTGGTCCCTTAAGAGAGAACATTGGCTGCAAGAGAAGAGAAAAGGGCTTTCGTTATATACCAGAAGTAAATCACAAAACAGAAGGTACAAACTTCTTTATTTTCAAAATAGAATTAATTGGCAAAAAAGAAACCTTGCTTACTCTGATAGTTTTTGTTCTCGCGTCTGGATTGCATCAACGTCTGCAAATCAGAAATCAGATAAGTAAGTTAGCAAGCAAAATTATGTGCTTAATGTAATCTATTTTGAAAAGAAATTTTAAAAAATGAGTTTTTTTCTATCATAAGAAATATCACATTACATACCATCCAAATATTTCCTAACTTTAGCATATTGTTCAAGATCCTCATCTATAACCTGAGGAAGAGTGTCCAGCTGGTCTAATTTTTTGTCGAGTGTATCCAAAACTGAAACAAAAAAAAAAGTACAGGTTTGGTTAGTCACTCAATAAAACTCATCACATGACCATCATCTTTTGGCAGCATGTAGGGGGGAATATCAAATAAAAAAATTGGAAGAAGGAGTGATCAATAAATAATTACTTCTTAGCCATATGATGGAACACTAAAAAGTCTCAGCTTAAAAAGAAAAATGAAGTGTGAATGCAGTTGGACCAATTTGGCATAGACCTACATGGTGAATTTGATCCCTCACTAAAAAAAATTATCCTGGGGAGATGGAGATGTGAAAAAAAAAAAAAAAAAAAAAAAAAAATATATATATATATATATATATATATATATATAAGTAATTTATGTTTAAGTTTTCAGCCCCCCCTAGCTCCATTTGTGTGAACATAGATAGTTAGCCTGTCAGGTAGAACCACTTGAGAACTGAAGAAACCCATGGTGACAGTTTTGGTTGACGGTTTTTCAACACAGACACAATCCATAAAAAACTGAACTATGTCTGAAACAGCACATCTACTAAATTATCCTATTCGTTCATTTCCTCTGTAGATGAAAATGGGGTAGCAATGAGGGATCAAGATTTGATAGTGTGAAAAGTTGGGGGGGGGGCCTGAGATAGAGGGACATAAGGGGTAAGGGGAAAGTATTTACCTACCTTCATCTAAGCTTTCTAGTTGTTGATCTAGTTTCTGTAAAGTATCGTCTAACTCTGTTTTAGCTTCCTCTAGGGCAACAAGTTTTCCCTGAAAATACAAACAGCATGTGAAAGTACAATAAAGATGGGGAAAAGGAGGAAAAATTCCAACATCTTTCTCGGGCTATTCAATTTCTCTCCAATTGTATAATTGAACAGAAAATTTAAACATGTTAGAAATTACGGAACAAGCTCTAGTGTATGAGGGGCTAAATAAGAATGACTTATTTGCAAATATTGCAATAAGCATTTCTGTTGGATATCTATTTTTTTTTCTCCTTTGCACCACCAGAGAAAGAGACCAATAAAAGAAACCCTCTTCCCTAACGGATTCTACACCTGAAGAAGGCCATAGAATGAATTGGTCAAAACATACTCAACATCAAAGATGGATAAAAGAGATTTGATTAAAAAGCTTGGAATGCTAACGACTCTTCTTTAACTCATAGACAAGAAAAAATTAATTAAAAAAGATGAAGAATTGAAAGATATATATCGATTCTTCAATGGACTGAGGTTTTTTTTATAAAAGCTAGACAGGCTGGTAAAGTGAAGGGCTGAACATTGGTTTGAAATCAGCTCCTTTTCTTGTAAGCAAATTTAGAAAGGAACTTTAAACCTTCAAATATTTACTCTGCTTGGCTAATTACTGAAATGGACCTACAAGAACATAGAATACAATTTTATCTATTCTCATCAGATGATGCATTATAAATCATTAATTTTAATTTCAGGACTTCATTTTACTTTCATTTCAATTAATTTGCTTCCTATGGCAACTTTTCTTACTGAGGCAAAATTCCAGCATCTTTGATGTAAAATCATGAGCAATAACATTGAATATTGACCAGAAATGACCAATGAGGTCAACCTCACATAGCTTATGTCATAAGTTGATGTTTAGTTAGTCTTCCTGCCAAATGTTAGGTCAATGGACCTCAGAGTTTCAGTGTGAAAGAGGTACAGACAGATGGATAGAAGGCTCAAATATTACTAGAGATAATGATGATGCAATATTGGTGAAAAAAAACATAATTTTTTTAATTTTTCTATGATTCAATACAGAATGGTTCCATTTTTTAAAATTCTATTCAAGTTCCACAATGTCCAATCACTTCATGAATCTGAGAATTAAATAGAGAAAATGTTTATTTACAAATGGATTTTCCTCTTGAATATGCATACATACAAGATATACTGTAAACTAATTCATTGAATAAGAGGTTTCAATTTTTGATAAGTTTTTTCCAGATTTAAAGAAAATTTAAAACAGCAGAGAAAAAAAAATATGCTGTGTTGATCACTAAAAAAGCTAGGCATAAACTAGGGATTGATTTTGCAGGAGCAAATTGAAAATTGTACCTCCGCCAAAAACCATCTAAGACGGCAAATTTTTAACCCCCCCCCCAAAAAAAATAAATATTTTTTTCTTCTAGACATAATAAGCTGTAAATGTTGAGAGTTTCAGCTCTCGAGCTCCATTGGGGCAGCCTGTACACTTGATACATACATAGCCAGCCAGCCAGCCAGACTGACTTGAACACTGAAGAAACCTATGTTGTAGGTCTCGATGTCTATTTTGATTGGCAGTTTCTAATAAAACATTCAAAGTAAAACGGAAAAACAGTAATGAAAAAATATTGATTGGATTCCTTACTCTGAGGACAGAACAAAGACTGACGTATCGATCGGCTTTTCTCTGTTTCTTGCCTTTTTGCTGTGACAATTGTTTGCATTTTTTGAAATCTTCAATCAGTTGATTTTTCACTTCTTCATTCTGGAAAAAAAAAAGAAAGAAAAAAGGTGAGATTTTCTTTAGCAACCAAAACCCAAGATTCTTAGCAATCCAACTATATAAATAACAGTCACTTTTCAGTGCAGATGTCTGTTCGTCTATCATGCGATATGAAAACAATATATAAAATAAAGAAACACTACCGCTACCATAATTCAATTGCCTTACATAGACCTTAGTAGACTAAGGACATACACATGAGCTATCACAATAGAGATGAAATGATTTAGGAATTCAAGCTTTGAGTGTTGTCAGTCAATCAGATTGGGTGAGGGGAAAAAGATATCAAAGCAGCAAAAGTCGATGGATAGATGGTTTAATTTAGAAAGAAAAAATATATCACCGGAAATCATAGATCAGTTCGACATACAAATTACAGTGGATTGAAAAAGCATACTATGGACTAAAATTGATTGGAATTTAATCAAATATAAAATATATCCTCATTCTTGTAGCCAAAAATCTCTAATATATTTCATCCTCTTATCGCTCCCAACACAAAAATAAAAGTACTAAAACTGAAATGGTTCCTGCTTTTGTTCAGTAAATTTTGGTTTGAATTGACCAAAAGATCCAAATTTTCTATATTGGTTGGTTTGTTACTGTAATACGGCCAAAATGTTGACCATCATTTTTTATGGGTTTTATTCTAGTATTTTATAAAAAGAAAGGAGAGAAAGCATAGAAATTAATCTAGAATGGAATAAACGTCAAAGGCCATCTTGAAGAATGAGATTCATTTTTAAAGACAAAGAAGGAAAACTTACTGATTTTGAGGCTTCTTTTTTTTTGAGGGCCGATTGGAAACCCTCCAAAAGTTTTTGGCAATGAAATTCTGTCAGAAGACTGAAAGGAGCAAAATGATTTACAATGAAAACTTGTGTTTCATAGATTTTCAAAATAATCTCACGAAAAATTAAAAAAAGAAAAAAAAAAGAAAGAAAGAATGCAGATCATACAGTGTTTATAATTAATGTATACACTTCATATATATTTATTAATAACTTTTTCATTTTATCTTTTATGCAATGATTATTTTTTTTTTCCAGATATTTTAACCAGGATTAAATTGAAAAATCAGTTTCATTACAAGAACAAAAATTGCCAAAAATCATATAAACGTTGGAATGTCAGTTCTTTTTCTTAGTTGACAAGATTAAATTAACAATAGATAATTTTATATAAAGAACACGATTCAGTCCTTACTTGTGTTCCTTGGCCTTAAGAGAATCATACGCCGCGAGAATACTCTGGTATTTGGGTTGATCCAAACAAGACATTAACAATCTTTCTCCAAGAGTCTTATTTTCAAATCCCTGCAAAGATAGGAAAGAAAAGCTGAAGAGCATTTAACTTTTAATTTCATATAAGGAAATTCAAATGTAGACATCTACTGATCAGAGTCACTTCCTTTCCTGCTTTGGGTGAATTTAAAAAAATTTTTTTTTCATTCAGCTAACGATTTTAACGAACTTTATTTCTATCACAGAAGAGTTCAATCAGAAGTCATATCAAGAGGTTTATGACAATAATAATTGGGTTAAATATGAACTTCTCGCATCTTTTATATTCTGACTTGCTAGAGACAATGGAAGAAAAACAACCAGAAACAAAGTATTCATGCTTGAGGGAAAAAAGGCTTTGATGATTAAACAGAAATATTTTATAGTTCAATTCCAATACAAATGATCATTTTTTATTTTTATTCTTATATCAAATTTCATTCTGAAAGAGAATAAATCTAAGCAGTTACTTTCAAGTTCATCTCCAATAATAGATAAGAGTTCTCTGGTGTAACAGAGAGCATTTAGAATGCACATCTTTATCAACACCATTGGTACTAAAAACTCACAGTAGATTTCAGCAGATAAGACGACACTTGATACATAAAGAAAGAAAAAAAAAAAATTTCTATATTTTGGACTATTGCCTTGATATGTAAAAAAAATCTTTCAATCAAAGAAAAAAATGTTTCTGGATCCTCCCCCAAATTTTATCAATTTTTTCTTAGCCTGTGTTCTTCCCCTCCACAAAGGCAGAGTAAATTAAAATAAATAAATAATCACTGTTTACTGAAACGTCAGACGTATTTGTCATGTGATCTTGCTATACTGCAAATGGAAAAAAAATCAATTTGTTTACTATGTAAGTAAAGAAAATCTATGCTAGTATTCGCATGTAATTTAATTTAGGGTCCCTTTATAGTAAACGCAACAGACCCAGCATTAGTTTAATTTGGCCCTGAATATACATAGATAATTTACTTACAACTGGGGCAATATCTACACTCGAACGGCGATAGTCAATGGTAACATTTTCCAGTTTATCAATCCCAACCAATAAAAGCAGATCTTCAATAGAATCAACTTCAACCTGGAAAAGATGAAAACAAAAGAAATGATTAATTCTTGACAATACTGAAAAAAGAAATATCAGCCATTGCATACATTTTTACTTTTTTAAATCAATTTTAGAAAGGCTGACCACAACATTTTTTTCATTTATTACTAATATTAGTTATTAAATGTGAAAAAAATTCACTAAAATTTCAGAGAGGATATTGTTTTTTAAACTTTATATATATTTATGTCTAGAAAGCTTTACAGCTTTAAACACTGAACATATTGAAGAAAAATTTTGAGTCATTTCAGTCACTTACTTCCTAATATCTGTTAATGTAGTTTTTTTCAGTTTTTTTATGATTTACATATACTTTATAATTATGGTACAATGTGTAAATTTTCTCTTGTTGGGATCATCGATTGTTTACTACGTAACTGTTTCAGGTATTTTTTTTTTTTTTTAAACTTAGACCAAGGGGAATGTTTTAAAGTAAAAGTTTTGAGAAAATTTTTTTCAAGGGTATTAGAGGGGGTTCTATTCAAAATTAATCTATAATGCAAAACTAAACCCTTACTTTCTGTTCAGTATAAATATATCAGGTTGGTGCAATAATAATCGCAGTTTTTCATTATCGACTCCAAAGCAGTATACCTTAGCTTAAAGTTATTAATTGAAATAAGAACCTTCAGAATCTACATATTTTTGCCAACTAGAAATAACTATTTATTCCAGAAGCGTAGAATTCTGGGGTTCTGAAACCAATGAATTTTTCAATGGTGTTTTGAGCCAGTGCTTGATTGTTGAAGACCTTCCCTGGCAGGAAGTGGCCGAAATAAAAAAACTGGTAGTCAGTCAAAGAAAGGTCTGGTGCATAAGCTGGGTGAAGTAGTTTTGTGGCATTCAATTTCTGCAAAGACGTTCACGCAGCGTGTCGAGCTTTTTTGCTCTTCATTGAGAGTCATTCACATGACGTCAAGCTTTTTGCTTTTCCTATCTAGTACAAATGTCAAACAACTGTTGAATGGTCAACGTTTAGTCCCTCTGCAACCTCTCCAGTTGTTCTGTCTGCATGGGTCCATCTCAATAATGGCTGGACGTTGTCAAGGACAGGACATACAGATCTCTGTCTCAAATTTTTGGAGCCAATGTTGAGCTGTATATTCATTGACTGTCACCTGGCTAAATACTTGGTTGATATTGCAAGCAGTTTCTTCGGCTTGTATTCCATTTTGAACTTGAACAATAAAATCACTCGATTTTGCTTTTCCATCGTTGATTTGACAATCTCAAATAAACCAGAATAATGAAAAGAAATCGTTAAATTTGATTAAGCAGAACTAAATTTACACTTCAAAATCGTCTATTACATGAATATAGTTGAATGATAGATTATTCCCAGGATAAGCAATTATTTTTGCACCAACTTTGTACATACTAGCCGGAAACTGCCCGATAGATTTAGTTAGTCACTCAATAGAAATCATTATGTGACCAATGTGTTTTGGCAGCATGCGGTGTTCAGAGTGATCAATTAGGGAAAAAAAAGGTGATCAATGAATAAGTTACTTTTCTTGCCTTTTGTTGGCTGATGATCATTAAAAAGTTCAAATTTTCAGAAAAAAAAAATATGAATGCTGCCACGGTCTAATTTAGCATAAACTTACATTGTGAATTGAACCCCCTGCCACTACAAATTTATAGATGGGGGAGACAAAATGACCATTTTTTTCTAGACATAATAAGTAGTAAATGTTGATATTTTCAGCCCTCTAGCTCCATTGGCATATAACACATATGTAGATGGCCAGGCAAATCCACTTAAAAGCAGAACAAACCTATGTTTTCATGGTCGACAGTTCTGGCAGTTGATAGTTAAAAAAAAAAAAAAAAAAAAAAAAAACCCAGTTTTGTGAACAAAGGCGTTTCAACCATTGTCGATTTCAACTACTGCTGCACATAAGTGCAAATGTCAAAGGAACATACAAATGAATTATAAAAATGAAAATGCAATATTTTACCCAAATTGTTTGTAGACATAAATACATATTCTTTCGGAAATCATTCAATTCAGTATGTAGTACTTAACATTAATTATTTATATTCCTATTTTTTAATTTTCTTTTTTTACTAATAATTGGTAATTATATTTATTTATCAATATTTAGGATGATTACAACAAGATACAAACTCATTCAAATATTTAAATTTCTTCAAAATACATACAAAGTTCTAGAAATTTTATTTACTCATTGTCAACAACTTTATGTACGTGCCTCATATTTTGCCTTTATGTGTATCCATAGTCGAAATTGTCAATGGTTAAAATGTCTTTGTTCACAAAACTTAAAATAGACAGAAAAAAAAAAAGAACTCACAGAAGACAAGTTTTTCTCTAATGATGGCAAATGCATATTAATAAGCATTCGACTGCAAAGACTGGAGTTGATGCTGCTAAGAGCCAAGATGCTGTTTTTCATATCATCAACAGATTTGTTACTAAAAGATGGTCGCGTGTTGTTAACTGCAGATGTGGAAAGTTGGTTTTGAGTGACGTGGGCTGTACTTTCCACGTGAGAACTCTCAATCAAAATGTCACTTCGTTCATTCATAATGCCAGTTAAATCTGAAAATTGAAACAAAGTTGACATAAATTACAAGCAAGAAAAGACTAATCAAAAACATTCAAGAATTTCTTACCCCAAGGAAACAGTTCCAGTCATAACTGCTATTTTCATTGGCTTAGGCATAACTCTATGAACAATGGCCTACTTCTGGCTATTCACATTTCAATAAGTACAGTCACTTAAACTAAAATCAAGAGGCATTTTCCAGTCAATAGAATTTGGGAAATCAGGGCAAGTCTAGTGAATGAAATTTCTTATGAGAGTTTTGGGTTGCTAATTAGATTAACCCCCAAAATGAATTTTCAGAATTGATCAGAGTAGATAAATTTCAGTAAATATAGTGTTCACTGCTTAAACACAAAAACAAGCTTAGTACACAGTTTGATTGGACAAATAAATAAGTTAACAATAGTAATAAGTTTTAATTCTTGAATGAATTGAAAAAAAAAAAAAGGAAAGACTGGAGTTTTCTGCTGACCCAAAGATGTTTGGAGAGATCTACCATGATAAGGATCAGGAGAAAGGAAGAATGAAGGGAAAGGAACATCACTTACTGAATGCGAGATAGAGTCTTAGAATGTCTGTTTAGGTTATCTAAATTATAACCACTATGTTATCTTTAGAAGTCCGACCTAACTACTTTGAGAGTGTTTAACTTACTACGGATGTGTTCTTGGAGGTGAAGGAAGAATGGATTACTTTTTATATGCGAGGGTGTGAGTGCAAAAAGTAGGTGTGAGTAAAAACTAAACGAACTATCCTAATCAAAGAGAGAGCGAAAATGCAAGCTTACCTCAAGGCCGTCAGAACAGTGAGAGGTAGAAAGTTTTACTGTCAAAGTTTAAATACCATTAAGATAATAATCAGTTATCTTATTGGTAGTTGCATGTGACGTCAAAGAAGAAGCAACAAAGAATTTGCCATTTCTAAAGAGATTTTCAACCACGTTAGGAATTGTAGGTAGATCCCTGACAAAGGCAGATAACTCCATATATGTGTAATTTTTTTCAGTGCTCAAAAGGTGAGCAGAACAAAATTAAGGAATGACTAATAATGTGAATTCAGAAAGTACATATTAGGGTGGATCAAGAGTATTTAATGTCTTTTTTACAGAGCATTATTCCGAAGCTTATTTCATGTACAAATCCAAAGACTATGACCCCACAATATTATTATACATCATTTCTCACAGTAATTGAAGAGATCTGTGCACATTTCTGATTTCACTTTGTTAGTCAGTGCTTACATGACAACTGGCCATTGTGCAAAGCTGACCTGAGATTTATTGAGAACCACTGATCCACAGAATTTCAAACTCAACACACACACACATACAGATTTCTTCAATTGATGTTAGATATTAGATTTTTTAAAACTGATTATGCAGGAAAAATCATTCATTTCAAATTTTATGTAATACATTACATCAAAACTGAAAATTCACATATACAAATTGTTCCTATGTTTCTCCACACTAATGGGACAGCTACTTGATTGGGAGAAATTGCTCTGTTTCCATTGTGTCCCAATTAACCAAAATTTACTTAGTATTGCATGAATTATAAATTGTGTTGTATTATATGGAAACTTATTTGGAATGATTTCCTGTTGTTACAGTTAATGTATCACTCAATTTAGACAACCTAAATAGAATAAATGATTAAAGAAAATAGGGCTGCTTCAGGAATCAAACTTGTCATCAGTAGCCACTTCAACATAGCAATGCACTTACCATTGTGCTAAACAGCCCACCAATAAGGCAATGGTCGAATAACTGCTTTCAACCCAAACTCTTGTTTATTCTCAGTCTTTTTTCATGTCTTTTAATGTGACAGTATGTATTTTAGAAATAGACATTTTGGTCCGACAGAATGAATTATAAATTGCATTATATTACACATAAACTTACTTAAAATGATTTCCCGTCATTACACAGTTAATATATCACTCAATTTAGACAACGTAAATAGAATAAACAATTGAAGAAAATGGGGCCACTGCTGAAACCAAACCTGATACTGATATGTAGCCACTTCAACATAGAGATTGTTCTCTACTTACCCTCATTGAGGATGTTGTATGGTTAGGTAGACTAGGCCAATTGTTAGTAAGATCAACTTCTGGCTTCAGCACCTGGTATTCCCAAATGATCACACATCTTGGTAATGACTAGGCTTGACAATGCCTAACTTGGGTAATCTTACGAGAACTGATGTATCAAACATGATTTCGTCTCCTTAGACTCAATCATAGATTGTGTATAGCCGAGAGAAATTGGGTACCATTTTAAAGTTTTTGATAGGATTCGGCAGTGAATTGAAACATGTCATTCCAAACCTGAAGCAAGCACTTTACCACTAGGCTACAATGATTGGTATCTATTGGGTATGAATTACTGAATTATGTTCTATTGCCAAATTGCAAAGATGCACCATAGAATTACCATAGGTCCTACTATTAATAATAAATGAAATAAACCTCTTCATAATGAAGGAACAAAAAAAAAAAAAAAGGAAGAAAATAATTCACTTCAGTCATAAGCAAGAGGCAGGTTATCCAATAATAAAAAAAAAAAGAAAAGTCAAGGAACGGAACCTACCTTCCAGTTTGAAATTAAGATCATAAACTATTGATGAATTTGTTTCCTTGTTGTCAGAGGTGTTCTCTGGAGCTTTTGGGCGAGACGTTTTGATTGTTTTCACATCTTGACTGGGGAGTTGTGAAGTGAGAACGTTGCGAGAATTGCTATTAGCGACTGATGAGGACAACAAACCATAATCTGATACTGGCTTTGTAATTATGCTTGTTGCCTTCGATTCGCTTGGAAATTTATTGGTGACCATATTGAGGTAAGTATTTTTTGATTCCTTTTCTTGAGAAGGATCTTTGAAAAGAGTACTTTCTGGGACTGATAATATTGGTCGCATGATGCTAAGAGCCGACATAGCAGCTGTTTTAGTAGTAGGCTCACAGGGTGCCACTGGGATTGTTCCTGTCCGGTTCCGTTTCACATTCTTGATAACATTCTCAATGCTAAACATTCCTTGCCAAGAACTCTTGAAGTTGGGCAATTTAGCCAAAGAAGGCCTGTTGGCTGCTAATCTTTCTGGTTTTGGAATTCCATCCTGGTCCACATGATCAGCAATGCTACCAACATCTGGTTGTTTGACCAACTCGACAGCCTGGACATTCAACTCTTTTTCTTTCTGGTTCAAGTCTTCTTGAATCAATGGATTTGCAAGTGCCATTTTCTCAGCCTTAGGAGAAGCGTCTTTTTCTAATCTTGTTAAAGTTGGTTTATTAGGAATAAGCTCAGGATTTGGAGAGGGGTTAGTTGGCTCTGGGGCTTCAAACAGTCTTTCACTTGAGACAGTAACAGAAGTTGGCAACTGATTCTGATCAACACTTTCAGATTTGGGGCCTGAAGGTTCATCATCAACAGAACGGAAACTAACTCTCTTCTTTACAGATTTATTCAAATCTTCATGATCCACTGATTGGCTAGGAGGACAGTTCTCATCATTGCCCAAAGATTTGATGATTCCAGAATTATTCAAGCTTATATACAAATATTTATTATTATCTTCGGGGCTTTTTTCTAATTGTGGATCAACAACAGACTTTGTTACATCCAAAGTGTTTTTCTCTGAGAGTTGTTCATCAGCAGGACAGAAAGTCACTTGCTTTTCAAGAGTTTTAGTCAAAGTCTTATCCATTAGTTGGTCATCGTCTTCCACATTAACAAAAGACTTTAGGATACCCGAACTGTTTAGACTTATATATAAACACCTGTTTCTTTCTTCTGGGCTTGCTGATTGTGGATTAGTATTGGCTCTTGTTAAATCCAAGGATTTTTTCTCCAAGTGTTTCTCATCTGTAGACAAGAAACTCACTCTCTTTACAGGTGTTTTAGTCGAATCCTGGTCTACAGATCCACTTTCAACACCGTTTTTATTGACTAAAATCCTCAAAACTCCAGATTTGTTCAAACCGTTTGGTGAGTTTGTTCTGTTATCCCCCGACCTTTTTACAGCCTGAGATTGTGGACTGAGTGAAACTTTTGGCTTTCTTTTCTCCGAATCTTCTCTTCCTGTCGACGTTTCCTCACCAGCAATAAGGAAACTTACTTGTTTCCCTGCAGACTTTGGAAGATCTTCATGCACTGATTCACATTTTGAGCTATCAGCATCGACAAATGATTTTAGAATTCCAGAAGTATTCAGGCTTAGATATAAACCTTTCATTGATCTTAATGCCTTATTATCAGCGTTTGCTGTTGGCTGTGAATGAGTATCAGATTCAAGATTTGAACTGGATCCTTTGAATGATTCAGGAAACAAGGCTTTGAGGGATGATGATTTCGCTAGATCAACTTCCTTTGGTTCTATATCCATTTGATCCTTGACATTTTCAAGCAAAATTTTCTTAGAAAATGGTTGATCCAGGTGGGTTAAAGCAGCTCTTTTAGTCACAAGATCTGAGGATTCAGCCTTTTCTGTCAATGATTTAGTCAAACTAATATTAGCAACAGGTAGTTCATTGTGGTTATCAGAACCAGAATTTTTGCTTGAAACTTCCTCAGGATCATAAAAACTCACTCTTTTTACCCCCAATTTAATTGAACTCTTCTTAGATATAAGAGCTTCATCAATGAAATTCATTCTCTTCTCTGGTTGATCCTTGATTGGCTCCTGTAGTGGACCATCAGTTAAGCTATGATTTTGGCTATAGAGATCAACATGATCACCAGAGTTCAACTTTTTAATGGGTGGTTCATCATTGTCCAGTAAACTTGGTTCCTGAGCTAGGTGTTCTTGTGGACACATGAAACTAACTCTTTTCTTCCCAGGTTTCTTAACTGAATTAGCTGAGCCAGTGTTTTCAGCATCAGGAATTTGACTTGCTTTTTTCACAGGTAATTCTATAAAGCTCACAGAACAAGTTGATTTCTCAGTCAGGTCTTCTTTTGCTGCCTTCAGAATATTTTGTTTTTCATCATCTGAATTGAGAACAATATTTCTTGGCAACTTTTCAGTTACTTTTTCATTTACCCTCAGGCTTTTAATCTCAGAACAACTTACGTCTTTCATAGGCACATCCTCACAGCTCATATCAACTGAATGTATTCTGTCTATCTGCTTGGGGGATTTATTCTGTTTTATGTCAACAGAGAATGGGGAAACAGACGGTGGGACATTTTCTTTTCCATCTTCAGTCACCATTTTCTTGGTGATAATGGGTTTTCTTGAAAAATCAAGAAATGAAATTGGATTCTGAATGGTGGTCAATTCCATGTTAGCCATCGTGTCTTGGGTCATATTAAAGATCTTGGTCACATCCATAGGTGTGGTCATTTTTTGGTTACTGTTATCATCATCATAATGAATTCCAGAGTTATCAGGCAACAGCCTGCCATGGCATGTTGTTAGATCCATGCTGGCCAATTGCGTAAGATTTTGACCAAAGTAAACGGTCCTATCATCATTTGGGGAATTCATGTTTGTTCCTTTTTGTTTGGCAGGACTGTCTATTTTGAAAGAATCTGAAAAAACTTTGCTGTTACAGATTGTGAAATCCATGCTAGCCGTTTGATCTGGGTTGCGATTGAAGTAAATGGTAGTATCAGCTTGTTTGGAAGATTCAATGTAGTAAAGAGACTTGTCCAAGGCTGGGGATTCACTGGTGCTTGTTTCCATGCTACTGTCGGGCAGAGCTCCTTTCGACGGTAGGGTGCCATCTGAGAAGCTCGTCTCATCTTTGGCCATCTGGAGATTATCAAGAAACAGTTTCGTACTCATAGAACGCCTGGTCACGACAGGGGAATTTTCAACTGATGAACACTGAGGGTTTTTCATTTCCTGCATTAGTTGCTGGGAACGTAGGTTATCTAACTTTTGAGGTGTGTCATCCAAATCTGGAGAGCAGTACATCGACTGGTTAGCAGGGCTAACATCACCACAATCTGTATTGATGACGGTTATAGGGACAACAATATTGATATTTTCTTTGTTGGCAATTGCGACCTCATTTTGCATTATAAATTCCCTGTTAAAGAAAAAATATAGATAAATTGTTTCATATGAGATACAAATGTTTAAATGTATCAAATCTATCAAATTTTTTTAAAAATAGAAATATTGAAAAATTAATAAGAAAATTGTGAACCATAAAATGAAATGTCAGATTATAATTCATTTATTTATTCTATCATTCATTTTCAAAATCATAAAGAATATATGAGCCATATGAAACAATATGTAAAGTAAGATAACAATATGAGAGATTATTATTCATTCATTTAATCGCAGATATTTTTTGATTAATTTTATTATATTTCTAAAAAATCCTTCTTTAACCAACAAAATTCCGTATTTGTACAATGCAAGAAATTTTATATGAAAAATCCAAGACAAAATCTGTGGTTAACATTATATTCAAGCATAAAAAAATGATAGCATATTACAATTTATTACCAACTGGATTTTGGCTATAAAAATCATATTCAAGATCGCAATTTACTTGAGTAAATGGATCGAGTACGAATATGATAAATGTTAACTTGTTTAGTGATGATCGGTCAAAACAGTCCCAATTATTGTAACCCTTCTTGACGGCGAACTTTGTCGATAGTTTCAAGAAGGGTTATTAACATTCAAAGAGTTTTTCAGCAGCTGAACTCTGAATCTAACATTGTAGCATGGCTACCATTGGAGTATTCTGTTTACTATCATCACATTCATTTATTACACTTGAAGAAGGCTGTAGAATGAATCAGCTGAAATATCATGTATAAGGCACAAAGAACAAGAAAGAGTTCAAACGTCCGAAAAATTCATTAAATTGTTAAAGCTGCCATAACTTTTAATAAGCTCAAAATTCTGACAAAATCGAAATTTTATGACAAAATTATTCATCTTGCATTCTGTTAGATTCTGAAAGGCATATTTACTTTTCTGGAGATTTAAATACACTGCAATTCAATGTGGTCGTTTCTCCTTCATCAACACTGTCTTCAGGATCAGAGATGTTCTAGTGATGATAAAATGAATAGAAGAATTATTGCATCATACTGGGGAAAAAATCTTTTTTTCAGTTTCTTCTCAGATATTTTAAAAACTACCGTATATATTCATGGATAAGTAGAATTTTAGGGCAAAAATTGAGTGTCAATCTATGCACAAGTTGTAATTTGGTAAGGTTGAAATTAATACATAATGGGAAGGACATGGAGCAACCCTTGGTTTCAAGAAGAAAAAAGAAGAAAAAAAAAGTGTTTTAACCAAAAGATCCAACTGACAGTAAGCAGAAACATAACACCCTAGATTAATAATTTTGTGACCATAAATCAAGGGTCAACCCATACACAAGATAGACTTATACACAAGTATATACATTTCCCTGTTTGGGACACACATATCTAGATAAATAAAATTCTTTTGGTAAAAAATTATTTCTTCAACCAAGATGATTAAATTGTGGGAATCACTATAATTTTGAAATCCTTTCTAATTTTTCAAAATTATTTGTTAATAGAAATACAAGGAAAACATTTAGCAGACTGGTCCGTAACTGACTGCTCCCCTAGTCGGTTGTCTATTCATTGATGCTCCCTTCAATCCCCAATCCTATCATGTACGAAACAATAGTAATAAAGCACAAATTTACTCTGCCAACAGTCTTGTTAATAATCCAAAGTCATCGACAATACAAGATATTATAATACGGTGTCAGACATAGGATACACAGGAAGGGGGTTAAGGAGGCATTCAATGAATATGCGATCGACAAGAGAGTGATCGGTCACAGACCAACCAGCAAACACAACATTATTCCTTTAACTGAAGATATAATGCACGCTCTTCACATGATACATACAATTTTCATCTTGGACAGCAACACTAATCTCTTAAGCTAACATCAATATACAAATTCAAATACTTTATAAGAGGCAAATTCTCTTTTAAAATTAATTTTAAAAGTTTTGAATTCAGAGCTCAATTGCCTAATGTTGCCAATGAATTAGAGAAAACACATACTACACTTTGATCTTCATCAAATATCCCAAAGAGAGGATGTTGCACTCATCAGTTAAAGATTGCAAACAAATATTTTGTCATCATTTGACTGGTCTTCTATTTTGTCACTTTTTATTACATTTTTTGACCTCTGAACTGTAAGAATCTAAAATAAGTGACTTTGAGCAAGACTCAGACCGGCTCCTTTTAGGAGTTTGGTTCCATGAATGACATAAACCATTATTAGAATTTTAAAAAATTGCATATTTGCTAAATTCATTAAGTAAAACAACTTACTTCAATGACAGGAGTCGGATTCTTTATTTCACCTGTTAGAAGACTGTCAATTCCTGTAACAGATAGAAAAGAATTGTTTCAAATCAATCAATCTTGAAGTGGGTTTTCAAAATTCAAGCTCAAAGCAGGTCTATCCCAGAACAGCCCCCATTTAGTTGATGGCAAAAACCCAACTGAAGTGAAGCAAGGACAATGGTAAATGAATGGGTTAATCTGAAAGAACATTACAGCACATCAATCTGCAATCTTTTTTATTCAAAGAGATTCAGTTTAGATGAATAGACACTGAGAAAATATACAGGATGTCCATAAGATTCCTGTCTATTCTATTGAATTGTTTAAACAAAAATAAATATGGATTCTATGGACACCCTGTATAGGGCAATCAACCATTGCTATTCAATCTAAAAGTCATCTGAGCTTATAGCAAGAATTTATGATGTTACACCTAATGAAATTCAACATTTAGCACTCTGTAATTAACCATCTGCTGAGCTAAAAGGTTGTCCTTCCAATGTAGACGATTCTGATTACTGAATGACAGTATTTGAATTCCGCGTTTAGAAGAATTAAGCAAACTAGCTTTTAACTGATAACTCGTTTAGTAAACTGAAGCATATTTCTTAAAACCATTGACTTACCAGATATTTCTTTAGCACTTTCATCTTTATTCCTTGAAAGAGAGAAAATAAAAGAATTTCTTTACAAATATTCATGCCAAATAAACTGAATTACATTTGATATCAATTAATAAAAGAATCGGAATCCGGTGTAAAATCTGGACCCGAAAAATGACTCAAGTCAAGGAGGCAAATTTTCAAAGGATACCAAAAATGTTGCGGTGTGATGTTGATATTGATAGATTGTTAACAGACTTTTTTTTTCAACGCAGTTTTAAATTAATCAAAACAAGGACCTAATACATCCAAGCATTGATTTGATAAAATTTTTTTGAAAATTGAAATAGCTTGCAATTGTTTGTGTGCGTACTTCAGTATTTCTATTCTGTCAGCAATACAAAGCGGATAAGTCACAGTCTAGAGGGTAATTTTCAAATTTTCACACTCACACCCATGTGCACTTAATGTTAAAGATGGCACATAAATAAAAAGAAATAAGAGAATTAATGAATGAAAAATTCTAGTGAAGATTTTGGTAGAACAGAACATCAGTGAAAAGTCTGTTAACACACTAACACAACATGTGACATAAATCTAGAATCAAATATTTTTCTACACCAAAAATCAGAGTTTCTGTGGGAGCCAAATTAATCAATTTCTCACAATATAAGTGACCTTCACTGCCATTCAGACAGCAGTCTTCATTGGTTTTCCTCAGTCCACTTAAATGGGCACAGTTGCTTGTTCACACAAACACAGATACAAACTTTTCCAGCAACAAACTAAGTACTCACCTCTACATACATTTTTGAGATATGACTTCATTTTAAAACCAATACATACATTCTTAAGGACACTTTGACTTACTCTTTCACACGCAAAGAGACTATTTTATATTTTACAATAATTCTGATCTTTTTTTGTGTTAAAAAATCACACCAACACACAATAAATCTTTAACATCCAACTCACAAATTATACCGACATAAACCTTTACTAAATCAAATAAACCAATATCGTTTGTTGACACAAAAAATGTTTCCATTGATGCATCCATTGTTTGATCTTTCACTGCCCTTTTCTCTTCCTTGCCTTTTTCTTTGACTATTGTTGCCACTGTATGAAACTATGACCCTAGCACCCTCTTTTCTTTACTATTACATTCATGAAGTAACCAGGCCTTCACTCAACTCACCGAATCGTGCTTAATATTAATTGTCGACATATTAGCTTGCAAGTTATGCTACAATATAAGAATAGTTGTTAGATATGAATAAAAGTATAAATTCATTAAGTATAAGAAGAACGAAGAGGGTCAGAGGTTAAATATGAGATGAAATAACATTGAAGTATCATTGATCAAAATCATGAAGGCTTTCTTCTTTGGAATGGAAATAAGATGCAGTTCAAATTTCATTGGAAACTATTTCTTTATTCTAATTTTGTCTTATTCAATTGTTTATTTATGAGAATCATTTGTACAGAGGAGGTGTGAGTGATGTAATGGTTACCAGTGCAGACAATGCAATCAGCGAGCAGAGTTCAAACTCCAGCCAAGGCTGTTTGCATTCACTCCACACTAATGACCTTGGGAAAAGCATGAATTCATCTATTTTTCCAACAGTAATGGATAAAATTAGCCTTTGGAGGTAACCAGTCTGGAGGAAGGACAATTCTGAATCCATAGCCAGGAGCAAAGCAGGTTGGTTCAGTGATTGACCAAAGACAAGATGAAGTGATGAGCTAGTGTGCCACGTAGGTCCAACATGCTTAGGCAATAGAACACTTGTAAGATTAGATGTAGGAGGGATTCCTCCGCAAGGAGTGAGAATAATCTGAAGATGATAATGTTAATTTTTACATAATTAAGATCTTTTATTTATCTGCATAAAATAGTTGAACCTCAAAGCAGGGTTACCAGATTTTGCCAGAAGGGGGAGAAAATCCAAGTTTTATCTCAAAGATTTACCCAGCACAGGCTTTGGAGTAGTCGAATCTGGAAATCAAGCAAGTCTGGAGACAGAGCTTAAATACTAGGCACTTGAGATGGATCTGCCTCAAGCAGCTGGTGTTGAAGTTCTGCTTCCCCCAGACAGTGCATGTGTTGGGTAAGTCTACAAGATAAAGCTTAAATTATCTCCCCTTCAGGCCAAATCTTGCAACTCTGCCACAAAATATAAAATCCAGGTAAAAATCAATAACAGAAAAAAAAAAATATATTTGGGCTTTATCTTAAAGATCTCTCAAAATATTAAATTATGGAACTAAAATTTCAAAATTTTAGGAGAAAAAGCAAATATTAAAAGTTAAATTAAAAAAAAAGAATGTTAAAATGATCTTTCATTGTGTGAACAACTTACCGAAAGGCATTTTTATCTGGAAAAAGAGAGAGAAAATTTGGTCAGGTGTGATAAAGCACATTGAAAAGCATACAAAAATAATAGAAATTTTTCTGAGTCTTCCTGAAAGAAATTTGAATCTAGAAACAAAACTATCAAAGCAGTTTTAAAAACTTCAAGATTTTATACAAGGCTTTAGGGATTCACAACCTACCGTTTAGCAACTGCCCCAAATAATTTGACCTTTTCCCGTGCGTTAATTTATTTTTTAGTGATAAATAGCATCAAAGTGGATAGGAAGACATTATCAGTCTCTTTCTAATCATAAAGAACATATTGTTTTTATGTTTTATTATTTTTACTAGCTGAAAATACCAATGGTATAGGGTTATATATATACTACGATCATGAAACCTCAAATTATGTAATGTTTTAAGGCCATAGGCTCCATATACCTCGGTATAACCACTCCTCAGAATGGTTATTTTCAGCTAAGACAGTTGGGGGTTTTTAGACTTTAAGTCTTATTTACTGGAAAAAAAATTGAAAAAAAAAATTGTCGTTATTATGTGAGTAACTTTTTGTGTCTGTATAGCGTCAGAATTGCTTCACAAATTAAACGTAGCCTTTTTTTCAGAAAAAGTAACGATCAAGATATAGTTTGAACTACTTTTTAGCATGTGTTAATTCTTTGATGACAAGAGTTCTGGTATTTCACTGGAAGATGCATGATTTTTCAGAAGGTAAATAGTGATTGATACAATGGATTTTGACCAAGAATTGCTTTAGTTTGCATTGTAGTTTTTATTTTAAAAAATCTGATGTCAAAAAATCAATATTCAGCTCAACTGTTTAAAAAAAACTTTGAATCAAAAGTCTTTTTTTTTCTTTCTAAATAATATGTCTAAAGTTGCAGAAGCAAAAAGAAAAATTTTGTTCATTTCTCATCACTGGACCAAGAAATTGACTTTCAAAATATTTCTTTCTTCAGAAGTTTACAATAGAATAGTCGTCTTTGCATAAAGAAAAACCTCAAAAATACCTTAGTCTAATTTTAAGGAAACTACTATGATGATCAGAAAGTCTTGATCTTAAAATGTTTATGAATTGGATCATTCATATCATCTTTCAACAGTCTTTAAGAAGTTACTTTTTTTTTTTTTTTTTAGACATTTCTACAAACCTCTATTAGAGGCTTTCCAGTCTAGTTGGTCAGTCTATTCCAATTATGTTAAAAAAACAGAAATGGGAAGGAAGAATGTCATTAATGGAGCACCATTCTGATCAATATATAAGCATGAGACTCAATTGACTAAAAAAAAAAAAAAGAAAAAGAAAAAGAAAAAAAAAGACTACTTTCTCTGCTAGCTACTACTACCACAGAGGGTGGACACATTGTTGTTCTCATTAAATTCTAAGCTTTCATTATTTCATGGGAATTTTTTTTAATTTCTTGTCTAAGTCATGATTAATGATTGATTTAATGTTGAAATGTGCAGATTATTTCAATGTTACCATTATATTAGCAGGTTGATCTGTGACCGACTGCTCCATTGTAGATCACTTATTCAATGAACGCTCCCTTTATCCCTACCTAGTATATCCTGCTTCTGACACCATGTCATGATGGCTTGTATCACAAATGGCTTTGGATTAATAAGAAGACAGTTGGCAGAGTTACCTTGTGCTTCATTTACTTCGGTGTAGTCATTTTAAAACATGACAGGAAGGGGGTTATACATGAAGGGGGTTAAGGGAGCATTGAATAAATAGGTGTCCTACAAAGAAATGGTCAGTCACAAACCAATCTTTGTTAAAATACATAGTATCAAAACTACTCACCTGAGTTTTCAGATTGGGATTCTTTATTAAATTCCCTGGAGAGAGAAAAAAAAAAAAAAAATAATATATCCAAATCAAAATGTTTATGGATATCACAATTTGATAAAGTCAAGTCAGTGATGAATTTATCTATAACAGGGGTGACAAACTTTTTTAAGAACGTCCGCCCAGATTGATGATAATCTTCGAAAAAAAAAAACCCTCACATGCCAATGGGAATTTTTGAGCTGCAGATTATCAATGAACAACCATAGCTATCAGAGATGATAAAGAGTTTTAACTTTATTTATGTTTGCATGTTCTTGTTTATGTCTCTCAGCACTCATGGACAAAATAGTTCATCTACAGACTTAAAAATTGGCATCAGAACTCCATAGACCCCTTCTAAAAATGTTGCTTTGAATGAATAGATAAAAAGATTTTTGAGGCCTTATTCTGACTGTTTATATTCATCATATTTGAGAGAACAAAATGCTTGAAAGCATTCTTGAAGAAGTCTGTTTAGACAACCAATAACTTCTGAATTCTTTGAATGGATACAGCTTTATGAATTGCATGTTTTATTTATAACGATTCATAAAAAGTTAAATTAATGAATGAATAAAAATGATAATGGAACTTTTTTCAGGAAGGAGGAGGAGTCTTGATACTTATGGTACTTATTATTTTACTTACATAAATGTAACAGAAAAAATGAAATAAATGAAAGGCAGACGTCTCCCTCCAGACTTGCTCAATTATCAAGACATCAACAGAGTTGCTCCACATATGATCATCAGTGCAACAAATGCTAGAAATAGAACCACTTTGCCTCCATCCCCTGCTCAAAATCAGTGACAGTCACAAGCCGCACCTAATTTGATGTTATTCCAAGCCTAATTTGGTAGTCTGTGTCTGTATCTCTGAACGGATATAATAATCAAGTAGAATGTTCATGCCATCAAGAATACTCACCAGACATCAAGCGTTTCAGCAAAACTAACACGCTTGGATGACCGTCTCTTCTTCTTTATCTCCTTCTGTTTAATCTGGTTAAAATATTAGAACAAAAACACGTTCAAAAAATCTTCATCTGTTCCCAAGATACATTAAAAATGAGGTAATCCTTGCTTATACAATACATTAGTATATGTAAAATAACCTTGTTTGTATGCTGTGTTTAGCTAGCATATTTAATATCCAGTAAAGAATACCAAAAATCTTGCTTCAGAAAAATCACCACATTTGGCACATGTATAATAAATCTTAAAATAATGGGCTATCAATTAGTGAAAAATCTGTTTCTATTTTCATCAGTTTCCAAGTTATTAAGATTCAAAATATGTCAACAGGTTGGGACATTTTTTTCCCCTCTAAATGAATCTTCAGAACACAAGTTATCAAATGATGAAAACCGAATGCCTCAATCTTTGATAGTTTCTGAGATATGGAGTAATTTCATGATCAATACATTTGATAAGAGCAATCTCACCTACAGCTCAGTCACTAAGAAAAAAGAACAAATCAACAGAAACATAAATTTACCTGTTTGTTGGGGTCAATCCCAGTAAGTGGAAGTTTCAAAATCTAAAATAAAGAAAATCATCAAAATGATAGAATTACAAGAATCTTGTTAGCTCTCAAGTCTATCCTGATAAGTATATTTTCTGGTGAGGAATCTTTTGTCTATTACTATGCAGATTATTTTAGGTACAGATATGCATTGCTTAATGTACAGGTTACATTGCCGCCAATAGGACATTAGATGAACATCATATAATACTGTATACTATACAAGCCTATGGTATACCAGACTATAGCAATACTGCTTGTACAGATTAAATAGCTAAAAATGATGTACTATATTACAGATAGTCTCATTTAATATACAGATTTTTACATAGAACATATTTCGAAAATATATATATATATGTATATAAAATATACATCATTTGGCGAGCTAACCCAAAAATCACTGAAGGAATTCACGAGGAAAAAATACAATAGTTACAGTAATGTGTTTATTGCTTTTCTTTTTTTCAAAACAAAAATTTGGATTTTTTTTTTGTTTCTAGCAAAGATGAGAAGAAACTTGAAATTTTTTTAAAATTCTAATTGTGTTTTAAAATAGAGTATTAAAGATTTCACAAGTTGCAGTCACCCCTATGCTGCAGTGAACGACATGAAACTTCAGTCAACTTTTTGATTTTAAGTAAGGTGAATTTATATTAAAATGAAAATAGAAATAAATAGGATATATATATATATATATATATATATATATATAAGCCAGTGACATATTCAATATTGCTATTGAGTTTTATGTACAGTACACACTGAAGATACTTTGCCATTGTATGTCTGGCAGTGCAATTGTTTTATTTTTGCTTACATCCCAACAGCTGATTGAGGCTTGGTTTTGGTTTTTTTTTTTAAACTCTATTAAAAATCTATTACTACCTGTAGAACTATCAAAGACAGAGAACATGATAAACTCAATCAGGTTTACAGTTTCTGATTCAATACAGAAATTGTTCACTTTTCAGTCTCAGAATTCCAAGTAATAAAAGGTTAATATAAGTTTTATTGGTCATAGAAATTTTTTAAAGATAATGATTCCAAACTTATATGCCTCTCTGACGTGGGATTACCAAATTGATGGGCAAGTCTCTGAGATAAAACTTGGATTATCCTCTTTTGTATCCCAAATCTGGTAACCCTGCATCGGAGTGTTAACAATTTAATTCCTATCTACGCAAGGTAATATATTCTAATCATAACTTTGGGGGAACAAGAATAAGAAATATTTTTAAAAAGAATTTAGAACAAGATTTAAATGAGAACAAAGTATTTTCTGTCATCAAAGGCAGGCTCCCCTGAATCTCTACAATAGATCTATACTTTGTGACACCAATTTGTGATTATCCCATCCAAAATGTCAATGACGCTATGCCAATGGTCAACACCCAAGACTCTGCACAGCTTTTTAGTTTTTCCAACCATACAATATTGTTTGCCAAGGAACAGAGAAGAATATGCGAAAACCATTTCCACTTACTGATGAACGTCTGCGTCTAACAGTGCACCTAGAATTAAAAGAAAAAAAACAAACATTTTTGAAAGAGAAAAAAATCAAATGAAATAAAATTTGATCTAAAAATATTTACTTTTTACCCTCCAAGATATTAATTTGAAATTAATACTGAAAAATTAAACAATCATAGCAATAAAAGATGGTGAAGGATTTTATCCATTTTTATATGTGTGTGTGTGTTAGTGTGTTTGTTTGGGTGTTCTAGCACTCCTGGCCATACTGTTTTGTCTCCAGACTTGAAAATTGGCATCAGTACTCCATCAGACACCATCTAAAACATTTTTTTTCTCCTTTTTTTGGACCTTATTTTGACAAGTTTATGAATAACATCTAGATTCTCCAGAACCTAGATGTTTCTATGACTATTTTAGATGTTTTTCAATGGAAATAACATCTAGATTTTCTTGAACCTAGATGTTTTTCTAGACTTCATTTCAGACCCAGCATAACATATGACCAAAGCTAGATTGGAGATGGTTGGTAGGGGCACATGAAATGACCTTTCTTTAAATCTTGATAATGCAGCTCAATTTAAAGCACTCCTTGTTGCAATGAGTTTTAAAAAATGAATGACTGGCATATAGAAACATGTTTTTTTTTAATGAACCTATTTGGTTAATTTTTAGCACTCTGCATTCTTTTTCAATGGTGCCGAGATTTTGTGCACTTTGTAATTTTGAGAGCCTGTAAGTTGTATATCTGTGATGTATCACTGAAATAACAGCACAGCCGTCAAATTCAAACACTATCATTCAGTGATCTGAGTTGCCTGCTGTGGCGGGACAAACATTTTGCCTGGCAAAGAATCTCCTTCCGAGTGCAAAAGGTTAATTAATTAGTGATTAGAAATCTAATTACAATTGAGAAAATTTGTATGTGCGCGTACATGTATGCATTGCAGTTACTCGACAACTAGCCAATGTATAAAGCTGACAATCGACCAGATATATCAGTCACATGAAGCAGCAATGTCAAGTCTGAACTGTTTTGGATCAGCAGTTCCCAAATCTGATAGAAATAAATAAAAAAGTTACAGTTTGTAGATCTTTTATCTAAAATTATTCATCTAAATTTAGATATAAAATATCTAAATTGGCAATAGATCTAAATTCAAACTGGTAACACTGAAGAGAAGTAACAGAAATACTTCGAAGCCTAAATTCTGTAAGACAGAAAATTATTTCATATGACAATGATAGTAGGCTGCTCAACACACGATCAAGTTTAGCCCTTTTCAAATGGGCACTGCCTGAGTATTTTTTATTCAATGATACAAAATTTTCCTCAATATTTTTCACTAAACCAACATACAGCTCAAAAGAAAAATTGGACTTTGTAAATGCCATACTGTGGGGCTATTTGATACTCATTTTTATTAAGAATTTGTTTTAAAAAAATCAAAAACAAAAGATTACACAATCTTTGCAACCCCTTTGGTCTTATTTTGAGTGCTAGTTATTGCATTGAGTTGCAACTGATATCTGAGAAAACAAAAAAAAATTTTTTTTCTCAAAAAATTTTATTTTTCCACAGCTGAGGTCTGTAGAGAAAAATCTACTGGCCATAAACTTTTATAGTTCTGATATGTTGTGGATTTATCTCTTGGGAGTATTCAGTGAAGATTAAGGAATTTTAAGTTGACTAGTTTTTATCATCATAAATATTTTTAGACAGAGCTATTCAACCATTATTTTAATAATCTTCTTCAACAATTTCCATTTCATTTTTTGTTGTTGTTTTATTTGCAATTACTCAACTTCTTCAGTTTGAAGAATGGAGAGAAGCCCCAGAAAAGCTTCATGAATAATAGTTCACCTACCACAGTTCTACAACCATTATACCATGTCTGCAAACTTCAGATTGGGAACCACTACACCAAATATTGGAAGGGAAGGCTTCAAAGTGCCTGGCACCCCCAAGTTGAAGGAAGGGATAAAGTGAGATTTTACATCACCTCAGCCCTCAGAAACTTCATGAATATTAGTTTACCTATTAAAAAAATCTCACTAAATATGTGCTGGGGGTGGGGAGCCACAAGGGACCAAGCCCTCTTACTGGGCTGCTCAAATCTCACGACATCATTGCCTTTCAAAGGACTGCCAACTCAACAGGTTCATGGACCTCAGACTTTTGAAAGATCTGCCCATGAACCCCCAGTAATACATTTTTGGACCCTTGGGAATCTCTGAAATGAATGAGTAGTAGTACCAAGTTTACCCTGGCCCTCAAATCTCCAGCCACACCCCTGGCTAAGAACATTGGTAAAATTTAATAGGAGTTTTTTTTTGTTTTGTTTTGTTTTTTTCCACATAGAGTATCAAACAGCCCCAAAAGCAGAGATATTTGGTATCGGTTTTTGTCATCTATTTTTTATAGGTAAAGTTTCTTTAAATTTTCTTTTTCATAACATTATTTGATAGCCTTAGGTAGTAATACAGTTTTATGTATAAATGATAAGATTTCAGTCATAACCTAATGGAGTTCATGTCTCAGATTTTTGTGTGACTATCTTAATTCTTTAATAAATAGAAAAAGTATCATCCTTCCAATTCAGAGTGCTTCATTTTTATCTATATTGTATTTAGCCAGACTATACCAGGATATGATTTTTGTCCATAATCACCCACCCAACATCGAATTGCAACTTGATTGACTGAAATGACGAATAAAAATAATTCAGAGTTTCTAGAAGATGCATTACGCAATATACATCCAAGAAAAGCAACAAAATCAAAAATTACTATTTTTAGAGCAGACTTTTCTAATCTTTTTGCGTTGACGACACACTTTTTAAAAATAAATTTTTTGGCAACACATTTCGTTAACCAAGCCAAATACATAAATGTCATCCAAACAACTCAACCGGCTCAGTAAAAGTATCTTTTGAAAGATACACAAAATTATACTTAATTTTGCAACACATCTAGAAATTGTGAGTAACACAGTTTGGAAAGCTCTGTTCGAGAGTGAATTAATTTAAACAAAATAACATCAATAATTACCCTTTATTTTCTTCACCTTCATCCATGGCTCACACCTGTGAACAAAAGATAATTTCATTAATCATAATAGAGTATTTTATCTTTCTAGTTAGAAAGAGTAGTAAAATGTGTATGTTTGTACTCTTTTAAGTTGAAACTTACACATCACAGAAAAACAAAGGTATATTTGGAATCAGCAGGTCTAAATTTACCTACAGCAACCATTTGTAGGTTGAATTTTGCAACAACAAAAAAAAACTGTCAATTGGTACAAGGTCTGCATTTTCACTCACCTATAAAAAAAAAAAACTACCTAAAACTGTTTCATTCTTTTTTTTCACCAGGAATTTTCCTCCGAACACAAATGGATCTGTGAAACCACTTTATATGTTTAATACATAATTCTTTAAAGGGTCAAAAGTGAAAGGAAACTTTCCTCCCTTCAAGCGTCAAAAATGAAGGGAGATTTTTCCCCTCCCTTAAGGGGTCAAAAGTGTAGAGAAACTCCCCCTCTCCAAAGGTTCAAAATGGAAAGAAAACTTTTTCTCCTTCAAGGGGATCAAAATTGAAGGGAAACTCCACTATATCTTTTTTCTCACAAGTCTGAAAGATTTTTTTCAAAACTTTGTAGATGGAGGCAAAACATGGAACAGGTCTAGTTGGTCACTCAATAGAAACCATTACTTGACCAACGTCTTTTGACAGCATGCCAATGATCAATTGAAAAATTTAGAAAAGATGCGAGCAATGAATGGGTTACTTCTCCCACCTTTTGTTGGGCAGTAATCACTAAAAATGTCTGAATTTTCAAAAATCAGGCGTAAACACTGTCAGACGCAAAATAAGGGATCAAATTAGCATAAACTTACATTGAATATACCCTCTAAAAACCTATTTTGGAGAGCAACTTGGAAAAATAAAAAGAATGTTGTTTTGGACATAATAAGGAGTGAATATTTGAATTTACAGCCCTCCAGCTTCATTGGTACAGCCTGTATGCATGATACATAAATAGTCAGCCAACCCCCCAGATGAAAATTTTAGTTTCTAATATTCAAGGCCAGAGAATCTATGAAGCCTTTTTCCTTCAAAGTAGAACAAACCTGCATTTACAGTTTAACTTCTGATATTTTCTTTATCAGGTTTTATGTCAAGTCCTCTTCTCCAGACTACAATAATTTAAATTCTCACATGACTTCCAAGGGTTTATTGTTGATTTGTAGTTGTATAGAGTCTCCTGTTTATCCCAATATTTACCAAGTCTGTTTTTGAAAGAATTCATAATTTTGGAACACTCTCTTTCATTACATAGACTATTCCATATACACACTATGCGGACATTGAAACTATATTTTCATATATCCTGCCTGACTCTTTGTTGGTACATTTTCTAGTTATTCCCCGTTTCCTGTTCTTTTCATATTTTCTTCCCATTTTTCAATGAAGTACCAACCCTCTCATCATAATTTCCATTCATGATCTTATGTACTTATATCAATACTCTTCTATAGCTGATAGTTTATGGAGGTGCTTTTATAAGTTAGACTAACCTTGTTGATCTCTTTTAACTCTTATCAACTCAATGTGAATGCTACCAGACACAAACTGAGGGATCAATTTAGTATAAACTTACAATGCAAATCCCCTCTTAAAAGAAGTGAATGTTAAATTTTTAGCTCCCCAACTCCATTGGTGCAACCTGTACATGTGATACACACATAGCCAACCAGCCAGACCAACTTAAAAACTGAAGAAACCTATAAGACCAGGCTATCATTGAGGGAAGAGTCACTCCAGGACGGATAGATAAAAATAACAATTTTGAAGTACTCATACCCACAGGCACTTCAAAAAATGACGGTGAATGGAGATCTTGCTGGGATTAGAAATATGCACTTCATATATTTGCTTCTGTATACAGCAGTGCATACTATATTGACAAATTCCTAGATCCATTCCAAAATTTAATCACTTCTTTCATTGAGAACTTTTGGAAATATTACGTTGATAGACATGACTGGATACAAAAAAAAAAAAAAAAAAAAAAATCGAAAATCTTTCCAATCAATATATTTTTGTATTCGCTCCAGTCTGGCCACACAATAATTTCAATGAAATTTTGTGGAAGGCTAAGGTAGAAGTAACTAAATTTTGATAAAGATTTCTTCCATTTCAATACTTAATACGTATCTGATTTCACTCCTGTCTGTATATGCTATATCTCCGAAAGTTTTCAATGAATTCCAATGAAATTTTGTGGATGGGTAGGGAAGAAGTGATTAAATTTTGCAGAATATCCAGGAATTTGTATGATTGAGAGATATTTTTGCATTTTTTTCATGAATTCCTGTATTTACTCCTATCAGTCATCATTATATATCTGGAAGTTCCCAATGAATTGTAATGAAATTTTGCGGAATGGTAAAGTCGTTTTTGACAGAGATATTTTTGCGTTTCTTTTTTGCACGTTTGTATTTACAGCACAAAACTTAGCAATCCACTTTTGACATGATTGACTGATCACAGTAGCTTCTCAATAAACAGCATAAATCTTTCTATGAATTTTTACCTCCCTCAAAATAAAAGAAGCGTAATCTGCAAGAAAATGTGGCTTTTTTTCTTCCATCTTCATTGTTGAAATTAAGAAACAAACAGGCGCCGATTCTGACAATTCTTTTTAATGTATGATGATGACTTTTGTCATCACGCTTGAGAAATCTAACAAAATGCAATCTATTCACTGATCACCTCTTTTCCTAAATTTTAATTGCTCACCCAAACACGACATGCTGCCAAAAGACATTGGTCACATAACGGATTCTATTAAGTGACTAACCAGACTTGTTTTACTTTTTAGGGGATTTTCCTTACTTCTTTTTTAAAAATTAATTTGATATGTGACAAGTATTTTATCGTAACTAAACAACCAACTGTGTTATTTGGGAAGCTAAACTACGAGATCTCCCCCCTCTTCCATATTTATAGGTCACAAATGTTGATGTGTGTGTACATTTTCAAAAATATGTAATACTTTTGTGGTATTTAAAAAAATAATTCATTCTAACTTTTACCGCCGTTAAACAGAACTAATTGATAAAAAAACGATGGCATCGCGTAAGAAAAATAACCTATTCTCCGGCCATCGTTAGTCTTTTTCCGACAAGGGCCAGAGGGTACAAGGCCAAAACGTTGTGAATTAACGAGTGAACACATATAGATCAAGATCGTCAGACCCTAGCATAAATATTGAATAAAGAATGATTAATACAATCGTCCATCAAAATTCAGACAAGAATTGTTATTACATTATTTATTTTTTAAGTAGTTTTCGGTGTTGTAATCATTTCTTCAAATTTCTCTTAGGTCTTGATCGACAAAGACAACACATATAGCATTACCCACTACAATCTTTTTTCATACTAGATGGAATTGATTCAAATGATTTATCTAAATTGAATTTCAATTTACCCGATTACTTTCTCGCAACGATTCCAGATGTTTCTTTTGTTGGAGAGAATTGCAGACTTTAAAAAAAGAATTTGTAACAGATAATCGGGAAACAATAACAAAGCTTTCTATTTTCAACAACCAAGCTAACTATTTTGTAGTAAAAATATCATCATGAAATATTTTTTTTTTATCATTATGAATAATGAAATCCAGACAAAAAAAATAAAAGCCAAGAAAAAATCTTGAATGTCGTTAGATAAGATAGGTGGTATTTTAAGGGGAAAAAAGGAACAATAATTTGCGAGAGGTTCCGATTTTTCATTTTATTACAATAAATACGATGAATTATTTTAAAAACTTTAACCCAAATGATGAGAACTTTGAAAAAAATCAACAAAAAATGAACATATTTTGAATTTTATTCAGCTTAGATTTCAGTGAGTTTTTTTTTAAATTCAAATAACTGTCAACACAAAATGGAAACATTACATCCAGTCCTCGAGTGATTTTTTTTTTCAAGTTTTCATTCAGGCAACAAAAACACAGATTAAAAATACTCACCCCCTATAATAGAAACCAGTATTTGTTCTAGAATATTTGTGACGGAGGGGTTAATTCCAACAGAATGTTGATGTTTGCTTATCAAAAGCCACAAAAATTTTACGGCTAACCGTTTGAATCAACCGCCATTCGTTATTACGCATGCGCAGTTCATACACCGGATGTTGTAGTTTGGTAAAGCAAATGTTGCAAATTTAGATGTTTTTCATCTAAAATCTAGATGTTTCTGATTGTATCTAGATGTCAGAAATTACAGGTGATCTTTTTGATAAAACAAATAACATTTTTATTTAATTTATGGTAATAAAACAAATATCATTTCAATAAAATAAGGTAACATTTTAATAAAGTAAATGTTGATAATTAAAGTCACATCCAATTCATTAATAATATGTCATTTTTTGTTGACATAAATACCTAGAGAATCTGGCACAAGATCACGTGTCTGAAGCACTACATGTGAAAACATAAAATGTCCTTTTTTGTCCTGGCGCTGTAATAGAGCAACGTATGAATTTCTGAGTTGACTTATAAAACCAATTAGATATAGAGGTGCCTTCACTGAATGAAAAATGGAGTGATCAAGAAGAGGTGGTCGAATTAGGGGGTAGATCCACGAATTTTGGGTGGATTGAGAAATACTTTACCTTTTCTCTCTCTCTCTCTCTCTCTCTCTCTCTCTCTCTCTCTCTCTCTCTCTCTCTCTCTACATTTATGTATACGCTCATGTCTGTCAACAGGATATTTCAAAAAGTTTTCAATTTCAATTAAATTTTGTGGAGGGGTAAAGAATAGGCCACTGAAGACGTAATTACATTTTTGGACTGGATCCATGCACAATTACCTACCCCACATCGTAGTTATATGTGCACAGTGCATGATATCTACAAAAGTTGCCAGTGAATTGGGTGGGCGATGGATTACCGAAGAAGTGATTACATTTTTGAGCGAATCAATCCACAATTACTTCCACTGACAATGCCACTGGCAGAGGTATATGCTCTGAAACATTTGTTTAGACTGATAGCTATGACCTAGGGGAGATAATTGTGCATGGATCCGTTCGAATTTTAATTACCTATTTCGTAGCCTATTGCCTACGCTTTTCACAAATATTCATCGAGAACTTTGGGGAAAATCGTGTAGATAGACATATGATTTTTGTAGTTATTGTGTGATGTGGACAATTAGCTAGGGCGTAGAGAAAAAAATGTAAACATTTCTTCAGTGTCCATCCTCCCTCAAAATTTCATTGAAATTCGTTGAGAATCCTCAGATACCGTGTGGACACACAGAGAACTTTTGAATATTTTTATGGTTGCCGATCGTCAGCTAGAACGTAGGGGAGACAATAGTGAATACACCCGCTCCAAAATATCATTACTTCTTCCATGGTCTATTGCCCATCCTTCCACAAAATTTGATTGGAATTCATTTTGAACTTTTGTAGACATTGTGCGCACAGACTGACAGAAAGAATGGTATCAAAATTTCTGATCGCAGCGTTTTATTCAGTTCTTGCTCTGTGATAAGGTTAAATAGGAATTTTTGAATTCATTGATCTGCTGAAAATGTAACTACTTCTTCATTAGCCCACAGTCGGACCTACCACAAAATGTCATTGAAATTCACTAAGATCCTCTGGATAAATTACTGACACGACAAAAAAGTGGAAAATGTCCCTCAATCGGAAACAAATTCTGGATCCACCACAAATCCATCCTTAGCCCATTGTCCACCTTTTCTGAAAATTACATTGAAACCCAAATTGAGAACCTTTGAAGATATCTTGTGAGCAGACATTAGCGAATACATATGAATTTGAAAAATATATCTCAATCAGATAAAAATATTCCTGGATTCGCCCCAAAATCCAATCAATTCTTCTTTGTCCCATGGCTCACCCCTCCACAAAATTCAATTGAAATTCGAGAACTTCTAGAGATATCGTATGAACAGATGAACTACACCCTTTTCACACTGCAAATTAATTCGCAGACTGCATTAACTAAGTAAGGGAGGCCGCGTACCGACCGAAGACTTGAGCAGTCCAATACTGGGTAGAGGTCGGGTTGGTTTGGGGTGAGCAATTATTCAACAACAACAAAATAATAAGGTTTTATTCATCGGTCAATGCGGTGAATAACACAAAGGAAAAAAAACCTTTTCGAAACTAAAAGTATCAACTCTGGTATTCCGTAATCACGTGGCCCATCCGCCATGTTGACTCGGAAAGTAAATATTATTTGCTTCCCGTCGTAACTTTCTTCCCCCCCAAAACACGGTTTTTGTTTCTTCTTTTAAATATTAACGACATGGATTCCCCGGTGACCAACCGGAATCTTATGGAAGGCAATGTTCATCCAATGGTATTTTTCTTTTCTTCTTTTTCCGTTTTCAAAGTTGATTTTTTCCACTTTATTGCCATTATTTTCAATGATTAACCACATTCCACTTCGATAAACCGGTATATCGAGCGGGTCTGTCAAATAATTGGTTTCGTCTTTTGTTTTTAAATGTTCCGAGAACAATTAAATTATTAGGAATTAAATATATTGGAGAATTATTGGAGTTTCTTCTTCTTGTGCAAGGCAGATTATTCTTACCATGTTGTCTAGTTTCACAATGGAAGTCAGAAACTTGGTGAAAGGAAGATGAATGAATGAAAAATCCAAGACGGTACTCAATTGAAAAATCAAATTTAATAAATGGCAAATTTATTCAATGAATTATATTTGTAGAATCCAGTATTCAAATTACGGACAAAATGATCAGTATATCGTAGTTTTGGGGTCCAGAATGTTCCTTCTGCGGCCTTTAGTTTAGGATCAAAGTATAAAGGTAGTATCAGTTCTTCTCCCGTCTTGAAACAGTATTAACTTCCCGTTTTCAATTAATTTGAAAAGTTATTAACTAATGTTTATATCTTAATCGTGCTCTTCTTTCATTTTTACAAAACAAACAATAATTTAGATATGAAAACAATGTTTCGTTGTTGTGAGAAAAACAGATACTACACTTCCTTGAACGAAAGGCTGCTGAAGGCACATTCCGATCTGGACCAGCTTGACTGAATGGATGAAATGACACCGTTCTGTCTCTACATACAAGGTATGGAACGTCCCCCTCCAGGGTGCAAGCCTGGGCGAAGCTTATGGTGATCATGGCCACAAAACTAGAATGGTGCAAAAAATAAATTTTAAAACTGTTTCGAGAAAACTAAATTTGGAATTAAATAGTTGAAGTTCTGCCTTTTGAGCTAAGGAAATTAGTTAGCCAAGTTATTTTACAAAAATTGCTAACCATTATTCTTATCCATCATTTAAGGAATGAATGTTTGAGTTTTCTTTAAAATGTAATTGACATGAATTTTTATCTGAATTTCTGAGATGAGAAATTCAATGACCATAGCCGTCAAAGGTGGCGAACAGTTCTCCCCCTTTTTGATGTGTATGTCTTTGTTTCTGTGTTCCAGCGCTCCTGACCATACCGTTTTGTCTATAAACTTGAAAATTGGCATCAGTATCCCACTCCTAAAAAAAATCTTTCTACATGGCTACAAATTTTGATGCTAGGGTTGTTCAATTTTTTACTGTGATGACAAGTTATTATTGTCAAATTTCAGTCATTGTCTCGAGTTGACTCTGATTTTTTACACTTTCAAAAACAAACCTCACCAAATTTAGAGGATTAAAAATGAACATTCTCCTATCTTGATTTGAAATTAACACCAATTGATTGGTTGGCTGGTCTCTTACTGACTGGGGTAAATGGACAAATCTTACATATATACAAATTCATGTTACAAATACACTTGACAGGCTTATTTCATTTTGATAAATTCATCTATAAAATTATCATTTCCCTACTGTGATTTGAAATCATGACCAGGTGATTAGTAGTCAGCTCTCTCTCTCTGACTTATCTACAAAATTTATCTTACACAAACTCAAGGGCTTATTTCAATCTAATAAATACATTTATACTAAATGAATATTTTTTTTAATATTTTGCTCATTATATATTTACTATAAAAAGTTGCAGTAGGAGAGAAGTTTGACTCTGCAGCAACCTGGCTTGTTATTCACTAATTTACTAAGACTAGTGTCCTCATTTTGGTTATTATGATCACAAAAATTTCATATGATCTAGTTCAGTGGGAGAGGCAAACAAGAGACATCACAAGGATGAATTAATTAGAAAAAATAGTTGATATAAAGTATCCTCTAACATGGACAGTGGAATGAGAGCAATCTATCCCCCTTGATTGAATGAAGGGTTCAATAAAATTCCCCAAAAGTTACCAACCATGACAGACACCTGAGGAAGGTTGGAGAGTACAACAGCCAAAACATTGTGACTATAACAACCAAGTTTAAGATACTTGTGTGAGTAAATCAGTGTATAATAATTGACATGAATATATCAGAACTAGTTAATACCCATGAAAAAAAATAGCACATATATCTTAATTTCTGTGAAATGGTTCTTTTAGGAAAAAAATAGTGAATTTATTTCAGTTTAAGAGTCCATAGTTTGAAATTGGAGGTAAGTGGTATTCTGATCAGCAAAATTTTACCTCTATGTGGGGAAAATCAAGTGCCATGGACAGCAAACCAAGAAAACCACTGACCATCAATAGTGGGAGATCCCATGAGTATTGAACCCACTAACAATGGCCAGCAAGACTTGCTAAACAATGTGCGTCCTTATCTATTTTTTCTTTTCAGATGATCTATGCGTGAATCCCTGTGGGGGAAAAAAATAATTCAAGGATAGATTTGGAATGAAATGTTTTTGTTGCTTTTTTTTTTTTTTTAAATATTTTTCCTATCAATTTTTTTTAGAAGAATAGTGAAATTTTTTTACAGAGTTCATAGTTTGGAATGGTGGGTTGGAGGTATTTTTAATCGAATCATAAGTGCTTGGGAGAATACAAATACTACACCCTAATTTTATGCAGATGGCCAGATTTTAATCCTAGGCAGAACAAATATTCTGATTCTAGGCAGAAGTACCAATCCATACATAAGTGTTTAAGACCACAAACCAAGAAAATCATACTGTTCATTATTAGAATAGATTTTGTGTTTTCATGTGCAAATGTACAGACTTTTGTTTGAACAGTCTTTATTGTGGACACAATGTTCCAGCCAAGAGACTATCCTTTCCTTGAGAATATTCTGTGTTCTATCTGAAGACAAGATGTAGAATGTCTCTTTGTATCTTTGTTGCATAATATTTTCTTAGGGTCTTTCTAACCTTATTTTTAGATATTATTTCGAGAGCCTAGTTTAACTTGTTGAAAATTGGGGCCCATGCTCAAACTGTGTTATATCGGGTCTAGAGTGTATGTTAATGACTCTTCTTAAAGTTGTAGAAGATATATACCTATGTGTTGTACCTTTATTTCAAAAGGCATTAAAGCCTAACAAAAGATTTATGATTGTATGTTCTTTTATCTGTTTATTGTGTAGACAAGGATTTCGTTTGAATTCTCTATCAATTGTGTTTTCTTTTGCAGCTGAGGCAGATCCAGAGCTATGGCGTCTGTTCAGAAGCAGAATCTCATATGATTTTCCAAGTCTATTTGGATTTATGTGAAGGTAGGCCTTTTCCTTTATCAGGCGTGAAGCACCTGGTAAAAATTCTCAAGTTATGTCACTTCTGTTTTTTTTTTTTCTTCTTTTAGTAGTTACAAAAATTCTGTAAGTACGCAAGCTCCCAGGGCATAATCATTGAACGTTTCTCACCAAATTCAGACACGACTTGTATTTTTAATACATCTCAAAGTACTTTTTTGGATTTCACAAAAAGATTTTCTGAGGTTTTAGAGGGGGTTCTGTGTGCAATGTAATTATAATGCTCTTACTTACTATTCAATTGAAAATTTACCAAAAAATTAAAAAACATGCATATGCTAAAATTCATTAAAAAAGGAACTTGTTTCTTTGCACTTGGGTACGCAACTGTTCATTTGCGTTTCTACTTGATAATTTCCTTGGACTGTTAACTATTTAAAATTCTGGGCCATACTTTTTAGCTCAACTTGATTCATACAAACTATTTACTGTTATTATCAACTGTAAATATGTTTGTATCTTTCAAGGTTGGAATTTGTGGAATGTTTTTATTTACTGTATTTAACAGCGTATAAGCACCCTCACTCCCAAATGTTTGTTTTAAACAGAATTTGATATCATGGTATTATGTGTGAATTTTTCTTGTTGGGATTATCAGTTGTTTACTATATATAAATGAGAAGTAAGTTTGATAATTCACCAAACTTGATAAACATTGTTCGGTGAAACCAAATGTAGTTCTGTTGCCCCTCTTTCTATTCTAGAAATAAGAATTAAGTTTATCACAATGTTTTCAGAGACTCAAATTTGATTCATCTGAGAGATTCATTTATGGAACTTTGTTCAGTAAATCCGAAGTTTGATCTGAAGGATTCACAAGTTTGTTAAAGCTGAAATTCTGGTATATTGAGGTTCATTATAGCAAGGGTTTACTGTATCTTTTTTTTTTTTTTTGTTCATTCTCATTCTTCGTGTATTTGCAACAGACTTGGATTCCAGGTTTTTTACTCCATTGTTTTTCATATTCTTCAGTTCAAAACTGGTGGAATGTCCGCATCCATCTGTGCCCACAACTTTACCTTTTGTTTTTATCTGGTCACCCAAATTGTACGCAACCCCGAGAGATTGTCTTACCCATTGACTGTTTAAAAGAAGTCAGTCCACAGGAGTTGAAGCGTTATACCACATATCTAAAAATTGATAAATGCCCTACAGAAAGGTCAGTGTTTTTTGTCTTTGTATTCTTTAGTGCTCGATATTTCTATCCTTCGAATGCAAAAAAACCTAGTCAAAGTTGCAGGTCATCATTATACATCACATTGATATTATGAAAATTCTATTTTGACTGGCATCAAGAATAAACTTGAAATGGTCTAACACTGGATTTGAATCAGTACTATATATAACACTATGATCCTGAGCCTCTAACATTAAATATAAACATATTAGTATAATACTATATATCATCAGCACTGTTGAATTAATATCCTATTCATAGTTTGTAACAAAGAAAATGTTATTGAATTCTATTTTTCTTCTTTGAAATTCAAAATCCAATAACAATGAAATAAATTCTTAGTTGAAAAATATGATCAAAGTGATGATTTATTTTGAACTTTTAAAGGAATGGTTGTCTTGTTGATATTAGTCAGAGTTTTCACCTGTTGGGGAAATCTCAGGGAAAAAATAAATTTCTTGAGGTCGGGGAATTGTCAAGGAATTTTACAAATAGCCAGAGATTTTCTTTTTTTTTTTTCCCCTTTCTCTCATGACATGATGTTTTTATTTATTTGAATGAAACAGTGGCATAGTGTAATTGAATGGAAAGTAGGAGGCCATCAATTACTCCTATGTTGACATCTATTGTCAGGGAAATTTGAAAAATGTCTGGGAATTTTGAACTGGCAAGCGGTTGAGAATCCTGTTTGTATTTTCCTGTTAATTTCATCATATGTTCAAGCAGCTGGACCATAGCCCAACAGATACATCACCTGCTGTTTATCTTGTGTTTGGATGTTTGCATGACACCAGGATTGATTTAATTTTATAAATCTGTTCACTTCAGTGTGACCATTTATGAAAAACCAATCAACCCACAAACAAACACTTGTGTGATTTTGATTTTGATATTGAAATTTATTTTCTGTTTTCAGTTTAACACTTGCTGTGTATGAAACAGACTCAACTATCATCTACATGAAGGTGCAAGCAGGTTTACTTCGACCCAGCAGCCCGAGCACAGAAGCCAACTCGACACAATTGTCATTTGACAGTAGGAGCCAATTCCTGTCACTGGAAGAGAAAAACATGTATCTCCAAGAATACCAGCAGAAATTCACTGGCTGAAGAGACATCAGATGCTGTGAAATAAAATGTTGCCGGGACATATCTGTTCAGTGCATATGTAGGATGTCACTGATATGATATTTGAGGGTTTACCATTTGAGTTCTCCGAGAAGGAACTTGTTGAATATAGACCTACATGTTGCAGATATTAGGAAAAATGTCTGTGCAAATATTTATTTGACTTTTTAGCATAAAGTTTCTTAAAGGCTAGCATTTTGAATTTTTCCCACAAGGCTCTATTTATATTACAGAACATGTAAAACATATGAAACTTGTATTGTCTATAACTTTGAGAAGAGTCATTAACATTCAACCTTTTTTCTCTTGCAATCCAATCTCTACTTGCCGGTAACACGATATTTCAGACGAATGATTCTATATAAAAAAAATATGAACCAAATTGTACTGTTCGCGTTGCCAAAATAGAATAACAATTTACAAGCATTGAGGTTGACATTTAAATTTTCCAAGAAGAGTCATTGACATACCAACTTTGTCTCAGACAGTTTGAACTCTTCTCTTCATCTACGATCATTTGAAACAATTCATTTCTACAAGTCTTGCAACTTACATTTAGATTTTCTATTTGATACCTCTTTTTTTGCTTTGAAACACCAGAGAAAGATACCGATAACAGAGACGCTCTTTCCTTATGTATATTACATATTACACCTGAGGTAGGCCGTAGAATGAATCAACTGAAAAATTGTGTTGACATTAAAGATGGAAAGAAGAGATTGGATTGTCCCCCCAAAAGTTTGAATATGAAAACTTAGTAACAACAATAAGAGAAACCATTGAATGGTCAACATCTCTAATATAAACGTAAGTTGTCTCTATATGTACGTGTCCTGAATTTTCTCAAAAATATAAATGTTATATTCTCAATCAACCACATTTAGGATAGGTAGAACCTACGTGTATACATAGCTGTAGTACCTTAATTAGTTTCTCAAGTGCATGGATAAATTTTTTGAAGTTTTTAAAATTCATTAAGTGACAGGAAGCAATCAGGAGCAAAACAAAGCTATCATTTATTACCTGTAACAATTGCTCTGATCAATGAATACTCTTAACTCTAATCCTAAATTATTTAAATAACCTTTGTATAAAAGCTTCCTGTTACTTCTTGTTTTTTATCACCACCACCTAAAAGAAAATTTCCTCTTCTGCTGATTTGGAAATTCTGCTTGTATTATTGCCAAGATTAAAAAGTTTACCAAAAAGTGAAAGAGGCGGAACAATCAGAAGTTACTCCTTTTGAATCACTTTTTTTTTTTTTTTTTTTTTTTTTGCTAGAATGAATTCAAGAGTTAAACTTTGAAGACAAAGGAATGAAGCTCATACAGTTGAATGAATGACTAGATTTATTTCTCATTCTAAAAATTGAACTATGACAAATTCTAGTCACTTTATAAAAAAACCCAATTATCTTGACTTTTGTTTTTTTCTTCACTATTCACTCACTGCCGTTGATTGACAATCTGAGTAGTTGCGATGAAAAGCAACTAAAAATTAAAATGACTGAAAAGCTTGTCAAAAATTATCAATGGTTGACAATGCTTTGTCTAATATATTAGATTGTTCGGAAAATAATGCCTGATTTTATTTTAGCACATTTTAATTATGTTACAATATCATATATACTCTATATTTTTCTAGTCTACAGATTAAGTATTGTTCTATAGATTTTTCTTCATGATATGTAGTTTGCATATTTAAGGCCCCAGTCTCAAGATAGAAATTGAAGAGTTATGTATCATTTCGATTCGGCCGGAATTTTCTGAACAACTTAAGATAAATCACAATAATATTACTACTACTGATACAACTAGCATATGTAAAAAAACAACAACAACAACAAATATGGCACCAAGCCATCTGGTGGGGCAGGCAGGAATGTTGGATAACTTGAAGGGTTAAATTTGATCTTCAGCCAACCATAAAAGCTCAAGTAGCTCACTTGGTAGAGCAGTTGCCGTACATTGGAAATCTTTTCACGGTAAAACAATGCAATTTCAGACTTATTCTTCATTCCCGATCTGCACGGTTTACTCACTGCCATAGACTTACAGTCTGAGTAGTTTCAATAAAAAGCAACTGAAAATAAGAAGAAAGAAATACCGATCAAAAATCAATAATGGAAAACAAACATGTTAAAAGTAGCAGTTTTAGCCATATTTTTTAGAATTTTAGATAACTTACTGTAGAAGCTGTGGGTAGAAGTTGTGATAATTCTACAATTTTAAACATTTATGCAATTTTTTCATGTTACTTTTTATTAGATGAAGTATCATGAATCATTTTCATTTCTAATTTTATTCCCACCTTTTATCTTCCATTTCAAATTTTATTTCGACTCTTGCTTTGACTGATTACCCTTCAGCAGTGAGCCAACTGCAGCGGTCTGAAAATAACGAATAACCCTTTGGTGGGATTTGAATCCATACCCTAATGGAGGGAGCATGGTTCATGCCTGCCTGAGCTACTGAGACTCAACCAACTTCCGATTGATGCTGTTTGCCGAAGGGTTATCGGTCTGAGCAAAAGTTGCAATAAAAAGCAACTAATTAATTGAGATGAAGGTAAAAAGTAGTCATAAAAAATCAAAGGAATGAAAATAATGATTTATGCAATTTATGTTGTAAAGTGAGTCTTTGAAAAGCCATTGGCAATAATTTGTTTCTTCCACGAGAAACATTATGCATCATTATTTTTTAATCTTGAGTAATCTCGAATTTGGATTTTTGAAAAAAAAAAACAACTTTTTTTTTTCTCCATCAAATCAAAAATATATACATGGATTATTGTACATATGTATATGTGAAAATGTATGTGTATACTTATAAGTTTGTATGAGGTGTGTATAATCTTACCTTTTCTTCAATGAGAATAAGAAAGAAAAAGTTCTGTGAGAGGTTCAGAAAAAAATAACCATCATTCTGAAATTAATTCTAATCATGCCATTCACAAGGCTCTCAGATCAACCAGGTCAACTACAAACTCTTTTGGATAAATAAGATAGAATTTGTATTTATTTAATCTTTTAGCAAAGCTTATAACTAGTGGTAGGGACAGCTAATGGAACACTAAACTGATAAACCTCTAAAAACTTAGCGGAAGTAATGGATAACCGCTAATTTTTATTACATTACTTCAGTTCAGTGTTGTTGTTTTTTTTGTTCTCTAAAATCCATAGAAACTAACCTAGAGAGCTAAAATTTTGATATGTGTAGCTTGGACATACAACTTTAAATAAATGAATTCTGATTATAAGCTAATGTTTAATTCCATTTATTCATTCAATTATTTATGTACACTTTGATCATCATCTGATATTGGCATGATATATGTTTTTGGAAAGATCTGTGTCCAAGCTACAACATATTAAAATTTAGGTCTGTTTTCTTGGATTTTAGAGAAGGAAAAGAGAAACCTAAGCTATTTTCCTATAATAAAGGTTAGTGGTTATCTTTGCTCCCACAATTTTTTTTTCCCCCTCATTGCCAGTGCTTGATTGACCCAAGTGGCACACTAGCTTGTTGCTTCACTTAGTCTTTGGTTGGCTCCCAGAGGGCTCTAGGCTGTATGTTGACATTGTAGTTTTGACTGAGGGTTGTGCTGTACTTGCCTGAGTTGAGTTTGTTCAGCACCCCTAATGTCCTTCTCCTAATCCAGTTGCCCCCTTAGCCTAGAGAACCCAATCTGCCCCTGCTATTTTCCCCATAGCTTGTAGGAAAAGGGATGGATTCATGCCTTTTCCCAAGTACAAACTGTTTTAAGATATGCTCCTCACAAGTCATTAGTTTGATCAATACATCTACTTGATGAAAGGGGATGTATCCTCAGTGATGTTTTTCTCCCAGGGTTCATTGGGGGTTTCCACTCTCTCAATATCAGAACCACTCACCCATGTGACCCAGCCGGAACTCATCAAGTTCCGACTCGCATCCCAGCAGTGGTTTGCTGCGTTTTTCAGCCTCATTTCTCTGGCCTTTAGATGAGAGTTACTGTTAGGCTATTTTACATACCATTGATATGCCAGCCATGGAAATTGTTATCTGTGCATGTCGCCTTGTTCATTCAAAGTAACATTGAAGAGTCAGTGATGATCCTCAGATAAACTTTCTGATAAAAATATCTAAATTCAAGCTTCATTTTCTGAATAAAATTGTTCAATTAGTGTAACAGTTCTCTCCTATCTTAGTTTTCATTACCTCCAGGTAACCACTTGCTCTTTCCTTATAAAAGTTATATATATATATATATATTTAAATTTACAGTTAATTATGAAGTTATGGTCAGCTGATTACCATTTTATTGAGTATCACTCCTAATACTACCATAGGGACATTACCTCCTTCCTCTCAGTTTTTGAGCACTTGAAAAAAGCGGGACTACACTGGCTATAAAAAGTATGTGCGTAAACAATAAGGGAGTCAAATTCCAATCGCCTAGCAAAGTGGACAGTATTCCCATGAGGTGACTAACTAAAACAGACTTTGTGTCAACTAATCTTAAACCCAATATATTGCAGCAGCTTTATACAACACAATTCATATTAAAAAGATGCATATCTCGTTTTGGTACAAGGCAAGTTGTGCAGTCCCTCCTACAGAGCTAATAGTATCGCTTTATTTTCATATCTCACTACGATGACTGTGGTCCCAAATTCTCTATCCCCATGTAACATGATACAACAGGAATGTTGGTACGTGAGGTGTGAAAATTAAGCAATGCTACTAATTCTTGTACATTCTTCAATGGTATGTTATACCTTGATTTATTTTAAAATAAATTCATGATTACTGCTTATAATTCAGTCTAATGAGTATGGGAGGCATAAATAAGGTAATACTACTAGCTCTGTGGGAGGTACCACAATTCTTTTTAAAGGCTTCACAATTTGTACATTTTTTTCCCCTATTATTATTTACTTTTAAACAGTGGTTTCCAAACGCTTAGCAATTATGACACCCTTAGTGTATAAGAATTTTTTTATTGCATCCCAAGTCAGGAAATACTGAACAAAGCATTTATGTTCATACACTTAGGTTAGTTAGGCGAGAAAAATAATGTAATTTGAATCATCAAAAAGAGTTATTTATTTGTTATCTCTTCTAATAATCATATTTACTAGTGAGATGTGAGAGCCTGCTGTTCTCAATAGAATTCATCAAATCCTTGAATCAAACTAAAGATAGCAGTAAAGGTTTGTTTCTGGTTTGTGAACTGATATCAAAGGGAGGTAACCGATGTATGACTTGTGCTGCTGCTGCTACCACCAAAACATTAAGGAGCAAACGAGAGCAGAAAACTAGATCATTTAAAACTGGATTTTATTAAATTTAATCAAAGGATATAATTGGATGAATTTTTAGCAGTGTATTTTTATCACTTCTATAATTTTGAAAAAATGTCTACTTTTTTTATTATTACTTGCAACCCTAAAACTAATTTATACCTTATAATTAAGATTGATAAAATACAGTTTTAAATGGTGATGTTTTCTGCTTTCATTTATTCCTTAATATTTTAGTAGCAGTAGCCATGTTAGCATTATTTGTTACCTCCCTTTGATGCTTTTGACTATACCATGGAAACTCAGTTTGTGAACCAATAACAAATCTTAATCATTTACAGCCATCCTTATTTCCCATTCCACATTGATTTTTGCATTATACTTTTTATCACAGCTTCATAGAAATAAGTCATTACACATAGAATTAGAGTTTGCTGAGCTTTAGCTCTTGGCAAAGGATATTCATCTTTTACCGATACCAAGAAACTTGGTTAATTCCATTTTGGCAAATTTTGTTTTCATTGACTTAACAATCATGCGGCACCCTGGGGCGCCATGGTTTACACTTTGGGAATTACTGGTCCAGAATATGACACTACTTTTTATACCACTCACACCAGCCAACACCTTCACCTGTGCTCATAAACCCATTGACAAAAAGGTGATATGTGATGAGAAACACCAGTTCAAAACTTATTTGAGAATTATGTTTGTTGTATGAAGTATTCATCCCATTCATTAGAATGAATGGAGAATTTTTTAAAACCAAAATTTTTTTTTCTCTCCTTTTTTTTTCCTTTTTTTTTTTTTCAGATTCAGAGAAAAAACACCTTGAAACAAAGTAGGATTAAGTTATATCTGACTCTTTTGCTCACCTTAACTTAACCCCATCATTTTTATTATCAAACTAGTTACTTAGTTGTGAAGTAGATGAAATGAATGTAAATATGGTAATCCATAGTATTAATCATGGCTGATCATGGTAGTAGTAATGAATTGCTCAGAAAGCAGTGTTGGCTTGTATGTGCTGCTGCTGATTGCAGAGGTATGGAAAGACTAATACTTCTCGTATCACTTTTTTGTCAAGGGTTCACTGACAGAAGTGGCAGATATGGGTGGTGTAAAAAGTAGCACCAGCCAAGTATAAGTTATAATAAAATGGTTAACGTAGTTCTCAGAACAACCCAATTCCTATAAACCTGAAATGAAGAATCAGCCATCTTGCCTTTTAGCTCCTTTTATATTTCCAATTCATTTTAAATTGATATTCACCAGAAGAGACATGTCTCCTTTTCTTTTGCTTTGAGATACTGTCTAGATTTTTTTTGAATATATACAAAAGTTGCAAAAGGTTTTAAAGCATTCGCATCATTTTAGTTTTAATGATTATATAAAAATTGTTCTTAACAAATTAAGCATATAAACGATGGGAAATTGATTAACTTATGCACTGCAAATTGTTTTTTTCCAAATGCCCATCAATTTCAGTTTCACAAATCCTTGCTTTTTCAATAACCTTCTGTGTAACATTTCAAAAGATATCTGCTCCTCTGCACACGTCTATGATTTTCAGTATTTTATACTGAATGTGTTCACCCTGATCATGGGTGATCACCGAGACCAGTTCTTGAAAACGCACAAGCAAACGACAAATCATTGACTCAGATGGAGGTGTCTGTATGTTCAGATAATGAGAATACACTCCTTGTGTTAATGTTGAAAATATTCAAAATAAAATTACTTTAATTCGTTGCTCAGTTGTGAACTTTTCCATGGTGAATACCCAAAAGTTCCTTTAAATATCTGAGAAGAGGAAAAACAAGAAATATTAAAAATAGAAAGGTTATGATTGTTTTAAATCTTTTTGCAACTTTTGTACCACCCTGTATTAATTCCAAATTTTGTCACTTTAAAAAAATTGCCTTTTATTTATTTATTTTTCCTTCTATAAAATGCATTCCTATAAAGTGCAAACCTTTATTGTGAATGCAGTCTCATATTCTGGATATCCAAAAAAATTCATCCGAACTGAAAATTATTCTATGATCGATTCATTAGTGTTAATAAAGATCATGTATTTGCATGTGTGTATGTAATGTAATGTAATGGATTATTTATTGGACTTTTTCATCTTTTCCATCTTTAAAGACAAAATATATATCATGTTATTATAGAAAGTTTTTATATTTATGAAAATGTTGAATGGAGGAATACTTTGATCTGAATACATCAAAACAAAGTCAGTGGTCTGCCATTAATGTTAATTGTTCATCATAAGATTTTTAATGCCTTGTAGCATTCACTTCCACAGGCTCTTTCAAGCACAACAACCATTGTCAAGTATTATTATGATACCAGCATAGTACCCGTAGAAATGACAAGATTATTTACATATAGATCAGCACTTCTGCCCAGGATCAGAGTATCGGTGCATTTTGCCTCGGATGAAGTGTTGTTCCTCGGCCCTCTGCCTGGCATCAAAGTGCAGTATTTGTGCTCTCATTAAAAAGTTTTAAACATACCCCCACTCACACATATATCTATGTGGATAAACATTGCATTCGATATATGTAGATGAATATTCTTATTAGTGAAAGGGTCCAAATTTTCAATTTGGAAGTTAGTGTTTTCCTTCTGGGTGAGTTATAGCCAAATAGCTTTATCTATAACTCACCAGAAATTAAAAGTGTAGACATGGTAAAATTTTTCTTTGCAATTCAGTCAATTTTAAAGCAATTATCTTTACTATTTTTTCCCCATTAAATGAAGTATTACCAATCATGACTACCATTTACTTTCATCTCTACCAGTTCATAAACAAACATGGCAGCGAAAAGATCAGTCTAGAGGGTAGATTTGAAGGTTTGATTTTAAATTCAGCTAGCTAACAGTTTTTGTAGCTCAGTTGGTAAGGGCAGCTGAGTGTTAACCTGCCCCCCCCCCCCCCAGGACATGAGTTCCAGTCTCAATAGAAATTTATTCTCTATTTCTGATCAATGCTGTTCACTCAATGCCCTAGATTAACAGCCTGAGTAGAGTTGAGATAGAAATGTATCACAAAAATTATGATGAAGGTAAATAGTAATCAAATATCCATTCATAATAATTAGTAATGTGCAGATGTCTTCTGTCGCACTAAGGGATGAATTGACATAAAATAAAATTTCATTCATGCTCTAATGACATTATTAAATTGCTGAATTGAAAAGATAATATAAAAAAAGTAATAAAAACAAAAAAATGATAAAAATCTGTGGTCAATAGAATGCTATTATTGAAGTTCACTGCAATGCAAATCTCTTATCTACGTATATAAAATGCAACATATGTTCATATATTTTATATATACTGTCATTTCTCACAGCAGAGGTAAACTACTCAATAATCAGTAATTTTTGTTGACATTTCGAATTGGGTACCATGATTCGGTGCTGTAGAAGCCTACTATCAGTGGAGTAGTGACTGGGAATTTTCACCTTTGCATTGTTAATTATGATTCCCTGAAATCATTTTTTGGTTTGACCAAATACTGTATTTTCTGGCAATGAAGATGCCCGGCCTTAAAGACGCACCCTAATTTTCACTTGGAAAACTTTGAAAAAAAAGAAGAAATAAAATTAAGGTCTCAGCACTTTTACCTACCTTACCAAAATGTTTTGTGGGTGGCTTAGTGACATATAGTTTGCTCAGATAGTGTAATGATTAGCTCATCTGCCTCACACACAGAAGGTCCTGTGTCTGATTACTGGTATGAATGAAGAGTTTGGAAAAATAATGTTGAGCAGTCATTATCAGTGGAGGCGATATTGCCACTAGGGGGGCAAAAGTTGAGTCAAGAGAACAATAAATTGAAAAAGACAACCAATGGGGTTGGTAGAGGAAAAAATTTGAGAAACCCCAATTTAGATCCTCTTAATCACTTATAGTCTGCTTTTTTTCCCTCTAACAATACGGAGACACAATAAGTTCACACCTTGCCTCTAGGTAAGTATCCACAGTACTCCAGTTCTACAATTCAGTCTCTGGCCAAGCAGAGGTTATTATCTTCATTGGAAATTCTGTAACATGACCAATAATATCTGTTTGGAATAGAAAGGACAATTCATTTAACTGTTCATGATGTTGACACCATTATCATGAGTCTATGGATTTGTTTTAGTGTGCCGTTCACACACTCAAATTTACTTCTCTTTTAAGATGAGATAGTCTATTGGTTCATCTACCATTGTATATCAATAAAAGGACTCATTGCTCTTCGACTTGGTCTTTGCATCTGAGAACCTCTTTGTTGCTTCTGTGAGACATCCAGCAACAAATTTGGGCTCCACCCCCCCATATAACCTCGACATAGATTGCCTTCCCTGCCACCCTGTCCTCAATGAAATTATTGAAAAGGGACTTGACACCGCTGTAATTCCCGCCTTGTTGGAGCCCATTGGCGTAGATCAAGGAGATGGTAAACGCCAGCAAACCACTGATTGGCGATGTGACTAACAGTGATTCCTTTGCAAATGGCAACATAATTTTGTCAGCCATTGGGCTAGGTATTGTTGTTCAACAGGAAAAATCACGCATTGACCAATAGGTATGAATTTGTACCGGTTGCGGTCAAGACGTCAAGGAATGAATTCTTTTGACCATATCTTTTGTTTATTTACAATATTAAATTGTGTATAATTTATACACTACATTCAGAGCTCATATGCAAGAGTTCCAAATACTGTTTAGTATAGATTACCTTCTTGTGGAGTTAGAATAGGCCTATGAAAAAAGTAACCCTCAGCCTGTAGAACGCAGGGTAAGTTTTCAAAAATTATCTCTGGAAAAAATACTGCCTTCGACATCAGGAAATACAATAAATTAATTATAACTTGTTGAAGTCATTTTCTCTCTGTAAATTAGCATTATTCAAACTGAATAACAGTACCTTTCGAGGGGTTCTGCAAAACAAAATGACATTTTTCATATATGTACACACATGCCTTCATATTTTATTCATCCAGTGTGATAATTAATTGTTCATAATGTTCTCAACACATTAGAACTCTTAACTAAATTCAAAATACTTATTTTTAACAGTTTCATTAAAATGAAAAAGATCTTGGTCATATAGGTGTCATGGACTCTGTTCAGTCTGTAGTCATTCATATATTTATTTTTCCATAATAAGCTTTGTTCTTACGTTTCAATTTGAGTGCATATTTTCTATTTGGGTTTATACACATTTGGATAATTCCATAAACAAGACCAAAATCCAATTGTTTCATACATATGTTAATGAAAATGTCAATTGGAATGTGAAGAGGAAAACTCAAGAGAAAGATGCTACACTCGAATTTTTCTATATTTGAGATGTAACACCAATCTCTTGAGTTTTTCTCTTCATCTTCCAATCATCATTTTCATCTACATTCTGTCAGATCACTTCACATCCACAATACAAATATACATATATATATATATGTATGCAGAAAGGAAAGTTGTTTTTTGAAGAGATTCTCTGAAAGATTTTGCTTATCGAAAAAGGTTCTGCAAGTAGTTGAATTTTGAAGACCACTCCTTTGAAGGATAACAATCATTCATTTCACATTCAATCTGTTTTTCCCTTTAACATTATGGTAAGAATTTTCCATTTACTTTCAGTAAGATTTTCATTTTATTTTATAAATCTTTGATCAACCTCTGACCTTCAAATAGACTCTATGTAAGTAAGTATTCATAGGCTGGCCATGGCTACAGCCGTTCCTGCCCGGCCTTCATATTTCACAAGTTTCTCCTTGTCTCAGAGTTTTTCAAGGTTTTCCTGACATGTAAATTAGACTTGGAGATGATGAGCACTAGAAGCTGCGGATGGTGGTGGATTCATGCCTTTCTCAAGGGCATTAATGTCAGTCTCAGTTTGAACTTGGCTCATGCAGTCCATTTCTGCGCTATCAATCAATCAGCCATTGACACTTCTTCGAATAGACTGCATTGTATTTGATAATCCAAGATTTTGAAAATGAAGATCTGGATGATCATATAATAAACTGAGATGTTCCTGTTTCGCTGACCATAAAAACTGACTCTTCCACTTGGAAGTAACAATTTTGCTGATAAAAATCTTCTGTTTAACTCATTTAATTAGAAGCACTTATTTTTCCTAATGATGAGTAGGAGATATTTTTATCAGCAAAATTGTTACCTTCAAGTGGAAGAGTCCATTATTATGGACAGAAATAGAAGAAAAAAATACACTGTTCATTATAATTCAATAAGTTTTTATGACTAGTAACTTCATCTGTTGCTTTAATCAACAAGGTTTGGTATCCTTGTCTGATAGATTAATTGGACATTAATGTCAAGTGAGGAATTCAAATAATTCAGCATTTTTCAGTTGCTTTGATTCAAAATTGCTGAAATCTTTTTATGTAAGGATAAATTCTGAAAATGTAAATAAATATTTGAGTTTACCTTTCCAAGAGAATGCAGATTTTAGTTGGTTAGTATGGCTATTTGGTGTTTGGTTTCTGCAATATTGGAAAGACTAAGAACATTCTAGAAATGCTGAATGGATTTTTCAGATTTGTATCATTTCAACATTGACCATTTCATCAAAACACCGTAGCCCAAATGGCCTGACCAAGTGGGCTACAAATTCTTCTCTCTTTGAATTTCTATCTATATGTCTGTCTATGTACATCTCCTGGCACTCCTAGTCACGTTTTTAGGGTTACAATGTTGAAAATTTGCATGGTTATACCACTAAGCACCACCTAAAAACATTTTTTTTCCCAAAAAAATGTGCTTTTTAGGGTCTCTATGGTCATTTTGGACCAACAATACTCAAATGATATACTGGTAAGTTTTTAGATAATTTTAGATAAAAAATCTTTTTTTTTTTTGTACTTTGTTCTGGTACATACACAGGCTACGGTGATTCATTTATTAAAATATTCAAACTCACTTTTCCAAGTGAATGCAGATTTTAGGCGGCATGGTTATTTGATGTTTGGTTTCTATACTATCAGAAAGACTGAGAATGTTCTAGAAATGCCAAAAGGATTTTTCAGATTTGTATCATTTCAACATTGATCATTTTTTTCAATTCATTTTTATGAGATGAAGTATTATGAATCATTTTTTTTTCATTTTTATGACCACTTTTTACCATTGTCTCGATTCATTAACTGCTTTTTATTAAAACTTTTGTTCAGACTAATTACCTTTCGGCAGTGAGCAAACATCATTAATATTCTTTATTTTCCGATCGATGCTGTTCACCCCCTGCAGAGAAATAATCAGTCTGAGCAGAAGTTTCAATAAAAAATAACTAATGAATTAAGATGATGGTAAAAAGTTGTCATAAAAAATAAAAATGATGTTTCATCGATCGTTCCATTTTGAAAATATCTGTGAAATACAATCAATCTTTGGTGATACAATCCAATTTTTGTGTGAATAAATTTGAACTTTTATAATCAAGTGAAATAGACCTGTGCATACAATCATTCAATTACAGCATGAATAAAAGTACATTGCAAATTAATGCCAAGTTTTTGTCTTAATATTTTGGATAAGGAATTATCATTATGTATAAATGTTTTCGGACAGTTGTCCTCATCTTGGTTCATGTTCTGGACTCGACGTTTCAGCCATTTTATTTTTTATGGAACAAGCTGTACTATACTGCATATGTTTGCACAGAGCAACAAAGATACAAGATGGAATTCTTTGTTCAACAATGGGAAAAAAATTAGAAATTTTCCATGTTAAAATTGTGGAGCGTACCTTGCTAAAATAGAATAATTTATTCACTATCAGTTGAAATTTAAAATTTCTGTTTGATACCGTTTCTTGCTTTGTGCCACCAGAGAAAAATGACCGATAAAGAAACTCTTTCCTTACGGATATTATATGTTACGCGTGAAGAAGGCCGTAGCATACAACAGTTGGAATGATGCGTTCAAAAGATGAACCGAATTGTTCTAAAACACTCATTCATAATAATGCCAAGTTTTTTGTCTGTGATAAATTGTATATTCAAGTTATTCAATTACTCTAAAATGGGGCTTATGAAATAGTAGGATCGGATGATGCTGGAATCTAAAGTAGCCTCTCAAGTGGGAATCGCAGATGGATCAAAGGCCAGTACTGAGTCTGAAAGGACAAATGAAAGCCAAATGCTATTTGTTTGGGCAGACTAGCTCAGATAAGGGCAACAGAAGAGCTAAGAGACAAACTGTGAGTGAGAGACACCTCCACCTCCATCTAGTCTTGAACTTACCATCCACATGTTTTGCATGTTTGGTTTGCTTTGGTACCATCTCATGTTTTGAAAACAGAGTCTCTCTCTCATCAGTCAACATGAGGAAATAAAATACAAGTTGTTTGTTTTCTACACAGCGTGTTTTGCTTAGTTGTACAAGCTTTATACGCATTTCCATTCATGGCTCTTCTTTTTGTAGCCATACCTGTACCTCCAGTAGTAATAGCAACACAATTATTTTAATGGATATCCAGCAAATCAATCACCTTGCAAATTGATTAACCTTCACTTTGACAAGTACCATATCTCTAAATCTCTGTTATTGGATCATAGGCTCCACGACACCCACAATAGGGAAGTGTGCTGAATCCTGGGGAAGGTCTATGTCCAACAACAGACATTAAGAGACTGATGATGATGATGATGATGAAATAGAACGCTCCTCCAAAAACCTTTAAAATTTTTTCAGATTTGTCCAAGCATCTCTATAAGACACTTAGTCGGTCAGTCGGTCCCTAATATGCTAAAGGAGGGGGTAATGTGATTTATTTCCTAGCTGTTATGATGTCAGAGGGGAATGTGTGATGTCATTAGGAGAACATTTATTTAATCAATTCATAAAATACAGAAAAAAAGCTGACATATTGAGTGTTTGTTTTTCAAGAGCCCTTTTTAGATACATCCATGCATCTCTATAGGACACTTTTCAGTCGGTTGGTACCGATGTTAAATGTCAATTTTATCAGCTCTATCATGTTGGATTGATTTGAAACAGTCTAGATCTTCAGGTGAACCATTCTCATCTTCCTCAAACTCCTCTTTCTGCTACTACTACCACCACAATCACTGGATTGATATGAAACTTGGTCCAGACCTCAGGTGAACCATCCCCATCTTCCTGTTACTACTTCTACTAAGAGCAGTAATACTACTACTGCTATTACTACTTCGTTTAGAATCCCTTTGAGATATGGACATAAGGATGGTGGACACATCATTGAACTTATGGTTTTCCTCACAAATTTCTTGATGGTTCACTGATCTAATGGATTGAAAGCATCGAAAAAAAGGTTTATCTTGGATAGTGAAGGCGTACCTTTTTAACCTGGCGTGTTGAAATTTTATTTTTCAATAATCTTGTTAATGGAGTGTCACTTATATGCGGTGACAGACCTACATTTTAGGGGCCCTGAAGCTTGAACTGTTATGGGAACCCCTTTGCAACCAGCAAAAACATCCAAGGTCTGAGGGGCCTTGCTGCAAGGACCCTTGAGGCCCAAAGTGCGAAGATCGGGTTTAATAGGATGGAATCCTTAAAAATGCGGCCATGCAGTAATCCTCCTCCCGCTAGTAAAAAGGTCTCAGTAACCACTATCATCTCTTTTAATGGGGTTAACGAGGGAATTCATGGATGTTAGAATCCATCAACCAAAACTGCCAACCTAGGTTTCTTCAGTTTTCAAGTTGCTGTGGCTGACTGACTATATATGTATCACCTGTGCAGACTGCACCAATGGAGGCAGAGGGCTGAAAATTTAAACATTTACTCCTTATCATGTCGACAAAAAAAAATTTTTTTTTTGTTTTTTTAAAATCCCCTCTTAATCCATTTTCAGTGGAGGGGGGGGGTCAATATACAATGTACATTTATGCTATATCTGTCACTAGTTTGTGCTTAGCTTCTTTTTTTGAAAATTCAGACTTTTTAATGATCCAACGAAAGGTGATCATCCTTTTTTCCAATTTTTTGATTGATCATCCCTAACTCAGCATGCTGCCAAAAGATGTTGGTCATGGGTGACTCCTGTTGATAGATTAACTAAATCTGTCCACCTATTTTTTACTTTGAAAGCAATTGGAGGGCAGGGCATTTCCAAAGTTTTTTTTGTCAGAATCAGAATCACAAAATCTAATGTGTTTTGAATTAATGTAGTTGTCAACATTAGTAAAAAAACAGATTGTTCTTATTTATTAGGTCTGTAGTGTGATGTCAAAAATTAGGAAACAGTTGTATACACGTATCATGGAATGATGAAATAAAACATAACAAACACCACGTTCAATATAATCTTATATTTTAGACACCTATGAGAATATGTACAACTTGAAGCACATTTTACAAAATACTCTTTTTTTCTGTTTTTTCAAGGAACATATGGACATACAGTTTTATCATATAAGAGATTCCTAGCAAAGTAATTTCCTAGAGACAATATACATAAAGAATTTAAGTGCTCATCCATCATGATTGACCAAAATTTGTTCTTTATAAAAAATAGCTTTGAGAAATCCCTATCTACTTCACATTGCATGATAGTCATCTTCAAGAACACCTTAAGTGCAATAGTAATATTGGGGACCACTTCAGTTACGTCTTGCTTACAAATAAGCTGAAAACCCTCTGCACATTGCATTTTAGATGTGTTTTCTTCTGTGTTCTGGGATTTCCTAAAATGCAAATATTCTTTGAACTGATGACACTTGTTTACTTATTTGTGGTCAACATCATCTTTATAATACAATATCATAAGTTTAATACTGCTCTCATCAATTTCAGAATTGTTCCCCAACTTTTATCTTTTCACAATCTGCTTACAGGGGTCAGTCTTTTTGTGTAACTGGATTATGAAGCAATGTTAGAATTAGAACTTCTATCCTAAATATGTCAGCCCCTCTAAAAGAAGCACTATCAATTGTTCCATCTGAAAATTTCTTCGTAACAATATATTTGGAAGTATCAGAATAATTTAAGTGGAAATCTTCAAACAAATCTTTTGCTTCTGACTCATAGTGTGCAATACTGTTGGCTAAATTATCCTTAAAAAACAAAAGTTAAGATGATAGTAGAAAATAACCTTCAAGTATATCAAAACACAAGGTTTGGATATTTCCACTGGTTTTGCTGACAATCCAGCACTTCTTCCCAAGCGACGATCACTATAGCATATTCCAACTTTACCGACTTGAGGTGTAAATTCTTTGCATCTATCTTCTGAGTCATCAAAAATATGTTTGCGAGTTTGTAAAATACCTGTATGTCCATAAATAAAGATGGCTGTACCAACTATTAGATTTTTATGTACATTATTTTTTGCTTCCGATTTTTTTAATTTACAAAAAAAGAAGTATAAGTTCTTGATTATGTAATAATGATGAAAAGAGAAAAATATATATAAAATACTGGTAACAAATAGAACCTTTTAATTTTTATTAACATTCCTTAATATCATATTTTACTGCATGGGATTGAAAATTATGGTGTTCAGGGTTCTTTTTAGTCACTTTTTAGACAGCTTCACAACTACGCCACCGTGTCTTCACCATGTGCTACAAACACATATCACCTCTCACTCTCGTGAATGAAATGGCAAAGCTTTTCTACTATCCGATAGTCATAGTAATCTTTCCAAAACATCCTTACTTCGGGAAACACACATGGATAAAAATTCGATGTTCTCTGTCTTTCATGGTCTCGAGAGTCTATCAGCATCAGAGAATAGCCACCAAGTTAACTTACTTACTTGGCAGTAAGGCTCACACACTGAACCTGGATTCTATGTATTATCTTGGATTGATCCAAGCCATATAGAAATCCACACGTTCAAACAACTCCGACGCCAGTACTATCAAGACAAGAAAGCTCCCACCTTTCGCTATCTCTTCTCCTAACATTACCTCTCATGATCAATCGTATTTAGGCTATCCTTACATGTACCTCAACTTCATTCTTTAATTAAACGTTTGGTTTTTTCCCTGACTAAAATATTTGTATGGGTTCATTCCACTTTGTTTCATCAATGCATGTCCAACTTCATACTTGGCCCGTTCCATTCTCTTTGCACAGCATCCTTCCTTCCACATCTACAGGGCCGCACATGCACTACAGTCAAACACACAGGGAAACAAAAGTTCTCGTCTCTCATCAATATCATCATGCTTTCTAATTCATCCAACCTAAGAAGACATCCTATATCTTGTTATGCATAGAACGTATCTCAACAATACACCTGAGTGCCCATTAACTGAACGTTGTTAATGCCAAGAAGCACATTGGCTTAGACATCATTTCCCTTATTAACCAATCACTAATCTCTGTGCTTGATTTGTAAAAATCTGTATTGATTTCATAGGAAAATTCACCCATTAAAATGAAAGTTGTTTCTGAGCCCCCCCCCCCCACGATTGGGGCCCCTGAAGCTTAAGATTTATTGGCTACGTAGTAGATTCACCATTGCTTACATGTACACCGTACATACTTCTGTCCAGGTCGAGTCTTTATTAATGGCCACAAAATCATTCATTCAGAGTATGCTTAACTTTGATGATTAACATGAAGTAAATTTTTAGTGAAATGTCATTTGCAAAGTAATATATTTTGTTAGTATAGATATACGACATGAATTAAGTATTATGAAACTCAAAGTAAAGTCTTTAGATGTTTATAAGAAATTAAATTATTCAAGAATCAAATTATTCTGTCTGGTATTTTAACTGCAAGTCATTGCGTGTCATCTGAAAAACATGATGACACACATGTCATAGGTTCGCCACCATTGAGCTAGGAGAACTGCATTGCAACACAAACGAATCTTTACCTTTCATTCCTACTTTAAATGGATTCTCATCTAAGGATCTATTTTTGGATTGTCAGCAAGGATAATTTTCAGTAAATCAATGAATACGTCTCGCATTTATTAAATAAGCAAAGGAAATCATAAGACAGTCTTTATTATTGAATAATTAATATAATAATTATGGTTAGTCACTCATTAGAAACAGACATGTAACCAATGTCTTGTTGGGGTGATCAATTAAAACATTGGAAAAAGGATGATCAAAGAATATTACTTCCCTCACGTTTTGTTGGACACTAATCACAAGAATAGTCTAGATTTTAAAAAAAACAGGTCTGAATGCAGCCAGACACAAAATAAGGGACTGATTTAGCATAAATTTACATCGCAAATTGAGGAACATCATAAACCTATTTTGAGGTTAATTTTGAGAAAAAAAAAATTCTTTTATCAACCTAATAAAGAGTTAAAGTGTAAATTTTCATCCATCTATCTCTATTGGTACAGCCTGTATGTAATACATACATAGCAACCCAGCCAGACTAACTTGAAAACTTGAGAAACCTATCTTGATGTTGATGGTTTCAATCAATAGCTTGAGTTTGCAAGTTATTAACACTTCCACTGCTTTTTCTCAGGAATAAATGAATGTTTGAATAAAATCTAACAAATTATTATCATTACTTTATGCAGTGTTGTGTAAAAAGATGTCCTTTTTTGCACTATGGCTGGACATAGTAATTTGGACCCTAAACGAACCTTGGAGTTCAGCGTCATCTATCCATCAGAGGGGTGACACTATGATGTTTTGACAGCACGAGAATTCAACATTTACTGCTATTTTTCAGCAATTTTAGCCAATAATCAGCTATTTTGTAGCCACTTTAGATGAATATAACCATTTTCAATTATCAAAAATGGCCATAAAAAGGTTAACAGTGTTTTTTCGTGCATTTTAGGGTTTTTGAAATTTTTGTATTACAAGGGAGAAAACTTTAAAAGTATGGAATTACCTCCCTTAAAATCTAAAATTAGTCTTTTAAACTGGCTTCTTTTCGTGATTGTTTTCAGCTACAGAAAGATAGAAATATCTTTGAATCAAAATAATTCTTGGATTCCCCGCAAAATTTGATCGATTCTTTCATGGCCCATGGCTCATCCTTCAACAAAATTTCATTGAAATTAATCCAGAACTTTTGGAGATATTGTGTGGACAAACATAAGTGAATACATATACCTCTTCCAACTTAGTCGGCAAAGGTAAACCAGTGTAGTGAAACTGTATGCAATGACAGACTATTTGTATTATGAGATACCAAAGATACAGGTTTGGTTAGTCATACAAAAGAAACTGTCATGTGACCAAGTCTTGGGGATGATCAATTAAAAAATTGGGAAAAAGGGTGATCAGTGAATAAGTTCATTCTTTTGCTTTTGTTGGGCAGTGATCACTAAAAAAGTCTGAATTAAAAAAAGAGGCATGAATGGTACTGGACATAAACTAAGGAATCAATTTAGCAAAAAATTAGATCATACCCCTCCAAAAAAAACAACTTTTTTCCAGACATAATAAGGGGTAAATTTTTTGATTTTCAGCCCTCAAGCTCGATTGATGCGGTCTGTACATGTTGATACATACATACCAACTTGAAAACTGAAGGAACCTATGTTGACAGTTTTGGTTGATAGTTTCTAAATATATCACAAAGAGGAAAAGTGCAAGAGGAAATAGGAAATGTCGGCCTGTAGAGTCAGGTATTTTTTTCATTAAAATCCAGTCTGATTTTATGCAATGACATCATGACCTACTGACATTCACATGTGCATTTTTCAAGTCCACTGAAGGGATACCTCCACCTTAATCACCAAGCTTATGTCAAGGGTAGTTAAGCTATGGCTTGCAGGCCAGATCCAATCCATGAAGGGATTTTGTCTGGCCCACAAGCCAAATAGAATACTCAGTTCACTTTTTATGTTTTAAAGATTCTTTGAGTCAGATGGATTCAAAGAAGCTTTGATTGAAATGAATTAAGACTAAATTGAGTTTTTTGATTCCCAATTGGCATCCTTGGTTAGGCACAGATGATCTCTTAGCATGTGTTATTCATTGATTTGAGGCTAAATATGACTAGTTGTATTCAAATCCTTTTTTATAGTACATATTTGGCCCATCTTCTATTCATTGATAAGCCATCCAGCCCAGAGTAGCAAAAAGGTAACCAACCCCTAGCTTAGAGTGTATTCGATTAGCTGCTGAGTGAAGAGGGAACTAATAGAAAGTTTTAGACACCCTTCATTCATATCAGGAATCAAACCCGGCACCATCTGCATGTGAGTTAGATGTGCAAACTATCTGAACGTTCCCCTTTTCTGACTGAATTATGACTTATTAAACAATAAATTATTGATGACAAAGATGAAACCTAGCAGCACAAAATTAGTTCCTGCATAGTGAGTATTATCTTCTAATTTCTTATGTGTGAAAAGTATAGAAACTGGCTATTATTCCCTTCAAACTTTGAGTATGACAGTAATATTTTGAAATGTAAATATTTCCAACTGTACATTGAGTGAATTTGCATATTTTTTATTCACATAAAAAAAAATCATGTTTTTTCAGAAAAACAGCAACATATAAATCTGAATTAAGATGTGTGTACATTTATGTTGAACAAAAGTGATCACAAAAGATTTAGAAGTGTGTCGTTTATTCTAGAAATTTACGATTGTACTTTCATAAATCAAACACCAAAATACAATCTTGCATTGTGTTCTCATTATATGTTCCTTGATATTGGTGTATATCCTGGTTGAAGAACTACCTTTGCTCCTCTTAATAAGCTCCAATGTTCTTCTTTAATCAATCAAGATGGACTTTGAGGGACAGCCTCCAGCCTCCCATTTTATGATAGTCCATCACCATAATGTCCAGATCCATCCAGTTTCTGGCCTTGTGATTGCTCTGGAAACCCAACCCTGTGACAAAGCTGTACCAAGCTCCTCTCCCCCTTCTGGTGAGCTTCTTGGGGAATTCCTTGCACTCCAGGGTCTCCTTTATCTAAAGATACTCTGTTAAGGAGTGTGAGGCATAATAGATATATTTCATAATGCCTATTGAGATCAAGACAAGTTTTGAACACTTCATTTCACCTGCGATACAACAGTGTCAAAACCTTGAAGTGTAATGAGTATGACTGGGAGGTCATCAGAGACTTCAAAATGGTGGCATCCCTGATGGATTCATGTTTTCTTGCTACCTTTGCCTTTGGGACAACAAGGACACTATGCCACAATACCAAAAGTGAGACTGGCTATAGGTACCCAAATTCTAAGAGCGGATGAAGAACATCACAAGGGAGCCACTGGTTGATCTCCAGAAGATGTGGATGTAACCAATGCACATAAAATTAAGCCTAATGGAACAATTTGTCACACAACTCAGGATGGACAGTGATTGCTCACAAAGTGTCTCAAAGGGATAATTTCACTACGATCAATTCATGATATAATTCATGTCTGATACTATGTGACATATATTGAACACTCTCTTGTGTCTCACATTGAAAGTTTCATCAGTTTTCATTCATTCAGGTTTGACGTCAAATGTCACACAGCAATTTCTCTTATCACCTGTATCCAACAAACTAAGGAAAACTGTACAAGTCAATCTTTCTAAATATTTAATTGAAAATAAATGAATACATCAATGTAAAAGAATAAAACATAACTCAAAATAAATACATGAATAAAACATTCAATCCAACAAATGAGAAGAAGCATTTAATCATTCTGTTCTGTTTAAAATAGGGGTCGGCAAACTTTTTTGAAAGCGGGTCAAATTAGAAATGCTTTTATGTTTCGCAGACCAAAGCAAATAAAATAAAAAATGAGACAATGATCACACAAGCTTTTTTTTTTCAAAATAATGTTTTTTTTTTTGCATATACCTACATGAAATAATATGTACAATCAATCAAAGCGAACAATAAATTTCTTTTTCGGGGATAAAACATTGTTTGATTATGGTTAAGATTTTGTGTGTATTAATAGAACAACAGGAATGAGAAATATAGAAACATTTTTTAGTCATGATTAGTCATAAATTGATTCATTTAAAGCCACAATAAAAATGAGACTTTTGCTTTATTTTTCATTACTGAATTTCATTTTTCACTAACCAAAGAAAGAAAACAAAGAATTTTTGTACACAACCTCACATATTCAATGAAGTTAGTAGGCTTGATGAAATGAGGCTGTGGGTTGGATCAGGCCTGCTGTCTATAGTTTGCCGACCCCCAGTTTAGAAGAAAAGATTAGAAAATTTTACAAAATAAAATATAGATAGCAGTATTTACAGTTTTGAAAAATTCATTTGGGTAAAAATATAAAAATTTGAGACCAGGGCTTTCTTGAGAAGAAATAGTTCTTCTAATAAATTCAACTGGATTGAAAATAACACTAAGTTATAAAAATGGATTTATTTTAATTATAGAATAAAATAATTAGTAGTCGGGCAATAATTATGAAGTCATTAGAAGTAATCATTGCAGTTAAAAAATAAAACTTAATCAAAGATATGTTCCAGTTTCCTCATTTCATAATAATCCTATTCATTGCTAGCATGAAATGCTCAGTGGTGTGGTGCTCTCGAGAAACATGTGGGAACGGAGACCCCTTACTTTTTTTTTTGAGGGGAAGGAACAGTGTTACCTTAGCATTGAAAACTGTCAACCAAAATTGTTGAAATAGGTTTCTTCAGTTTTAAAGCTGGTCTGGCTGGCTATATCTGTATGCGTGCAAAGGGTGGAAAATCAAAATATCTACCCCTTATTATGTCTAGAAAGAACTTTTTTTCTGTTGAAAGTTCCTCTCCTCAATAGATTTTTAGGGTTGGTGGTGTTCAATTTGTAATGTAAGTTTATATTAAATTGGTCCCTTATTTTATGTCCAGCAGTATTCACGCTTGTTTTTTGAAAATTTAAACTTTTTAGTGATCACTGCCTAACAGAAGGTGAGAGATAACTTATTTATTGATCTACCTTCTCCCAATTTTTAATTGATCACTCCCAATCTTTGCATGCTGCGAAAAGACTTTGGTCATAAGACTTTTTTTTTTATTGAATGATAAACCAGACTTATATACAACTAAAATTCTCTATTTAAAAAATTCACTGTTAAAAAAGTTAGCCAACTGATATCCTAATAGTCATCCTATATAGCCTCAAAACATCCCTGAAATTATTTGAATCAAAAAAAAAAAAATTTCCAGGAGAGCAGGCTGCTCTGTATTCAGTCAATTCCTTTTTCAACACAACACCACTGGAACTACTAAACTCTTCAATTGAGACAGTAACAGCTCAGTTGCTGTTTTCTACATACAGCAGTAACATTAATTTTTGAGGCAATGAGTGAAACTTTTTTCAACTTTCAATTGAACGACCATAGCCATCAAAGATGGCAAAGGGTTCTAGCTTTTTATATATGTTTGTGTATTTGTGTGGTTATTTATGCATTTCTGTATTCCAGTGCTCCTGGCCATACCAGTTTGTCTACAGACTCGAAAAATCAACATCAGTACTCCAATAGACTCCTTCCAAAAACATTTTTTTCTTTTAAAAAAGAAAAATTTTTTTTGATCTTTTAGGCCCTTATTTTGACAGATTTATTAATAAAATCAAGATTTTCCAAAATCAAGATGGTTCTAGATGTTCTTTTACTCTATTTTAGATGTTATCCAATGGAAAACACCAGAGATGTCATAGATAGAATTTATTCTGACCATATTTATTCTTCGATTGAATTTTCTTTTATATGACTATAAATTTTAAGGCTGCAGTTGTTAAATCATTGACTGTGATGATGAGTTTTATCTTACTTGAATAGTGTAAATGAAAAAATATACCTTGTTAAATAAAGTGCAATAATATAATTCTATTGAACAAAAGATAGTTCAGAGGAAAACTAAAAAGAAAAGTACAAAAAAGTATATTCATTTAGAAAAATCCACTTTTGTATGGTAGATTTCAAAACATGGTACAATGCATAATCCAACGTCACAGTCTTTACACATATACGATGTGTCCTTTCGTTTTCCTCTGGCTGTACAAACACGGCATCGAAGCGAAGATCTTCCGGGTTTCCCTTCCTTTGCAGGAGTAAAGTTTGGAAAGTGACGCGCTGTGAGGCGAATCGGAGACGATGACGGGGCATACCTACCACGTTTGGAGGTGTTCTCACCATATTTCTCAATCAGTTTCTTTATGAGTTCTATTTTGAACTTTAGCAAAGTATTCTTCCCGCCAAGCTTCTTATGGATTATGAACGAATTCAAAACAGCGATATCGAGGAATGTAAGATAGATTTTCTTGTAGTACTTCTTCAGGTGGCTCCTAGCTGCGTCGTAGGATGATATCACTTGATCCATGTGATCCACACCTCCGATTGCCTTCTTGTAATCCATACACACGAGAGGCTTGCTCTTTTCTAAATTACCTTCTTTTACAGTTTTTCTTTCCGCATCATGGGTTGTGCTTATCATCATCACCTCCCTCTTGTCTCTCCATTGCATGACCATAAGTTTACCTTTATACATAGTGATATCTTGTCCCTTGTCGAGCTTTGCTTTTAGAACTTCCTTCGGGATCCCCTTTCGATTTTTTCTCAAAGTTCCAATCGCATCTGTCATATGGGAGACTAAGAAATCGAAAAGAGGTGGAGAAGCGTAATAGTTATCCATTGCAAGATAAAAGCCCTTGTCCAAAAGGTCTGTCATTAAGTGCAGGACGACTTTCGTTGAATGATTTAGGTATTCGGGTGCAATTTCAGCAGCACAAGGAGGCAATTGAAGATCCGTTCCCTTCCCGGTGTAAATTTCAAAATTATACACATATCCTGAGCTAGATTCACAAAGGAAGTAGCCCTCGATTCCACGCTTTAGAGGGATAGACATCTTCCGTCCTAAGCGACCTTTCCATAAAAGTAAACTCTCATCTATGCATACATTCTTTTCAGGGAAATAAGCACTCTGGAAATAAGTTTTGTATAATTTTAGAAGATCTCGAATTTTATATAGTTTATCAGAAGAATCTTTAGAAGCAGAGAAGTGCAAGTACTGCAGAAGGAGGAGGAATCTGTCTCTCGGCATTATTTCTCCAAAAAATGGTGTCGCCAATACTGGATCCTTTGAAAAGTACATCTGGAAATCAGGTTTTTTTATTATTCCCATCAATAATAACATTGCTTCGAGTACACGTATCTCGCCAACATTAGTGTCTTTCCAATTATGCAATCTACTCTTCTTCTTCAATAATCCCAAGATGAATTTCTGTTTGCAAATTTCAAAAGCATGCGCATTGGTTTCTGTGACAATCTTCGAAATTATTTCAGGACTTTGAATGGATTCAAAAATCTCTAAAACATTATCTGGATTGGTCTCTGTTATTTTGACACCTGGAGTTCCAACAAAAGTAAAGAAATTTCTTTTGCTTCCGAGGAGTGACCACTCTTCTTGTGTAGTACTTGGTGTATTTGTCCGTTGGTTTTCTGATATATCATCAAACGTGACTTCATTGGTAAATTCCTCTTCACTATCAGATGATAAATCTATGCTTGATATGTCACTTTCACAAAGATAATCACAAAGCTCTTCTTCACCAAAATAAACCCGCTTCGCCATTTTGAGAGGTGAGAAAAAGCTTTGAAATGACCCACTCGGATTGAATAAGTTCTGGGTACTGACTGTTCAGAGGAAGAAGAGCCTTTTTGATGCCTTGACTCACAGATAGGCCTGAGTTGCCATCAATCACAATAAAACAGAAATTTATGTCATATGCATTGGATTATCTACTTACATAATGAGCTGTTTGATTTTTTTCTGTTTGTGTCCCTCTCTTTGACAATTTAACTCTTCCATTTGAAGGTGACAAATTTGTTGATAAAAATATCTCCTTACCCACCATTTGTAACAATGGACTTTTCCACTTGAAACAATGGACTCTTCCAATTGAGCTCAGTTTTTTCTCATCTAAGGAAGGATAATCCCATAAAAATCAAAATATATACGTGATTTTTTCAACGGGGATTAAGCAGCAGTTATAAATATGTGACTTATGGAAATTTCCGTGATTCGCAGTTGAGCCATGGAACTGTAATGACATAAATTCCCGTCATCCGCAGTTAATGGGTTAAAATCGAAATAAATATAATTTCGCTGGATGCGAAAACGGGAAAGAAAAGATGATGGATTGAAGTTAAATTATTAGTACAAATTTACGATCATAATTCCGTAATTAATTGTTTCGAAAACTTCATTATTAGTTTTTATTTTTTTTAAAATCGTCCGGGGTAAAATATTCAGTGCTGACAAAAACCGGAAGTAAAGCCAGCGGCATTGCCCGTCTCATCTCAGAAACGAAGTGTGCATTTTTGTAACGACACTCCACAGGCTTACCAACTCTTGTGCAGTGCAGTTACATATATTTATATACACACACAAAGGCACACTTCTGCTTCTACACACTTTATATTCTCATATCAGTCCACCATTGCAGCTATATACACTCGAAACGATCCGAAACAAGAGAAATAAGGAGAGAAATTGTGAATAACACGCGGGCGCCCCATATTCTTAGTACATATGGTGAAAATGTCTAATTTAAGGCAAACTCCTCTCACTTGTTCTGGTCACACTCGGCCGGTTGTATTTCTGGCCTTTAGTGATATCACACAGTATGGATATTACCTCATAAGTGCATGCAAAGGTTTGTATGGATCTATTTTATTTATCTATACCTTTTATTTTCTCCTTATTAACCCGGCAAAACTACGTTTTGTGAACGTAAAAAAATTTAACCATTGACGAAATCGACTACGGATGCACAAAAGAAAACACTACTGATCTAACATTAAAATCAAATATTCATTTAATCCGGTACATAATATTATTTATTCATGTTTATACATTTATACCTCTTATTTTCCCCTAACTCGGCAATTCTACGTTTTGTGAACGTGAATACTTTTAAATTTTGACGAAATCCACTATGGGTGTACAAAAAAAGAAAATAAGAGTTACATGTAATTGATTGCAACTGATCAAACTTTAAAACCAAGTATTTATTTAAATTGATATCTAATATTATTTGTACCTATCTTTTTTGTCTTTTCCTAATTGTTGTAACTGATCAAACATTAAAATCTAATTCTATATTTAGCATCATAGTTTTTAATATTATTTATTCATATTACTACTTTTCATCAATTTGGAATATTATGATTATTATTTATCTGTTCATTCTCATTTAAAGAGTTTTGACCGGGTTGGTTAAAGTTAAAATCACAGTTTATATGTTATTGGCGATATTTAAATATATATAAATAAAGCATCTGCTTTCCAATAGAATTTAAATTCTGAAATATTATATTGAAATTTAGTGTGTCCAATGTCTTCGCGGTCATTATTAAATGAGTTCTTGTATTGGAGGAAACTGGATTCATAAAATTTACAACCATTATTACTAGTGCCGTAAAAAATGAAATCATATATTTCAATTTGGTAGTAATCCCTGATTGGTCCAAATTACGATAGCCTAAGACTGACTTTAAAAATGGCTAAATTGGCTAGATTTTAAATTTACACATGATTGTACTAGTGAAATGTTGAGCTCCAAAAACTCATCTGAATACTCCAAAAACAATTACTTATAGACCGTATTGGTCAGATATTAACAATATGAAATAGAGTGCATGTTTCAACTATACAGTTACCCCCAAATCAAATATTGCCATTTTAAAGTCAGATTTCACCCACGCTGATGAAAATGACGGATGTATTCGTATCATAATGCTAGAAAAAATCGGGTGCAAAATTTGGTGTTGTAGCATTACACTAGGGTGTAAAAAAAAAATGAAATATTACACCGATTTTTAACTTCAGAGAGTGAAGATTGCATTGTAAATGAGTAAATTTGTCACTTTAGATAAATAACGAAAACATTATCATAATGGCCATGTCGTTCTGCATTTTCCTTGTTTAATTTAAACACTTCCTGAATATTATACTAGATTGGTTTTAATCAACACCCAAATTGTCAGAGTCCAATACTTTGAGATGGGCGAATCGGTATTACCGTTTTTTCTGTGTAAATATTGAAAACTTGCACACTAATATATCTGTTAAGATAAGGTTTACCTAACTATTGTATTTTTTCTATGTAATTTTATCTGCTCTGACTAGATAATAATCTTCATTTCTCAGGGAATTCTTTTAATTTTTGAAATGAACTTCTAAAGTGAAAGTTCGATTTACGATGGGTGTACGATGGAAAACTGGATCCTTACATTGTGTTCGTCTTTCTAACAGCAAATGTTCGATTTACATTGTAATTATACTTCTATTCTGGACACTTATTTCTTGTCTGTCTTTTAAGCAACTTGTACCTGTGGTTTTAAAAATGTGTTGCTTGTCAGATCGTTTTAAAACTTTTTGTGAAGGTTTACAGTGTACGATGTAGTAAACTGGGCCCTTACTTTCCGTTTATCCTTATGCGAGTATAGCTGTGATCTAGAATTTTAACCCAGTTATTATTTGGTGATCTTTTGTTCCGTGTTAGTAAAATGGGAGGCTACTCTGACTTGGTGAAATAATTGCCTAAGAATAATTATGGATAGATGGGATGAAAGCGTACAATAGGCTACAGAATCATGACAAAAATTCATTTATTGATGATGATAAATTATTTACAGCAGATAATAGTGTCTAATGGAACAAAAATTCCATGAAAAACCAAACCCTTGTAGATCTATCATATAAGCCATTTAGACGTGCCATGCACTTGTAGAGGCATTGTCATTAGTTATTCTGACTCTGTAATGGAATTCAGTGAATGCCTACTATGGCCTGTATACTAAAGTTAACGTAGAGTCACCAATGTTCAGGTCTTAATACTTGGCTCAGTGGTAAAGCAACGGACTAAGTATCACATCTTTACTGAAGAAAGTGGTTGAATATTAAATGAATAAGCCAGAAGCACAGATATTGTATATAACAATAAACTAAAACTCACCATCACTCTTAATAATTGAGCAACCATAGCATCAAAAGTTGAAGTCATGTAAACAAAATGCATTGAAAAATAAATATGGTTTCAATAAATTCTATTTATGACATCACAGCCTTTTCCACTGGAGAAACATCTAGATGTTATTAATAAACCTGACGGAATAAGGCCCCCAAAAGCTTTTTTTCCATAAATAAAAAAAACAAACATTTGTGGAAGGAGTCTATTGGTGTACTGATGCTAATTTTTTTCAAGTCTATAGACAAAATGATATGGCCTGGAGTGCTTGAACACACGTATAAAATATGTATAGATTATAAAGTATAAAAGGATATAACTCTTTGCCATCTTTGATGGCTACAATTGTTCAATATATTTTTGTTAAAACAAAATATTTAAGAATATGTTAGTGAATCAAGTTTAATGTCTGAATCGTGATAATGTTTGAAGAACATGTATACTAGGAAAGTTCCTTGAATTAAGTTGTCTTGATGAGAAAAGTTCCTATAATTCTTTTTTGGTGACCAGAATTATATTCTCTTCATCAGAATCTCATTAGTTTTCTGGGGTTAGAAAGTGGGTAACAGATGTTCAGGAGAAGACAAAAAACATGTGCAAAAGAAAAATTGATGGTTATTTATTACTCTAAAGAATGTAATGTTTGTCTTATCCGCATATTCTTTTCTTACATTTTCGATGAGAGATCTCATCTCATTCTTTGCTTTTTTGTTGAAGTTTGGAGTTACTGTCATTAGCTTTATGTCCAATAGTTAGACAGCTTCTCTCAATCGCCCTGGCTTAGCATGAATCTTTTACGCCTTGATAGCTTGGGGTGAGAAGAACGAAGATGCCTGTCTGTTGAAGCCTAAATTTTGTCACATGATTACTTTTATGAATATACAGATTTTGGAAACCTTATGAACATGTTTTTTAAATGCTCCCAACACAAGTTTTAATATTGGACCAGTTACTTTCCATTAGTCAACCCAGAAATTGAACTTTTAAAAAATGTGCCAATTAAACCCATTGGATTTGCAAATATTTATTGAAAATATTAATCTACCAAAGAAAACGAATACTAACTAATGCAAGCTAATGCTTCTATTTATCTAAACCCTTATGAAAACAGGATGAGACACAAGGTTGGTTTAACCTGGGGAATCTCGCTAGTGAATGTGTGGAGCAGGAACTTCCTCAAAAAAATTCCCTTTAATCCTCACAACCTGTTTGCAAGAATGTAAAAACACTTGACTTAGTCACAGGAAGATTGGGGGTAGGGCACGTAGCTTCAAACTTGCCTTGAGACGGTGCAGAAGAAAACTTTCTGATCTATAGAATCCGGAACAATATATATGTAGAGTGGTTTCTGATGTTCATTACACCAAATACCCTAAGGAAATAATGACTTATGTCTCTCTGCAGTAGAACGGACAGTATGAACCCTGATCCAGAGGAACAGAGCTATGCTAAAGGCATTGCATCTGCAAAACTCTGGTCAGAAATGATCTTGGGGAGGAAGGATGTTTTTGTCAATTTACAAAGAAGTAGAAGTCCGTAAAAAGGAAAATCTTCATTTTTTTTTTTTTTTTTCTTTCTTAAATTATCTTATAAAAACAAGATTTAAATGGTTTTAAAGAGAATTGTATCCAGGTATAATTAACCGATGTTTTTTTAACCATGGTGAAAGTTCTATGAATGCCAAAAAGTTTTTCGTTCTGAATAAATTTGAATAGGTTCATAGTTGATAGGAAAGGGAGGTATTTTTCTCTTTTTTTTATGTCACATTTTTTTTTTTTTTTTTTAAGTCTAGGAATAAAAAAAGCAAAAGATGTTAAACTATTTTTTAACATCTAATTGTAAGTGTAGTGTTATGACCTTAACTGTTGGGGAATATGGATAGATCCACACTTCCTGGATACAAATGGAAATGTGACCAGGTTTGAGAAAATTAGTCATTGTCCATTTTCGTTGTGCCTTTTTTTATAATCTCTCTACATTATTTATTTATCTATTTTTTTAAAATCAATTTGAGATGAGTGTTCTGAAATCAAATATTGTGTAAACAGTGATGCAAGTTTTTCAACAGTCTGTTCTTTTTATCACTTAAACCATACTTATGCCCACTGACTTCTTTGTAATAGAAATTTTGCTTTATTTTCTCGGTGTATGCCCCCCTTGAATTTCGTTGTTATGCTTTTTTTTTTCCTACTCTAACATGTTGAAGATTTTGTAGTTGATATTCGGAATTGATTTAATTGAAGAGGATGTTTTTAAAAAAACAAGTCTGGTTTGTCATCCAATGGAAGCTGTCACATGATCAGTGTCTTTTGGCAGCATGTGGTGTTGGGGCTGATCAATAAAAAAAATTGTGAAAAAGAGTGATAGATGAATAAGTTACTTTTCTCACCTTTTGCTGGACAGTGATCAATAAATCTGAATTTAAAAAAAACAAGCATGACTGTTGCCAGGCACAAACTAAGGGATCAATTTAGTATAAACTCCCATTGCAAATTGAACCCCCACTAAAAACCTATGGGATGTTATAAAAAACACATTTTGTCTATACGTGATGAGAGAATGTTAAAATTTTCAGTTCTCAATCTCCAGTTTTGCATACTTATGCATAATACATCCATAACCAGCCAGATCAGCTTGAAAACTTAAGAAACCTGTGTTTTAAAGATAATGAGACTGTGAACACTTGTATTATTCATAAACTGAGTCATTTTTTTTTTCTTAGTCTTGAATAAGAGTATTTTCAGTCTTAGACAAATCATCTCGAGGTTGTCAAGTTGGTTGAGGATAGGCACTCCTAAAGCTGGTTGAAAAAGAACTGTCTTATACTTGTGTTATTCTAAATTGCCTAGTTGTGGATTATAAGAAAAAAAATCCCAGGTCTGATTAGTCACTCAAAAGAAAAGGTCTCATAACCAACATCTCTTGGCAGCAGACTATGTTTGGGATGATCAGTTGCAAAGTTGATAGAAAGGGGTGATTGATGAATAAATTACTTCTCTTGCTTTTTGTTGGTTGGTGATCACAAAAAAGTATGTATTTGAGAAAAAACAAGCATGAACACTGCCAGACACAAACTAAAGGACAAATTCAGTGTCAACTTACATTTTAAATTGGAGCCCCCCCTCCCTTAAAACCTGTCTTGGGTGGGGATTTCAGAAAAATAAGGGTTTTCTGTAATCATTAGTAGTTAATGTTTTGATTATCAGCCCTCTAGCTCACTTAACATAGCCTGTATACATGATACGTGCTGCCAGCCAGATCAACTTTAAAATCAGAGAAACTGATGTCAATGGTTTTTGAAAAATTAAGTATTGTTGTTAGTTTTCTAGCTGAACACTGCTGCATCTATTTAAACAGATTTAGATTATTTATGATAGCTACGGTATAGGGAAGGTAACTGTAAGTAATTCCTGGATCCAGCCGAGAATTTAACCCATCCTTCCAGAAAATTCAACTTATATAGGGGAGGTAACTGTGCATGGATCCGCCTCAAAATTTACTCATGGTTGCCAATTGAATTTGAGAGTCCAGTGTTGACAATATTTAGATTTAAAAAAAAGTTTATTTCAAAGTCCAGGGTGTTCTATCGAGAGATTTTTTTTTTTTTTTTTTCTCAAATTTGAAAAATTTGAGAGGGATTTTCAGAATGGATAAATTGAAAAAAAACAACACATCTTTGGCAACTATGGATAGGGGGCAGAACCAAGAAAAAATGCGCTGGATTTAGCTCTAAAATACTGAGATTGGCATCATTATGGCTGTATTAGTGTAAACAGTTTTCAATCTTGTACCGGGTTTGAAATTATACTGGTATATCATGTAAAGTTGATATACCATCCAGCCCAACATGTTGATTATTTATTGAAAGAAGGCCGAGACTTGAATAATAAGTTTTGTTGGGAGCAGTAACTAACAAATGAATCTGGCAAGTGAGGCCTGATGGAAGAAAATGAGTTTTTTTTTTTCTTCTTTTTTTCTTTTTTCAGAAAAGACGCAGTGACTATGATGGTACATTTATCTGAATTATTAGATGTGCTTTCTTTCTTCCCACCCTGGGTAGAGGGAAATCAATTTTCTTTTGGATAGTTTGATTAATGACTTCCTTTCACACCATTGATCAACATGTTTAATGGTCAGCGAAGGGCGGACTGACCTAGACTAAAAAAACTATCAAGTGATCAGTAGAAGTACTGTCAGTCCTATAAGATATTCATGAAAACTGACCGATACTCAGTGGGTTTAGGTGGGGAGATAATGAAAATAAAATACCTAAATCTTCAGATTTTTTTTTCATTTTGATTCAACTTCATATTCTATAGGATTTGTGATTTAACAAAAATGATTAGCCTGATATCTTTAGCCAATCAAAAGTTACATTTCGAATTGTGCTGTTTTTGTATTTTGAATAAAAATAAAACTCCAGCAAATTAACAAATTGCTGTATGGAGTTGAAAAACTGACTTAGCGTAGCAAAATAAACACTTTTTTTTTTTTCTGTGCAAGTGGTGTCACATTCAACAGGTTGGACAATGGAATCGATGAGCCAAATTCAAAATCTGACTAGGACTGTTTATGTTCACTTTTCGCTAATGCCTTTGAAAAAGGCACGAATCCATCTCATCCCCACGATGGCTAAGATAGCTGGGCAGATTGTGCTCTCTAGCCTTGGGAAGGCAACCAGTCCAGGAGGAGGACAACTCTGAATTCAAAGCCGTGGAGAAGGCAACGGAAACCACTCCACCATCCTTACCAAGAACGCTCATGGCAGTGCACAGTTTGAAGCTGTGGAGAACCATGATCGTCCACGTGCTGAATGTTAATGGCTCGTGAGGAAAGTGAGAGAGAGAGAAATGTTCAACAAAAAAAGTATTGCTCGTATTTTAATGAAGCTCTCATAGATTTTGTTGGTGTCTGGTGCAACAGTTGAGACTGCACAAGTGTAAGACAGAGTCTATCAATATCATTGATTATCTCGTGAGGAGTTTTTATACATCTATTTTAGTGGATTTGTTTTTTATTGCTACTTATTATATAGATTCTTAGAAACTGTAAACATAGGTCTCTTTAGTTTTAAGGTTGGCTGGCTATCTTTTTTTAGAAATAGGTTTTTAATGTGGGATTCAATTTATAATATCAGTGTCCAGCAGCATTTGCTGTTGTTTTTTTGTTTTCAGACTTTTTTTTAGTGATCGCTGGCTAGCAAAAAGCAAGAAAAGTAACTTATTCATTGATCACCCCTTTTTCCAATTCTTTAGTTGATCACCCCCAACATAGTATGTTGCCAAAAGATATTGGTCATGCAGTGGTTTCTATTAAATGATTAACCAGACCTTAAGAAAATCTTACACTTACACACAAGGTGTTGTTGGGAGATGGAGACTGCAGATCCATTATAACTAAGATGCGATAATTGGGGGAGGGGGGTATGAACGATATTCAAAGAAAGATGGCGAACATTGTCTATCTTCAAGTTTATCACCAAGACATGTTCATCTCTCAAAATGAATAGAAAGAAAGGTGGTCGATGCAGCTGAAACCAATAAATGTTGGTCAGTAGTAACATCGTTATCAGGCATCACTGGAACCGGTAGTGGAGATGGTCAGGTGGTGGATTTGATCTTTGCCGCACCAGAGAAATGCTTTTGCAGTAGCGTTGCTGCGAAAGCGTCTGTAACATTGGTTGTAGAGTACTCCCATTCAATGGGTGGTCCTGGATTGGCACGTTGTTGTGTAGTAGATTTAGTCACTCCATTATTTTGTTATTGTGTAGTGTGGTTGATGTTTACCAAATACTAAAGACCCACTCCAAAGTGCATGCTCTATGCTACAATCGGTATGTTGGTGGCTGTGTTCATAGTTTAGTTTTATCAACATTCTATTAAGACGTGCTCATCTCTCAAAATGAACACGGCTGAAACGAATAGAAACTAAGATGAATAATGATGCTAAAACAGATGATTGGTAAGTAGTAATATTGTCTACGTATAAAGACTAAGTGAGATTTCAACAAATACACAGTCATTCTAAAAAAAAAAATTTCTATTAAATACTACCACCAAAATAACTTGCCAAATTTCAGTATTTAAATACAGAATATTTACATCAATGACTCTACTGTTCAGGCCCCCCACTGTACTTAAGTTCCTGAGTGAAAGAACTTTATATTCAAAGAAAAAAGTTTTGTTGCAGTCCACTACCCACACACACCTTTTATTGCAAACCATGCTGTAACGAACAGCCATATATAGGGAGACACCTGTAATAAGTGATGACAAAAGTTAGTTGAGATTCATGAATAATTCAAAAGTGTTACTTGGGGGGGTTGGATGAGACCTATTTCAACTCATTGATGTTCACAATTCAGTGGAAAAAGTTATTTTTGCAACCTACTTCACTTCTGTAATGTTTATTCTTTTCCAATTAAAAAAAAAGATTAATCCTAGTACATATACACATTAGGCTTCATGCCCAAGTGAAGTCTAATAGACAGAGTAAATGATTCCATAACCTGTGTACAAAAATTCAGTCAGAAATTATTTTTCTGTCCTTTTGAGGTGAGCCGTAGGGGAAACAAGGAGATAATCCGGGCTTTATCTTTGAGACTTATCCAACATGGGCATCAGAATACCTTTGGCTGGTAGTGAACCTGTCTCCAGATTCACTTGATGTCTAAATTTGACTCTATTCTAATGCCTGTGTTGGGTAAGTCTGGGAGATGGAGCTCTGATTATCTCCGCCTGTAAGCCTAATCTTGCAAACCTGTTGAGCAGTTATAAGATACTTGGAGCAAAATAAATAATTCAGAGCCTGTTATGACAACCCTTTACCCGCCAGAGTCTAGGATGACTTTGATTTTGTGTTGGCACGTCACCTTTCTCTTGGGTCAATAACATCGAAACTTATCAGAGCGCATAGGTTGCAACACGTTGAATTCATTATCCAACTCTGGTTTGCACGTGTTCTCATTTAATCGCAAAATGAGCATAAATTATTTGCAGCTGTCAGCCAAAACTGGCAATGTAGGTTTCTTAGGTTTTTAAGTTAGTCTGGCTGGCTGGCTATGTATCGTGAGGCTAGAGGGCTGAAAATTTAAATATATTTTTTTTTTTTAAACTTTCCTCTATGTAAGTTGGTTATTTAGTGGGGTTTAACTTTGCAATGTAAATTTATGCTACATTGGTCCCTTAATTTGTATCTGGCATTTTTTTGCTTTTTTTTTTTTTTTTTTTTCCAAATTTGCTCCTTTCAAAGGGATCATGTATTCATTACTCACCCTTTTTTCCAATATTTTAATTGATCACTCCCCATATGGCCTGTTGCTAAGAGACATTGGTCACATGACAGTTTCTGTTGAGTGCCTGACCAGACTTTTTTCTTTTTTTTTTCAATTAAATTTTTTTTTTTTCTTAATTCTTTTTTTTTTTTTTTTTTTACCCTTTCTGTCTTTCTGTCTGGTTTGGTTAGTTGATCAGTTGGAAAAATGTTGTATAAGTTCACATTGATGAGAAAATAATGAAAATTGAAGATTCTATAAAAAGAATTGTCCACTAGAAATGCAAGAAAAACTGGGATGATCGTTGGTTATTCTGCAATCAATGACCATACAGTTATCTCTTGCCATTCACGCGGACGTGAATATATTAAATTCGCAAATAATTTTTTTTGGTTCCCCCAAATCATTAATCTTGAACCTTTGATAAACAGACACTTCAAACCATCCCCTAATTGTAAGTATATAGATAAATGAATAAATGAGTACAATAAAAAAAAAAAACCCAAAACATAGTCAGTTTGTGAAAACCATAAATTTCATAAAACTAGTTCAGTGGATTGGAAAAAATGTTTAATATCTAAGTTTCTGTTTGACTAATCGGATTGTGAGTGTAAACAAGTTTAAGTTTTCAGTTACGATTAAATCCGGATTTATATTGACTGCCTAAATGATTTTTAGTTGATACAATCTATCTCGTTAATAATGACACAAAGATTATTGCAATATAATTGATAGATTACCAGTTCTAGACAATTATATCGACACGTGTCACTTTTTGTAAAAAGTAGTTATATCATGCATTCATTTCCTAAACTTGTTTTGTTTATGCTGTACTGCATACCTTCTATAATGGGTTTTCCCAGGGTACACCACAAAACTTCTGAAAATATCCCCATTGAATTATTCGAGTCTGAACTACAAATTGAAACCGTGAATGACGAGATAACTGTATTTTCAACAACTGCTGGACTCTCAGGTCGTTTAGCTTAACAATTTATTGTGAGGGCATTACAAATACAAATTGAGTATTCACAAATACAGATTATATGTAACAAATACATGTATTAATAATGCAATGTTTACAAATGATTCATTCCATGTCAAGTTGGCCAATTTTAAGTATCTCTGATTTTGCCCCAACTTGGATCACAGATTCTTTTGGGTCTGAAATGAAGTCTTGTAAAATTTTAACCTTACTCAATCAGTCTCTATGAATCCAAGAATGACTATTACTTTGTTTTTATACAACAGTGACGGGAATTATTTCTTGTGTTCTCCACTAATGGCCATTTCATAACATGAACTCCTACTATGCTGAAAATCTGTTCTTGGAACAAAACCAGATGGTCAAGTGAGAACCATTGGTCCACTTGACATAGAATGACCCAAATCTAAAATTATAAAGCTCTGACCCAATGTAGGAAAGATAGCCCCGATTGTAAATTTTTTACACCCTTGCTAACTTGATGTTAAAAATGGTGCACAAATAAAAAGATATGAGAATTAATGGAATAAAAACTGAGGTAAATACATAAAATCATATTTTTATTGCCTTGAATAAATTCAGTATGTTGAGTTGTTTTTGTTTGTGTGCTGTTTTCAACATTGAGTGAGCCAGGGTGTGAAACTTTACAATTGGGACTATCTTTGCTATATTGCATCTAAATGCTATTCTGAATTGTTTTTTATGCTATAAACTCTATTTCTGTAAAACATCAACTCCACAAAACGAAGCCCAGTATGAATGACTGGGAAAAATAAGGCATCATCGTGTGAGTAAATGAAAAAACAGGTCTGATTAGTCATTCAATAAAAACTGTCACATGACTGCTATCTTTTGGCAGCATTCCGTGTTGGGGATGATCAATCAAGAAATTTGAAAAGGGGATGATCAATGTATGAGTCACTTCTCTCTACGTTTGACATTGATCATTAAAAAAAGCTGAATTTTCAAAAAAAACAAGCATGATTGCTGTTGAACACAGTGACCGATTTAGCATACATTTATATTGCAAATCGAACACCCATTGAAAACATATTTAGGAGTGGAATTTTATTTTCATACATACATAGCCTGCCAAACCATCTTGAAAACTATGTAAACAGTTTCTAATATTTGGGATACCAAAACTATGTGATAATCAGTCAGCTGTAGAAAATAGATGTTCATTCTGAAATACTTGATTGTTATGGTTGCCTTTTCTTCAAAATTCTGTCGCTCCAGTGGTCAATGATGATTTTTCTGCTAGAATGAAATTCTCTTAGGGTCATTCATGTTCTGACATATATATATATATATATATATATATATATATATATATGTATATGTATATGTATCTGGACTTTGTCCAACCCTTACTGTTCATTGTAGAAACTTGAAATCTAGCACACACACTCCCCATCAATGAATAGGGAAAAAGTTTTTTTTTAAAATTATCTTCCAAAATATGTTTTTAGTGGTAGGTTCAATATGCAATGTGAGTTTGTTAAATCGGTCACTCTTTGTTCCTGCTTGTTTTTTGAAAATTCAGAACTTTTTTAGTGATCCCAGCCCAATAAAAGGTGAGATAAGTAACCTGTTCATTTATCACTCCCTTTTCCCAACTTTTTAATTAATCACCCTCAACACTACATGTATGGGTGTAGGTGATACATAATTTCCTTTGGAGAATCTGTCATTTTTGTTTAACAAGATGGACTTGCATTATTTCAGGTTAGAAACCACTAACCAAAAACTTTCAACATAGGTCTCTTCTGTTTTCAAGTTGGTCTGGCTGGCTATCTATCTCTGTATGTGTTGTACATACTGGCTGCAACAATGGAACTGGAAGGCTGATAATCTAAACATTTACCTACATCTACAAAAAAACTTTTCTCTTTTTTTTTTTTCAAAAAATTCTATGAAATAGGTTTTCTAGTGAGGATGTTCAATTTACAATTTCAGTTTATGCTAAATCGGTCCCTTTGTTGTGGTGGCATTCATGCATGTTTTTTTTTGTGAGGTTCAGACATTTTTAGTGATCACAACCAAACAAAAAGGCGAGAGAAGTAACTTTTTTCCAATTTTCAATTGGTCCACCTTAAATGGTATGCTGCCAAAAGACATTGGTTATGTAACGGTTTCTATTGGGTTATTTATCAGACCTGTTTCTATGACTGTCATGAAATATCTCTGAAATTAGTATTTTTGGCTTATTGGCTCACAAACCCTGTCTGATAACTGGATTAAACCTGCTGTTAAATCATTGCTGTAGAATTACAGTCAAAGTTATGATAAAAAGCAACAGAAAGTCACGATGAAAGAAAAAAATAAAAAATATTGATGTATTATAGATTACTAGGTTTCGAGTGTAAACATCAACAGACGTCAAAATTGGTTTTAGAGAGTTAAGTTTAGGGCGTAGAGTCAGCTTCTGTTTAACTATGAAGTCCCTGTGACTGAATGGTTGAAAGCGGCCAGGCATATACTGGATTCCCTCTGGCTGGAGGGTGTGAGTTAGATTCTCACCTTGGTCTTACACTTTTTTTAAAAAGCATTTGAAAGTTATGATGAAGGTAAAAACTAGTCAAAATTAATAATGGATTAAATTTATTTGAATGAACATTCTTTTGGTATTATCAACTGAATTGGTTTGTTGACCTCCCTTCTTGGAAGTCAATGGAATATGCACCTAGGTTTAATGTCTGATTGAATTGTAGTGTTCACTGTGACTGTACTGCCAGAATCTTTTTGAGCAGCAGACTCTGTTGCCTCCCGCATTGTTTCTGATGCTGTGATCAGTGGCACTGAAGTAATCTCTCCATTGCACAAAGTTGGGAGAAGTATGTATTCACTAGTGTCTGTCTATTCACTCACACACAGGAATTCTCCAAGAAATTTGATGGACGGTTGAGCCATAATCTATGGAAAGATTGATTAAATTTTAGTAGATCTAGATTTGTTTTTGATTGGGGTATATTTTTAATATCATTCTGCAGAAAAAGATGCAAAGAATATAGGTTAATTAAAAAGGCTAGATTTATATTCCAAGGGAAGTAAGTAAATATTTGTACATTTGAGTTCTGTCCCTTTTTGTTTGATATTTTATTTCTGTTCAGTCTTAAGTTAGTGTACAGTATTGACAGAGGTACACTCTCTGGGTAGTTTCTATAGAATTTGTTTTTAGTATCGTTTTAGTTCTTCTCCCAGACTTTTGCCATACCTTAATTGTATTTGGAAAGTTGGGCTTCCTGGTTCTGGTGAGTCTTTTATTGTTGTCAAACTCCTACAGAGTTGACTTTACTTTCCTTACCTAACAGCCTTGACAAGTTCAGACTTCTGGTTAAGACTGGAAAGTAAAATGTTTAAAATGATGGATAGAGAAATTTCATTCCTATGTCATTAAATCAAAAAATGGTGAGAAACAGAATGGAGAGCTGCGAATGCTTAATTGATTTATCTGGTGTTGCTCAACAGATTCTTTTGATTAGAATTTATTATTTTTTCTTTTTTTTTTTCATCTTTACTATAATCTTTTTTTCTTACTCCTTTACTTAACTATCCATAGTAGAAATTTGAAATTTTTTTTTCTTTTAATTTGACTTACCTAGTGGCTGAAATAGTTGCATTCGAAGTAATTCGGCTCTGAAGCTGCCAGTCTTGTCAGTTACTTATTCATTTAGAAATTAATTTTTATGTATATAAAAGAGGATTTCTGAATATTTCATAATGTCTTTTTTTTTCTCTCTGTAATTATGAAAAGTCTCTTATTTTTATGTTATTTAATAATCTTTTGCAGATGGGAAACCAATGTTGCGTCAAGGGGAGACTGGAGATTGGATTGGTACATTTGAGGGCCATAAAGGGGCAGTGTGGGGAGCAGCTTTGAACAGTGAAGCCACTCGTGCGGCCACAGGAGCAGCTGATTTTACTGCGTATGTATCTGCAAGAAATCTTTGTGATCGATATTATTACCACGTATTTTTTGATAAAAGTCGACTGATTATAAGATGAGGTCGAATTGGAGTAGAAAAGCTGAGTGGATCACATCTTGAATATAAGTTGAACTCAAAATCATAAATCAGGATATTTGATGATTTTGCCGTAGCAAGAAGAAGCAAAACAAAAATGAACTCTCACATTGGCTCCATATTTCTTTATTGAACATCAACTAAATATAAACGAATGATAACTTGTGAATGGAATCTTTATTTATTCAAAAAGTTGCAAATGCCGAACCAATATAGAGGCAATTCACTCGGATCCATAGCAGCCTTCATCAGATTTACCAAACTGCCGAGCCTGTCCTTCTGTCACAATTTTGTTATGAAGGTCATCTTACTGTGAGTCCTCTGTTTCTGATCAGTGGTCAGCTGATTCTTGCCACGTCATCTTTTGCTCCATTCATGGCGTAACAGATTCCACTTCTCATAAAGCTGTGCTAGATTATTGTTATTGCTCACTTGGTCATTTGTTCACTATGAAGCTTAGTCCTTTTTCCATGACTGACTTGACTTAATTTTAGGCCACTTTTTAGATTAAAAAAAAGTACTTTTCAAAAATATACGGTAGTTTCTTCTTTCTTCTCCGGGTGTTTTCATGCTTTGAAAATGAATCAATAAAAGAAGAGACTCCGTTCAAAACCTGCGATGATGCTTACATAATTTATGACGGCATTTGTCAAATTTTTATTTCTGTTATGAATAAGTTTCCAAATGATTATAAGTTGATCCTTGTTGAAACAAAAATGAACATTGCATCAAAAATAAAACATATTGTCTGAATGGCAATATAATTCATTAAGAAATTGGAAAGTTTTAAATATATGAAGTGGATTTGTTTTGCCAAATTGATGAAAGAGCCTAATTGAAAATTACTTATTTTGAAAAAAAAAGTTTGATTTCATGTTGATTACATAAACTTCTAGATTGTAAAGATCTAAATTGTAAAAAAAAAATAGTTATTATATCTTTGTTTTGATATTAAACTTGATCAAATAAAAACTGTATTTATTTTTTTGTGAAAAAGTTAGTTTTTCCTAAAAGATAGTTGTTTTCTATATCCTTTTTTTATGATTAAATGAGCTTTCAATCAAATTAAAACTATGTATTTATTTATTTATTGTATAAAAAGCTAAAATTTTTCCAATTGAGCAATTGCATTGATTCAGCGTAATATATATGGTACATTAATTATAAATACTGTGGTAAAGTTCTCTCTCTCTCTCTCTCTCTAGAGTAAACAATGTCATAGGTTTGTAGTAATTTTGGAGAGGGGTTCACTTTAAATAGTGATTAAGTTTAATAATTCATGATATACAAAGGAACCTTTTTATTATAATCACAGATCATGATATCAATATTTGTTGGTCCCCAAGTGCTTTATTTTGAATGAATTACAAATTATTTATAACAATGAGTCTCAGTTGTTCCGATTTTTATATCCTTTGCTTAAAGTTATTAGCCAGTCCCAAAGTGATCACAATGAGTGGCTCCCTCTATAATTTGTCATATAAGTATTCAAAAATTTAGACTTCTGAGCTTCAGTGGTAGTTTTTGTGTTGATGCTCTTACTAAAATGATTCCAATCTTTAGATGACCCTTTCTCTATTGAAATTTCTTTTTTCAGGAAAATCTGGGATGCAGTCAGTGGAGATGAATTACATACATTTTCTCATAAACACATTGTCAAATCGGTTGACTTTTCTCGTGATAGTAAATTTCTGCTGACAGCCAGTCAAGAAAAGAAACTCAAAATTTTTGACTTAGAAAAACACGATGCAGGTATGACTCAATTTTGTACTCTTTTTTAAAAAATTTTTAATTTTTGTAGACTCCTTACTGAGTTGCTAGCCCTGGGCTCAACTCTCCCAACTTGCCCAGGCTTGGGACCAGCTATGGCGACTACCAAGCTGTAGTTTTTGTACTATTATTGATGCCTTATTGTTTTTGTTCCTCTCCTAGTCTTGTATATATATATATATATATATATCTCTTTCTGTCTATCTATCTATTATATATATATATATATATATATATATATATATAGTGTGTGTGTGTGTTTTTCAGAATGATTGATGTGGATACGTCTATTATCAGTGTAATTATGACCTTTTGGTTATGCGTGTCTTTATGAGGTTACATTGCACTTCACCTTAAAACTTCATTGCTCAGGGCTTTGGGCTATTCACATACAGGCCATGCAGGACCTGAAAAGGTGTGAAAAACTCTACTGGATCTCTGTTCTCGGAGCCAAGCCATCATATTGGAGGTGTAGGTGTCATTAAAGGCTTGGGTAATGGAATCGGTGAGCTATTCAAACTCTGTCCAGGGCTGTTCGTCTTCACTTGGCCTTGATTGCCCTTTGAGAAAGGCATGATTGTCTCTTCTCCACCCACCCACCCCCCAGCTATGAGTAAAATAGCAGGGTGGACTGGGCTCTCTAGCCTTGAGAGGTATCCAGTTTAGTGGAACAACCGCCTTGAATTCTAAACCAGCTCACAATCAAATATTGGCAACTTGTGAGCTCAAGTAGCCCCTACCTTCTCAGAAATGATGACATGTGCTTGTGTATGTAAAAAAAAAACAAAAAAGTGTAGATATGCGGGGCCGTAACAAGGGAAAAATGTTGGGGGGGGCAAGAGGGTGAGTAAACTAAATGCAGCCAGGAGCAGCCCTGGAAAATTTTAGATTTCTTAGCATCTAAGGACCCGAATTCCTTGCATTTTAGCAGTCTAATATTTGCATTAAAGCATATATCAATCTGCAAAATCTTGGAAATACTCCTATTTTGATAATTGCACAATTAATTTCAAAATGGTTTAGTCTTGATTCCATATTTTGTTTTATTTTCTCATCTTTTTTTTTTTTTCCTTTTTTCTTTTTTCCTTCCCCTTTCCTGTGCTTGACCCCGTTGCTCATGTCCCTGTAATGTAAGAAAAATTCCTTCTAGCAAATTCCTCCCTATCTTGTTTCAGAACCGAAAGTTATAGGGGGTCACAAAGATTCAATGAAAGGTGCAATCTTCAGTAAAGATGGAAATCAAATATTTAGTGCCGCAGATGATAAAACAGTCCGGTAAGTGATTTTATGTCTTTTAACGAACATTTCTAATTCATTTTGGATGTCTTTTTTATTGCTTTTAATCGAGAGAAATATTCCTTCTTGAATAAATTTATTGAGAACTGATTTTAATTCCATATTCTTAACAGCAAAATGTTGATTGATTGATATAGGTCTGGTTAGTCACTCGATAGAAACCATTACACGACGAATGTCTTTGAAAGTTGATTGATTAAAAAATTGGCTAAGGGGGTGATCAATGAATGAGTTACTTCTCTCACCTTTAGTTGATTAGCGATCACTAAAAAAAAGTTTGAATTTAAGAACAAAAGCAAATTGGGCACAAAGTAAGGGGCCCGATTTAGCATAAGATTACATTTGAAATTGAAGCCCTATTTATTTTGAGCCGGAGTATTCAAAAAAGGTTTTTGTAGGCAGGAGTGATATGACAGTTTTTATTGAGTGACGAACCAGACTTGTGTTTTATTACCAATTTTTGACTTGTGTTGTCTTCCATCTTAAGTATTGGTTGCTTTTCATTTCAACTACCCAGACTTTCACTCACAGCAGTGAGTGAAAGATGAAAAAGCTTGAGGCAAGACTCAAATTCGCATTCCTTCACCTTGGGAATTTCTCTACCCATTGAGCTACCAGAGCTTCTATGGTTGGCAGAAGATCAAATCTAATCCTTAAACTTATCCCACATTTTTTTTTCCCCCTGATCGGTCGGTACCATATTTGTTATTGTTTTTATATCCCCTGGTTGTATTTGTAGTACACTGTAGGTGCATCGTAATGCGGATGTCAGGGTCTGTAATTTCCTACTGTGTTATAAGTGAGATCACAATGTAACAAATTTTCCACTTAAACCTTGATCCACCCCAACTTCTTCAAGACTGGCCGTTGTAATTCATGCAGAAATGAGGAGAAAACTGTGGTAGTACAGTGAGGTTAATCCCGCAAGATAGAAATTAATTTTTTTTTTTTTTAAATCATGGCACCTTACCAGAGGGTTACATTTGGATAAAAACTTGGATACCTATGTAGTGCTAGTAATCTTCTTAGTGACAGATGAAAGACAAAGGGGCAATGAATTTTGTTCAACTACCGAGGTCTTTTTGTCTAATTCATTTCCTTGTTACAGTTGGTGTAACCTGATTCAGTAGGGGTTTGTCTATTTTTTTTTTTTTTTTTAGCTATCATTTTGAGTGGCAAATTGCATGTTTTGAAATGCTCTATAAGTGGTCTACAGTGTAGTAATATTATCTTTCATGTTTTAAAACTTGTCCTTTGTTTTAGACGTTGTTCATTTAGACATTTAAATGTTTGATATACAATTTTGTTTTGTAGTGTTTGGGATGTGAATAATGAGTGTGAAATCAAACAGCTTGAATTCTCAAATATCCCTAATAGCTTGGAACTTTCACGAGACGGCACCGTTTTGGTTGTTACTAGCGGATGTGTCACAAGTTTCTGGAACACGGAAACGTAAGTAGCTTTTCTTTTCTCATCTATATCATGCTGGATTGACATGAAACTTTGTCAAGACCCTCAGGTACCCCCCCCCCCCTCGCCCGACTACTACTACCATGGGTGTTGGCTGGATTGTTTTTTTGTTTTTTTTTGTTTTGTTTTGTTTTGTTTTGTTTTGTTTTTTCAGTCGTCTGAAGTGATTTTCATTCTTGTAGTTACTTTGCATTGAAATGTGACTACCCCTCACTGCTTTTCTATCTCCCTTCCTTTTAAAAAGATTTCTTCTCCCTTTTTTTAGATTTGTGGGGCATATTGTCCTGAGGTTTCTATGATTGCTGGGATATATACATCCCATAGATCTTTCAGAATATAGTATGTTGTTTAAAATGTCTTTGAACACTGTATCCTATCATGATATTGATTCTTCAAGATCAGACATTAAACACCTTTTAATTTGTTTGTCCTGAAATGGTTAATTTGTTTTATTCGAAAAATATTTTAAATTTGATCATTTGCGATTTTCTTAACCATTTCCTTGTATGTAAAAAAAAGTTCTGATGTTGTTATCCTTGTTTTGATCGAATTAGATAAGATTTGATCAAACTATCACTACCTTTTTCCCTTAAAAAAATATTGTAAAATTAGTTTAATTTTCAGTATGTTTGCTGAAATACCACATGACCTGCTCTAATTAGATCTTTTGGTTCGAAGCTAATTTGGGGTGCCTTTTGTATATATGATCCTTTAAATTATTTACCATGCAATACTATAATAGATTGTAATTTTGTCTTTCTTTGAAGATTTGAAAAAATCAAAGAATTTGAGGCTCCAACTCCATTGAACTCTGCTTCCCTCCACCATCAGAAAAATGTCTTTGTTTGTGGAGGAGAAGACTTTAAAATGTACAAATATGATTATGAAACTGGAACTGAAATTGGTAAGTCAGAAATTTGTAGATTGAGTTTTCAACATTAGCATTTTCAACATTTGTAGTAAAAAGCATACTGCAGGCTCCAACCTTCTCCAAAGTTGAATTTAATTTGATCACAAAAAACATACCACAAATAACTAAACCAACTTTGAACATTTGTCGTTTTTTTTTGTTTTTTTTTCTCCAACCTTTTTTCCTGCATATTGTGTATTTTTTTTTTTTTTTTTTTTTTTTTTTTTTTAGAATTTGAAGTGTAATTTTTTGATATATTTATGTGATTATAAATTGTGTTATATAATATAGGAATTCTTATTTGAAATGATCTCCCGTCATTACACGGTTAATGTATCACTTTACTGAGACAATGTAAATAGAATAAACAATTAAATAATATGAGTCTGCTGCAGCAATAGTAGATTTGATTCCTGCAGCTGCCCTTAGTTAAATTTACAGGCATAACTTTTATGTTTACATGAATTTTTCTTTTCTTTTTTTTCACCCTATATCCACAGATATCAGTCATGTACAAATGGTAACCAGTCGAGGATCTTGTGTATATTGGGGTCTGTGTGATCTTCTTTAGTCGTAGGTTTTTGCTGGGATAGATATTTCTGATAGATTTTTTTTAGAAGTCTTATGAGAGATTTTAATTCAGGTATTAAACATCTTAATAGATCCGTCTTGAAAGAATAATGGATCTTTTTTTTTTTTTTTTTCTTTTGCGAAGATTTGTATGTGTGTCTCTGTATGAACTGCGATAACTCAATGAATGGCCGTTTAAAAAATCAGCATGTTGACAGTTGCCTGCATACAAGTCACAAGTTATTTGGATCAGTGGTTCATGAGAAATCCTTTTAGAAATGAATAAATAAAAGACAGAATACAATATATTTTCAGTGCAATAATATCATTGATGATTTACCTCAAAAACAGAACTTTTTAAAACAGGTGTGGTTAGTCACTCTAAAGAAACTGTTGTGACCTACGTTTTGTTTTGGGGGGGGGGCAGCATACTGTATTGATTATCAATTGAAAAATTGGGAAAAGGAGTAATCAGTGAATGAGCTACTTCTCTTGTCTTTTAATCCTCCCCCCCATCCCAACTCTGCTATGGGGTTGGTGGGTTAAAAAAATGTTCTCCTTACTTATTCAAGTCCGCTTGGATAGTGTAATGGTTAACGCATCTGCCTTATACACAGAAGGTCTTATTAGTAGTATAAGCAAAGTGTGAAAAACTCTTAATTAGGACATATTTCCCTGTGCACACAACAGCTTATTGAGTACATTCTAAGTTGTGTCATTAGGGTGGTGGTAATCCTTTGGTGGACTTGCATCCTACCAAGGGGTTGGTTATAAAAACTTGTCTGTATATAGTCCTGGTCTCGACCAGATTTGAGATTGATATATGCTAAGGAACCTGGTACTTGGTAGCCGGTTGTCTCTACTTCATTTGGGTTTTGTCTTTTGAGAGACAGGACATTTTATCTTACCTTACCAATTCATTGCGGTGTGTGCATGCATGCAAAATTTCTAGTTTCTCCTATGGATGGTTAAGGTTTGATGAAATCCTGATAGATACATCTAAATGTCAGAACACCCAAATAATCTAAATCCAGCAACTGTGTTTAAACTGGTCTGATGTGGGTAGCACTTGTTGATATTGATGATTATCATCTAAAACCTGAAGCTTGATGGAATTATGCTTTTCATTGTCTCATTTCTGACATTCTCTTTCCAGAATCTTCTAAGGGTCATTTTGGTCCTGTTCACTGCGTCCGCTTCTCACCAGATGGGGAACTTTATGCCAGCGGAAGTGAAGATGGAACCCTTCGCCTGTGGCAGACAACAGTTGGGAAAACCTATGGTCTGTGGAAGTGTGTCATGCCAGATGAGGCTGGTACACCCACTGGAGAGACTGTGCCCCAGCCCCCAGGTCAACAGGCTGTAAAGGCTGAAGCTTAAATCTATCTATCTCTCTCTCTCTCTCTTTCTTTTTTTTTTTTTTTCTTTTTCTTTCTTTCTCTCCCCATATGCCATCCAGTTCCACATATCTATTTTTATCTAATTTTGTTGCCTAATCTTTACGATAATTTTTCCTTTGACCATTTCTTCTTGGACTTTATTTCTCTTGAGATGAGAGCCAATAATTTTTAGCTGGAAGAAATGAAGGCTGAAGCCGCCCTGTTGTAGGCTGGACACTTGCTCACCTTTGGGACAAACAAACAAACAAACAAACAAACAAACACTCCGAAGTCTAAAAAAAATATCTCCAACCTGTTTACAATTATTAGCAAAGCTGCTGTTTTGCGTGTGACATCTGTCAACGCAATGATAAATACCATGAAGCTGGTTGGAAACTAATTTCGGACAATTAAAGGGATTTGAAAAGAAAAAAAGATGACCCTTTATTATCACATATTGAACATAAATTATTTAAAAACTGAAAAAAAAAGGAATATGGAAAAATCTGGAAAAAAAAAAAGAAACCATAATAAAATAAATGACTTGTTTTGCAAATGTTTCAATTCTGTTTCGCTTGACTCTTGTACCAACACGATTGAAAGCACCTCGCACCTCAATGCTCCAACAGCTACCATCTGTATTCACTTGTCTTCCCTTGTTTCTGCCAAACTATTTACATCTGTCAGGCTATCTACTCTAGTTTTTTGTTAATGCTACTGGAAAGATTCCCCCCCACCCAAAAGATATTTTCTTCTGTATTTCTTCCTCCCAGCTATGCGTAAAAGTGGCAAAAATGTTGGGTGGTGGGGTTTGCGATCCCACGACATAAAAATCCACTTGCTTAAGATGATTGGCTTGTAAGTTGAAGGACGGATCGGATCCAGGATCTCTTATACCCAGTGCTTCCTGCTGTCATGACATCTTGGTTGCTTTTGGCCAACATTAATACAGTACTGGACTATTTATCTGGCAATTTGTGAACCAAAGCTTAATATATCCACAAAATTTAAAATGAACCATGAAAAGTAAAGAACGAGATTGTGTTCAAAAGATACCAATTAATATGCTTCTGAAGCAGGGTCCGTTTGATATTAATTAATCTTTTTAAAATTCATAAAATACAATATCATTTGATTTACACATCAATTGTGGTGCTAGGAGGGTAGCCAATCATGGCTAACATTGAGTTACTCCACTTGGTATATAAACTCTCCTTTTGGTTCGTAAATGAGACTTATTGCTATACAGTAAGCATATTGTTGGTCATTACTATATTGGTGATCTATAACACTGGTAGCAGAACGTGGTTCCAGTGGTGTAGATCTCATCTACAACATTCAAAATATAAAATACCATATTTATTTGTGTATAATACGCACTTGTTTATAATATTTAATTAGCTGAGAGCGATAAAATCCTGGAAAAAAACGGCTTGCATTCATATTACACATCAACTTTTCTTTAGTATCATTCATTTTCATGTTTACATCATTAATGCATGCTTGTGAAATGTAATAAACATTTAATTTTTATCACTTCCATAGAGATTGATATGATTTGAACTCCTTGTTACAAAGTCTCTGATAGCTTGGTCAATAGATATTATTTACATTCAGCTGTAGCATCCTGAATATGGTTATGCACAGCTATGGAAAAAAAAGTAACATTTAGTTAATATGAATAATACATACCCTTAATTATGGAATTAAAACATTGGGGGGTTGGTGCATGTTATACTCAAATAAATATGGTTCACTATGAGAAATAAACCAAGTAAAGTAAAGAACAAAATTGTTTATAAGATTTATTTAATCCGCTTGATAAACTGGTCTGTTCAATCAATATTAGTCCACCAATCTTCGCCCTAAGACAACTTTGATCGCGTCACAAGAATTAAAACGGAGCAAACAAGGGGCAGACTACTAGAAAGCTTGTTAGATTCAAAACTTGCCAGAATTCTGGTAATGCAAGTTTTCTGGAAACTAGATAAATGGTCTGGTACTGCATCAATGAGAATTGATTTTATATAATCTGAGAGTTTTTGATCTCCCTCATCGACTGGCTTTTTAAAAAAAAAAAAATATTATATTAATAACTCTGCTAAATTCCTCATTTTTCTCATTCATGCTAAAAGTTCTAATTCAAATAATTGTTTGGATAAGGTTCACAAAAGAGGGTGGTAACTAGTATAGATGCAATTATGAAAACTATTTCTGCTAACTAATTACAGAACAAATGAAAGCAGAAGACTTGACTATTTAAAACTATTTCATCAAGTTTAACTACAAAATTATAATTTGGGATTGCAATTTTAAAAATAAATTTTTTTTTTCATATTGTAGAATTTGAAAATCTCACCAATGAAAAATCAGATAAAGTAGAACGTTTGCTGGAAAGAAAAAAGAATATATATATATATATATATATATATATATATATACACACACACACACACACACACACTCTCTTATAACTTTTCTACTGAAGATGTCATTTAAACAGTTAAAATGATTACATAAATAATCTTTGTCATTTCTCATAGTACTTCTCATGAATTGTAAATAAGAAGTAAACGGTCTCCTATTTGTTCCAAATTGCCTGCATAATTTACCATGTCTCTACTGGTTACCTCCCTTTTTGTGCGAACCTCATCCAAACATCTACTCCAATTTATTCTCGTTGCCATGTAATTTTAAAAAGAAGCCTCTGTCAATTGTTTTCTGCTTATTTTTTACCTGTGATTCCTTTGCGTGCTTCCAAGCTGGTTGGAATAAATGCACTAACAACACCCAATCAACTAACATGCCACACACAAACACAATTTATACATCTCGGTGGTTCTCCATCTTCTTTCCACCATAGTTTATTTTTATTTGAATTGATTTTCTCTACATCTTGTACACTTTTATTTCTTTATATGATCTTTATAATTGAAGGGAAGCCATCATCATCATCAGCTTGGCAATCACTGGTCATTGCTGTCAACCATAGTGTATTTCTGATTTTCACTGGGCCCTGTTGGCTGGCAGGTCTTTAAAGGTTGTTGCTCAAGAGGTTGGTTTCTCCCCACCCCCACCCCCACAACACATCCCAACCAGGCAAAGCACTGCATGATAGCTTTGTCTCTGAATTTGGCACTTTGTCCTGCTATTTGATCCTCAGGGTCCAACATATATTTATATAAACGTATACCAGGTATGGGCAACCTTTATAGTGGGCTAGATAAGACAATTTTCATCTTTTTAGGCCACATATTCTCTACAAAAATGTTGATTGTATTACAGAAAGCATATTTAATTTCTATTGTAGACAAACATACAAATTAAATTATTACTATATTGATTTGTGAAGCCAAAACAATTGTAATTTTACAATATTAATTATAAAATTGACTTTCTGAGAAAAATTTTATAAGATTTTAAATTAATGCCTTGATTGGCTGCAGCCTACAAAAAGTTACCATGGGCCAGATCGAATCAAATGCCAGATTTGGCCTGTGGGCCTATGGTTGCCTATATGTGATGTATACCATGAATATTCAGCAAAAATGAGTAATTGCCAGAGATTTTCAGCCATGATCAATGAAAGACATTTACAGGCTTATTCATTTTCCTATGATTCATCTTTTCTCTCTTTTGTCCCTAGCAAGTCTTCTTACTTTCTCAGAATGGTTTACAATTGTTGAAATAGAAATGTGGTTGTCACTATCTGAACAACTCAGACTTGACAAACAGGAATATTGAAATTACTCAGTAAAGACAAAAAAATCACTCCATTAATTTTTTAATACTATTTTTCCTTCATCTTGAATTTTTAATTTTTTTTTTTTTCTTTCTTTTTTTTCCCTCCCCCTTTTTGCTTTTGGTATCCTAAGCAAGGCCTCTCAGCCACTTTTCACATCAAAGGATTAGTAAAAATGGACTACATGTTAAAATAGTTTGTTAATGTTAAAATTGTAATAGTTGGAAACACAAAAACATGACGTGTTTGAAATGAAAACCAAAGCAGCAATAAGCTGTCAGTCTCTGGCTGTGAGAAAATGGTGCGGATTGAGGGGGGGGGGATAATCTCTTGGTCAGACTGAACTTGCATCATTTCTGCCACAGGGTGGCCTGATTAAATGCTGCAGCTGTTCTACAATCTGAGCCACAAGAACTTTGATGGCTTGCAGTAAATCAAATCTACCTTATTAATTGATTCTATTTTGATCTCTCTGGCACTATGATTAGTTATTGGTAGAATCAGTAAAGAGATTATTTCATCATTTATTTTTATTTGATGAAGTATCGTAATCCATTATTCTTATTCCCTGTGGCAAAAAGGACGTGAGAGTCTCATTGAGAGTTTATTTCTTATTTCTAATCTGCACTGTTAACTCTGGCCATGGATCTATAGCAGCAAGTGTGATGGAAAACTACTGAAACATTAAGATGGACGATAGTAGTCGAAAATTACTGATGATGGGTTATGATACTTCATCTAATGAAATAAAAATCTCTTTAAAGAGTTTTTCAGCCAATTGAACTTCTTGCTTGTGTTGTTAACATGACGTTTTGGCCAATCCATTCTACAGCTTTCCTCTAGTGTACTATCTGAATGTGGTGGAGGGAAACGAGAATTTTTTTTTTTCTCTCCAATGTTAGGATTCAGGTGTTTTTCTTTCCTTATTAGTCCTGAATTTCCATACCTTGTCCTTGTTGTGTAGCAGATGCCACATTGAATTGAAATTCATGTTATGTTTGTAACATAAACCAGGAGTTCAATCATACGATCAACACTTGTTAATGACCCTTCTCAGAAGTATAGATGAAAATCACTTTGCTTAAAGTTGAAAGCATTACTGAATGAAATGACGAAAGTTAACCCTTTTTCTGAATCTGTTCAGCTGATGTCCATAATAATGTTACATCTTGAAACCAATCAAAATTTGAACTTTTCTAATTCAATAGTTTTGCTGATCAAACTGAGAACCACTTGTGTACGCACATCCACACAAGCACAGCAATATATATATACAAATGCATTTGTCTCTGAATTAATATAGTCCGAATTATACACCTGCTTTATTTCTATATAAGTCATGCACACATGAATAGATGTCGACCAAACATATCAAATATATCGATGTAAAACAAATTGATTATTCTTAAAGTTGTTGAGAATGTGGAGCATTGGTGAGAAACTATGCCCTTTTTATTTATTTTTAACAAATCTTTTGATGTAAAGTACAATTTATTCTGAATCCAATTGTCTTTGAAAGTATAAATCAGTCTATTTGAAAGTAAATCTTTCAATCTTACAAGTTACATGAACTGAATTTTTTAAATTAAATTAAGTATATTATGATACAGGTGTGCCACAGATTTTTTAAAACCATTGGTTTCAGGAGCGTGCCAGATTATCCATTTTGCCTGACCAACAGAGGTCATGTTATAATACTTCAATGATATCCATAATTAGAGGGTCAGAAGTATATCTCCTATCTTTAAAGCATTGAGACTTTTTGCTCAACTTTCTAAATGAATATCAATAATTGGTTAAATGCAATGCTTTGATATAGATTAGGCATGGGCAACCTTTTTGATCTAGTGTGCCATGTAAGGCATAAAAATGTCTTACGTGACACATCTTTTATCCAGTCCATATGTCTACTTAGAAAATGTTGATCGTACCACAGAAAACATGCTTAATTTCTATTTTAGATGAATGTGAATCACAATTATTTTATTATTGATTTATGAAGCAAAAACAGGAGTAATTGAATTATAAGATTAACTTTCTGAGAAAAATTACTTATTTTAAATGCCAAGATAAGCTGCAGGCCACAAATCATCTTGGTGCAAACCAACGGTTGCCCATGTCTTATATAAATGTAATGTAGATATAAAAGATACAATTTGTTTGTATAGATGAAACGAATATAGATATATTGATTAATAAATACAAATATCATACACAGTCGATGCGTTGAGGGTATGTGTCACAAAGCTTCTTTACTGACACACTACGTTCGAGTTTTCTTGACACTTTTACCTAATCTTGCATCAATATGGACTTGTTTGCACTTGACACCTACACTTTGCTTAGAAGCCATTCGGCTGGGAGTTTATGGAGCAGTAACAACCACTGTAGTAAAAATAACTACATGATGGCTCCACACATTATGCTGCCTGTGGCCACTCAGTGAACTAGTGTGAAAACAGCAAGAAATTAACATGTCTGATTGAAATTTTGCACTGGTTAAAAGGTACCAAGTCCGATAGGATAGTGTTATAGTTAGCATGTCTTTCTCGTATAGAAGGTGCCAGGTTCTATTCCCTATATGAGTGAAGAGTGGAAAATTCTTCATCAGGACGAATCACCCGGTGCGTTCGGCAGCTGTTAGAGTACACCTAGTTGGGTGATTAAGTTAGAGGTACCTCTGCCAAGGGGTGATTGTGAAAACATGTAAGAAGGAAGTCCTGAAATTTGTAAGGATCACTAAGTTGACGCATACAACAGAAACTGCGGCTTCTTTTACCCAACTTTTTTCTTTTTAAAACTTACCTTTAAGCATTAAGACTGAAATTTGAATCCAACAAATGTTGAATATGAATTAAATAATAAAGCTATATTCATTGAACAAATATTGTATGGAGTCGATGAATAGCATACCTCTCATATAGCGTCTGTATTGAAGCACTGAGGTTGAATTTTCTCAAAACTTCTACCTTTTCTTGCATCGATGTTGACTTTGCGCTTTATACCACCAATGACACTTCCACTTTGTTTGGAAGCCATTACTAGGGGGTAAATATAGGCCAATTAAGCCAAGAATCTTACAAAATAGATGGAACAATAACAACCACCTGAGGATAAATCAGGTTTTGTCCTATTTTGTTTCAAATTTTTCTGGTTTTTGTAATGATTGTATGTAACAAATATCCAATGAGGCTGCCAACTATTGGTATGAATCTACACACTATGGCACCTGTGGCCACTCAGTGAACTAGTGTGAGAGCAGTGAGAAATCCAAGTGTTCGCTCATGATTTAGAACAGCTTAAGAGGTGCTGGACCAATTGCTGGAAAATCGGTGGTGTACCTGTATTTATTGTAATAATATATAAACAATTTTATATTATAAGATTATTGAGACTTGAATAAATACTATTCAATTATTGTTCACAAAGTATGAAATTAGGATTTAAATTTTTGATGTTGAAGTATATGTTTAAAAAAATACTGACAATTTTTCTGACATTACTTTAAGATTGTTGATGGATTTTTCTATTTGACCAATTTACCAAATTTTTCTTCACGAAGGAAACCTGCCAAACACTTAAATTTAAGAAGATTATTTTTCATTTCTTCTTTATTACAAAAATTTTACTCGTATTCATTGCATTATAAGAATTTTAGAAACATTAAAAGAAATCTGGATATTCATTAAGTGCCATAAAATCCAGGATTTAAAAAAAAAAAAGAACTCTTGAAAACAAACTGCTGTCAACAACATTAAGAGGATATTTCTAAAATATTTTAACCTTTTTACAGATTTTTGAATCTTATTGTGTCATAGCGTTATTTTATTTGGTTTATATTTTTGGTCAGTATTTGAATTATACTGTGTGGAAGATTTTTTTTTGCAATATTCTTAGAACTATATTGGTATGCTAGCTGGATCTGTGGAAATTCCACCGGTGTTGATAACTAAGACATCATCACTCTCACATATATATTTCTGCCATTAAAGTATATAATTTTGCCAAAGTAATTCATTACATATGGAATATGTCTATATCAACTATAATAACATGTAAAGGTAAATAAAGATAATATCAATGGTTTCTAATACAATAAATAACTAACTAAAACTGCCAACATAGGTTTCTTCAGCTTTCAAGTTGGTCTGGATGGCTTTGTATGTATGATGCATATGGGCCACACCTTGTTTTTAAAAAATTCACTCTCAAAAGAGGTTTTTAGTGGGAAGCTCGATTTGCAATGCAGTTTTATGCTAAATTGATCCTTAGCCTTCATGCTTGTTTTTTCAAAATTTAGACTTTTTTTTTTTTGTGATCCCAGCCCAACAAAAGGTGTGATAAGTAACATATTCATTGATCGATTGATCACCCCCAACACAGCATGCTGTAAAGAGATATTGGTCACGTGGAGGTTGCTATTGAGTGACTATTAGAAAGGCAATGTATCTAGGCACAATGTAATGCTGAGTGAACCCTTGGTTTTAGCTGCAGTTGACCCCCAGAGATCATTTGAAGAACAATGACAGGAAACAATAATAATCTTGCTCTTGCAGTAAACCAATGGTGACAGCAATGTCTTTTGACTGGTAAAAGGGTTAAGAGAATTTAAATTTTTCTGCCGTAAGATATTATGCCTTAGTTTTTGTGAACAACAATTGACTCCCCAACATCTTCACCCACTTTGTGTGTGGGGGAAACATCAAAAAAGGGGAGAGGAGTAATAAAACTCAGAAAGATGTTAAAACAAGTCAACAAGTTTTATTGATGTGAGAAAAAAATGAATAATCAGAAAGCGGAGCAATATATAGAATTTGAATGAAAATCCTCATGCAACTGTCCCTGCAACCATTTTAAACTTTTTTAGAAAGATCTCAGGTTCTAAATATTGTAATTATCAACTAAAAAAAAAGTGAAGATTTTTACATTATTTAATTTGGCAACCATTTCTTTTACATCAATCCTTTACCTTCTGAGCCTTTTATGATTCTCTTTGATCTTCCTTCGTAGCTTACAGCAATATTGTGTTATTTTATCTGAATAATTCCATTTCTAAAATCATAGCAAGGTATAACATATCAAATATAGAATCCTGACCCCACCAAATTGATTTGAATTAAAGTTGCAAATTTTCAGTTGACACCATGCGTCAAGTATTGCATCAATGTGAATATGGATAGATTGTTTGGAGACTTTTTTTGCACATGTAGATAAATATGTAGTTTTGAATTTAATCAAAATTTAATTCAATCAAAATAAGAAATCTCTTATGCCTATACTTTTAATGTTAAAAGCTCAATATACTGTTACTCTCATTTGTAAAAATGGTTGACGTTTTGATTTTTGTAGCTTTATTTTATATTCCAGAAAGCTAATAATTTCTAAATTAAAGCATTGATCATCTTCAAGGTTTAAGATATTTATTTTATATGATTATTTTTTCATCACTGAATGAAACCACAAGAATATGACAAACTGAAATGTTACAGCCTTCGTAAATTCAAGGGGAAAGTATTCTGGAGTAGTGTTCGTGAGTTTTCTTAAATTCAGTATTTTTTTTCTATTCATTTTTTCCTGTGGAGTATAGGGCTGCATTGCGGCTTCAGTAGTCAGTAGGTTTGGAGTGGTTAGCCCCAGGCCCAAGATGGACTGCCTCACAGGGTTAAAGGCCTCCAACGACCCTGCTATTTATCCATAGCTGGGGAAGAAATGGATTCATTCCTTTTCCTGAAACTGGATGGCTACACTATTTGATTACTCATATTCATCAATTCAGTTCACTTGCTTTTCAATTTGCTTGCCCCGTTTTTTTTTTTTTTTTCTTTTTTTAACAATCAATTTCAATTTTCCAACTTACTTGGGAAAAGGTATAAAGTTGACATAAGAGTGTCTTATTGGGTGGAATTCATAAAATCTTTAGCAACAGTAGTTCAAACCAGAAGGACATTTTTGAGCTGACATTGTATGGCTCACAAACTAATTCCATGTGTTATTTTATCTCAACCCAACCTCTCGATCCAAAATTTTCAACCCAATCTTTTTTTAAAATGAAAAATAAACAAAAAGGTAGTTATAAGTTAATCAAAATTTGATTTAACATGGATAACTACATCAAAATTCTTTTTACATACAAGAAAATGGTGAAGAAATTGAGAATTTTCTTGTCTCTTAACAAAACATGTTCATTCTTTGATCAGACAACACATGAATATGCATATGTAATATATATATATATATATATATATATATATATATACACATGAATGTGGGCCTGGTTTGGTAGGTATGGTAGTTGTATATTTGTCAATGGTACCTGGGGGGGGGGAGTCAGCATCTGAGCTTGGATGAAAAGCAAGATTTCAAATACTGAATTTTCAAGGCAGACAGACTTTTCCTATTTGGAAAATTGGTGCAATACAATTTTCTCATTTAGCCTGAGCTTAGTAAATGTCAATGCTTACATGTGTGTATATAAATGATAGATGCTGCAAGAAGGTGTTTATATATACAGAAACATAGGTTCTCCAATGTGACAAGACATATTGGGCAATATGTTCATTGTTTCTGTAGCAATATAGGTGTTTATGGTCCAGGGTGCTGGCCTGATGCTCAGCCCTCCCCATTCTTCAACTGGGTATGGCATGGGACCAGTTGATCTCCTATGCCTCTTGTAGGCAGTAAGTTTTTTCTGTCAGAGTAACCTTTTCATTAGACTGCCTTGCAGGGCTAAAGGGTTCTGACTGCCCTGCTATTTACTCATAGATGAGAGGAAAAGAGGATTCACTCTTTCCTAAAAGACATTTTCTTTGTCTAAAGTGAATGTAAGCAGCCTTGGCTTAAACTAGAATTCATTTGTTGGTTCCGTTTTCCATACCATCAACCATTGAACATGAATTAAGAACCACCAATTCAAATGTGTGATAAGAAAGAAAAAAAACAAAAACAACTTCATCATATATAGGAGTACGCACATATTTAGAATCTGTCAATATAGATTTCTTCAGTTTCTAAGTTGGTCTGGCTGTACCAATGAGCTAAAGGACTGAAAACTGAAACATTTACTCTTAATTGTGTCTAGAAAAAACTTATTATTTTTTTTAACCCCCCCCCCCCCATTAGATTTTTAGTGTGCGTGTAGGGGGGATGATTTGAAATATAAGGTAGTGCTAAATTGGTCCCCCTCTGGCAGCATTCATGCTTGTTTTTTTTGTTTTTTCAAATTCAGACTTTTAGTGAACAAAAAGGTGAGAGAAGTAACTTATTCATTGATTAACCCTTCTTCCAACTTCTTAATTGATCACTCTCAACATGGCATGCTACCAAAAGATGTAGGTCGCATGACAGTTTCATTTGAGTGACGAATCAGACCCGTTTTTTCACGTCTTTGATTCAAGAGGAAAACTTTTAATCCAAAGAGGTGAGACCAGTCTACATCTGATACATATTTGCAAAAATTTTCATTCTGTTCTTCTCCCCCTCCCAATTGTGCATTGTAGCTGGAGAATTTGAATCAAGATACAATCTAAAATGTACCAACTTGTACAATGAAAAAAAATCCAGATAATCTGCAACAATGTGGGGTCTGCGTTCGCGCTTATCACGATCATCCGATTTTTACCTATCTATTTATCTATAAGTGAGCTTGTGTGTATGTCTGTCTTCTCCTCCTAAACGATGCATTGTAGCCAGAGGTAATGAATTAAGTTTCTCCTAAAAATGCACTAACTTAAGAATACATTGGACACCAGACCGTCATAAATGTAGTGGAAAGCTATTTCATTTCTGACATGAAAAAATAACTTTTCATGGAAAATCCAGTAGTGTTTCATTATGCCAAATATACCTTCATTAAAAACGATTTTCAGCCATATATAGCTACTTTTCTGCCTGAGCAATGTCGGGCATACTGCTACTTCCCATGAAAGTTTAAAAGATTTGATTCAGAGCCTGTAGCATTTTGTAATACACTTTTCTGGCCATTTTAGACAAAAATATTACAATTCTATTTTTATCCCTCGCAATTTTTTGAAAGAATGTCTTCTGAATTAATAGGAATAGTATCACTAAAAGTAACTGTTGAAACTTTTGGTAGTTTCCTATTTCATGATTTGGGACAATCATAGAAAAATTCTTCTCTGTAATATTATAATAATGTTAACAGAAACAATAACTGTGCTGAAGATAATTCCATCTTATTCATAAAATTCTTAATATTTTACTAAAACAGTAATTTACACAGGAAATACATAAAAATTTTATTGAAAAAACTACAAAGCCTGTGTCATTTTGATATGATGGAATTCTTTGGGTAACGTTCGAGTGTATTAAATTTAAACATTAAAATTAAAAAAAAAAAATTATGAAATTAGAATTAAAATCAGGAACACTGTCATCATTTCAATATGACAGAATTCTCTGCATGGTTATTGTTTTGGGTAACACTGGGATAATATTTCACAATGGATTTTTTTTTCATGATTGTACCACCCAACCTACATAAACAGTAAGTACCTAAAATCTTTCCTGGCCACATTATTGTTCAGTCAAAAATTTTAATGTATTTGTTTCTTACTTCAGAAAATCAAAAAAGAAAAAGCAAAGAGATAGAAACAGTCCCTCTCGAATAAGAGAAGCAAAGGGAATAATTGGATTTAATGCAGCACAGTTTGTGTTGATTAATTAAATGATTTATGGTTTGGGTCATTCATAGATTGATTGGATGGTATAATGGTTAGTACATCTGCCTCACACACAGAAGGTCCTATGTTTGATTCCCAGTATGAGCAAAGAGTGTGAAAAACTCTTCATTAGGACAAATTCCCCTGAACACTTAGCAACTAATCAAGTACACTCCCATCAGTGGACTTGCATCTTGCCAAAGGGTTGGTCATAAAACTTGTAAGAATGAAGTCCTGGTCAACCAGACTTGAAACTTGCAAGGATCACTAAGCTAATCCATGCAAAGGAAACTAGGATTTCATTCCTGGCCATTTATATTCCGATGGGAGTAATCTCTTTGCTCAGTCAGGCCTGGGTTCTTTAAAGGTTTAGAAAGCAAAGTGGCTGGATTAAGGTTTTCTCAATTACTAAGAAACCCAGGGAAGTCATACATCATTTTGGAGGTTATAAGATATGGATTTAATTTATGGCAAAATTCTACAAGTATACTGGTCATGCGATCTCATTCAAAATGGCTACAAAATATAAAGTGTACATACGTGTGCTCTTGGCCTGAATAAATTGAGAGACAGATGCTTTGCTTTTTATTACATTTTATTCATCAATTAGAACAATGTTTACTGGTACTAAATGATATCTTTGCTTCGCTTCTTGTTGATTCTTGTATTTTACCACAACCTGAGAAAAGTACTAGAAGTATTTTTTAATATTTAAATCACGTTCAGCTAAACACACAAACAAAAGCCCCACTAACTTTGGTCTTTCATGGAGGTAAAAAGTCAACATAATGTCAATGTTGTTGTTGTTGTCAATGTCATCCACACAGTCCTTTTATTTTTTAATCTCATTGCCAGCTATTTTTCTTGCTGTGAAATTATTGACAGTTTCCTTTCAGGCTGATGTGTTTGTCATAATTGCCTTTGCAACATTTGCTAATAAACAATAAAGGTTACTGACTGTTGTCCTTCCACTTCCTACTTATTTCTTTTATTTTTAGACCAGCTATTCTCAACAGAGGGCCATATGGTCCTTTAGGTTGGGGGCTCTGGCATATTTGACGGGAGCCCATAGACTGAAGTAATAATACAATAAACTCTCATAACAACACTTTAATGATATGCGTTCTAAAGACATGTTTGTTTTCTATATTCTTGCAAGACTATTGTCAGAGAATATACCTTTCCCTGAGCAAATTTGTATTTCTTAAATCACCCATTAGAGGAGCAAGTTCATTATGATAACACTCCCTGAGGGTGCTGTAATAACAGAATTTCACTGTAAATGAATCTCTTTCTGTGTTTGTATCGTATGCTTATTTGATGGAACCCCAGAAGATCTGTTATGGGGACTGTGGCCCCCACCCCAAATGTTGAGAACGGCTGTTTCAGACCATGATTCTTTCAGATACAAGAAATTTCTTTACAAACAAGACTGTCCTTTGACCTTCATCTGACAAATAAATTTTTAAAAAACCAAAAATGTGTGTACAAACATTGTCTATAACTTTGAGAAGAGTCATTAACATCCTAACTTTTAGTATATCTCGGAATTTTTGAGATGAGGTATTATTATTATTTCTATTGATATTCGGACCATCCTCATCTTTGTTGTTTTTCATACAACGTTTCGGCCGTTACACTCTACGGCCTTCGTCAGGTATCATCTGGGAAATTTTGGGAAGTAACGAACCGAACCTTTTATTTATCCAACGGGGGTATATTGACCGTACTCCCCTCTTTTAGCGTTAGTAGTATTGTTATACTGTCTCACACTAGGATCGAACCTACAACCATCAAATTACTTAACAGTAATTTGTCTGATGCTGTAACCACTGCGCTATGTGTCCATGTGGATAAATAAAGGGTTCGGTTCGTTACTTCCCAAAATCTCCCAGATGATACCTGACGAAGGCCGTAGAGTGCAACGGCCAAAACGTTGTATGAAAAACAACAAAGATGAGGATGGTCCGAATATCAATAGAAATCCTAACTTTTGTTCAGACAACCTAATCTCTTCTTTCTCATCTCCAATGTTGATACTATATTTCGGCAGATTCATTCTATGGCCTTCTTCAGGTATAAGAATATAATATCTGTAAGGGAAAAGACTCTCTACAATCTGTCTCATCCTCCAACGGTGCTAAGTCAACAATACAGTATTTAACAGAAAAGACTCTCCATCCGTACAGATATTACATTTTACATCAGAAGAAGGCTGTAGAATGAATTGGACGAAATGTTATGACAACATCAAAGATCAGGAAAAGAAATTAGATTGTTTGAACAAAAGTTGGTAAGTTGGGGACTCTTCTCAAAGTTAGAGACAACTATTTGAAGGTCTATGAAACAATTTTCTTAGAAAAAAAAGAAAAAAAAAAAAAAAAAGCAAATTTATTTCAGCTGAAGAGTCCAGAATTTCAAATGGTGGGAAAGGTACTTTGATCAGCAAAATTTCTACCCCGAGTGGAAGAGTCGAGTGTTATGGACAGCAAAAAATAAAAAAAAATCATGCTGTTAAATATATAAGCATAGTAAGTTAGTATGAATTGATATCAGAGCTATACAGTAAGATCTGATGAAGATTGAACCTACTATCAACAGCCAGCAAGATTAGCTAGCTAATCATTGCTATGTGACATCTGCCTTGATCTGTGCTTTTCCATATGATCTACTTGTCAACTCCGGGGGGGGGGGGAGAAAAATTTAAGGATATATTCGGATTGAGATGTTTTACAAAAAAAACAAACAAAAAAAAAAACAACAAATTATATTATATATATATATATATATATATATATACACTGAATTCATTCAGAAGAAAAGTGTGTAATTTGAACCTGGCCAGGAAGTATTTTTCCATCAGCAAAACTTAAACTGCCCGCAAACACACATGCACATACATACAGAGTCGAATAGACCAGTGTTACAACCAGTGAACCAAGAAAATCACACGGTTCATTGATTCAGTAGAGGTTAGTACAAATATGCTTGGTGTACAATAGAATTCAAATTACTTGGATGAAGTTCTGTGAATTATAGTTAAATTCTTTGACCCATTTCTTTTTCATTAATTTTTACAGCCCCTTTATGCAGCTCACTGGTGTTTCATTCTTCATTGCCAACAAAGTTAAGAGAGGTGTATGTATTCACTGGTGTCCACCTGTTTGTCTGTCCCCATATCTCTGAAGATTCTCATTAAATTTCATGGAAAGTTGAGTAATGGGCCAAAGACGAATTGATTAAATTTTGGGGTGGATCCATGCACAATTACCTCCACAGCATCATAGCTATATGCACATCACACTCTGTCACCCAAAAATTTTCAATGAATTCCGTCAAAATTTTTGTCAAAGGGGTAGGTTATGGGCTTAGGAAAAAATTGAGTGAATTTTAGGGCGGATCCAGGATTTTTTACAGTCACCATCCTTGCATTGCAACAGTTTGTGAACTTGGAGGAATATGTTCTGAGTTCTTTCTAGTTTCTGATCTGAGCTGCTCATTGACGATTGTAGAATGACAGTCTGGAAGTTCCAATGAGGGGCAAACCATAAAAACTTTATTTTCAATAATCAGGTGCCCCAAGAACATGTATAACAACTTTCATTCTAATTGAATCTGCAGTTCCTAAGTTCAATATTTTTTTTGAAGGTTGACAAATGATTATTTGCATATAAAATGAAAAAACAGATTGACCATAAGTTGCCATTTTTCAATTGCTGGGGTCAAGTCAACATTAGAACCAAATTACAGCAAAATCGGTCAAGATCTAAGAATTCTTCCAATTATAAACAAAAACAATGATTTTGCTTTAAAATGTAAACAAACAATTGAATCAGCCATATCTTACCAGCCCCCTTCCCCCCCCCCGGAGAATCTCTCAGCAAGCCTACATATAAAATTTAACTGAAATATATTAAGGAATAACATGGTTATTTATTTGAAAAAATGACACACACCCCTAGCGAATGATAGTCCCCAGGGACAAAAAACAAAAACAAAACAAGAAAAAAAAAAACAAACAAAAAAACACACAACAAAATAAGCTCTTTAATAATCTGATTGCTTTATTATCTAAATCGTCACCTATTTCTGTCAGGTGCTCTAACAGAAATAAGAACGGGACCTGTACACAGTAGAAATATAAACTAGAATAACCTTCATTCTGCTGGTTCAAATGTGTAGTGGACAATAGGCTTGCCTTCTTCCTTCAAGCCTCTTTCTACACGTAAATCATCAAATGGATATTGCTTGGGCATCTGAAATTGGAAAAAAAACACAAAAAAAAAAACAAAGGTTAATTTCATTAAATTCATCAAAATAATATGTTATTTACAAAAACATGTTGAAATTATCATCATTAATTCTGACCAGTATTTTCCCCTCATCTTTATTTAAAGTTGCTTTTTAGATGTGTCCATTCATCTCAATTAAACTCTTTCTGGTCAGTCCCTAATAAATCAAACAATTTTCTCAGCTGTATCATGTTGGATTGATATGAAACTTTTTCCAAACCTTTGGCTGTACCATCAACTTGCTCTTCCTCCTGCTACTACCACTAGTAATGCTATATATCTTCCTCTTCCTGCTACTACTACCACAGATGGTAGATGCACAGTTGAACTCATGGTACCACTTTTGCCCATATACAGCCCCTGAGAAAAAGTTTCACTTGATAGGGGGCCCCCTCTCCTTTAAGCCTGCATGGGGGGGCCTGGTCAAACAATTTCAATGTCTCCATATCTTCCCATCTCAATTAAACCCCATGATACCAGTTTTCACAGATGCATTCTTTGGGGGCCAAAGTTTCACATAATAAGAACCCCTCTGGCAACCTTCACAACAATTTCAATTGTTTCATGTTTTTTCTCACCTCAGTTTACCTCATGGTCCCAGTTTTGTCCATATGCAAACTCTGGGAGTCAAGTTTTACTAAATGGATGTTCTATGCGAACCCGGTTTTGACCCCTACGATAACCATACCCAAATTCTGATAGGCCTTGTTCGATTATTATCCCCCACTGCTAAGACAGACACAAACACAGAGGACATTTCCTTTGAACAACATCTTTATTGTTATCTAAATACAAGATTCATGTATAAAGTTTGATGTTTTTAGATCTAGAACTAAAGTGAAAGGTAGATCTCTTGAACAAGGCAATTAGTGTATTTTGCCTCTAGAAACAATGAAACCCTCAAGAAGACAAATACCTACCCAAAGCTTGGTTTCTGAGTTTGGGGATCTTCTTCCATCACTGATACGAGTTAAAGTTTGCCTTATTCACAGAAATATACAGTAAATGAAATATGGAACATTTAATAAATGTCCTTATGAAGGTCTCCTATAATTTGGGAAAACCTTTTAATGTCTAAATTTGGTCAAAAATCAGTCAGACTCATATTACTTTTTTTTTTTTTTCTAAGGTGGAAAAAAACCTCCTCCTTACCAAGAGATTTTGCTCTGGAAGAACCTCGAAAGTCTGTCATTCTCAAGGAGATCACAGTTTTCATTAGTTTTCTCAAAATTGACTCAAGACTAATTAGGTTTTGCCAGGTGACAGGGGAGGTAATAAGCAACAGTGTTGCATGATTACACAAATCGATAACTTCAATTTTGTAATAACTTTAATAAAACTCGACCAATTTCAATAAAATTGGTTATCTTGCAGAAATCTTTATTGTGAATAACTCTTAATTACACAAACTCACAAAAATTGCTCTGAAAAACGCTACATGTAAATTTTTAGAGGATTTTTATTTCAACTTTGTTATAATGCCACAATAACACCTAAACCCTAGAAGTGAATTATACCAAATTTTCCATATACACTTGATTTGACCGTAAAAAGGTTTTTTTTTCTAACCCTCCCCACAAAAAAGATCCTAAAATTTATAAACATTAGTTTTAGTGTTGAAAATGATTTTGAAAGTCAGGTGCAAATGATTTATATTCAAAAATAAATTATTCCTAGTACCTGTGTCTCTATGGCACAGATTGGTGGTTTGAATCCAAGAACTACTTTCTTTTTTTTTAAAAACAATAATAGTTATAGTTGAAGTCGTGTGCTCATATCAATAATGAAGAAAACAGGACCAGTGAGAAATATGTGTATCTGCACAATGGTGTTGATATTGTAAAAACTTTAAAAAGTACTGAAAAAGAATGTTTCAACATATAATAGATGGAAAAAAAAAAAGAAAAAAAAAAATACTAATGCAGAGGCAAAATTGAACAATTTTAGTTCAAAGTTTATTACAAGTGGGAACATGTCACTATCAATGGCTGACACTGCATCAATGTTTTTTCCTCTATTTTATGTTAAAATATATTTCTGTATTTTTAAAGATTTTACAATCATATTAACACATTATGCATGTAATTGAAGATGCCCAATCAATTGCTTTATTCACTGATTTTATATAATTATGTATCGAGAAAAAAAAAAAATTACTTACCACAGCCATGTGAAGTTTAATTGGAGACACAAGATATGCTAAGAGGGCTGTACCTCCCATGATCCCCAAAAATATTAAGAATTGCACCGATCTGAAAAAAAGTGAATAAAATACATGAAAAAAATATTGCCACCTCTACCTAAAAATGAATCTACGGAGCCAAGTTGCTTCATTTTTCTAATGATACCTTTGTCTGTAAGTTCTCATCTCAATGTCAACCAAGACCTTACTAACCTACTTAGCCCATCCTGACTCTTCAGACAGTGATACAAAATTACATAGAGCAAAACCAGTATCATCTAGCCTGTTTTTTGTTGTTTAGTGAGGTTCAATTACGAATCAAAAACATACTAAATAGAAATACAGGTTGAGTAACCATTATCCAGAATGGCTGGGACCACAAGTGTTTCAGATTTCAGAATATTTTCATATACATAAAGAGCCGACTTGAGGATAGGGACTGTAATTCAAAGGGAGCAACCTTGGGTTCTGTGCTATAAGTAAACATGAACACTTTCTCTTATCACTGTTTTTCATATGGGTGACTGCAGCCTTTTTTGACATTCACAGCAATATCTTTGTACAGATTTGAGAATATGCAAAAAATACAGTGAATAACATATGTAGGTCTAGTGGTGACAATAATTTGTTTTGATTAAGGCTTAATTCACCTTTCTATCCAAGCTTTTACTTAACCAAGAGACAGACCCGTAAGCTGAGAACCATGCAACGTGCACATGAAAGAATAATGCTGGGCCTCACATGGAGAGACCACAAAACAGCACAGTACATCCGGGAAAAGACAAGAGTTAGAGACATCATAGAATCCATAAAAAATCTCAAATGGCGGTGGGCTGGCCATGTTGCAAGAATGGCAGACAATCGATGGACATCACAACTAACAACATGGATTCCCCGAGACCACATGCGCAACCGAGGCCGGCAAAATGTTAGATGGAGAGACGAGCTAGACAAGTTCAGGAAGTACTGGCTCCGTGACGCCCATGATAGAGAAGTGTGGCAAATCCTGGGGAAGGTCTATGTCCAACGACGGACGCTAAAAGACTGATGATGATGATGATGATGATCCAAGCTTTTACTGTAGTCAGAATGAGTTAAATGCCTTGGAAATTGGTATTGTCGATTGGTTTTAAATCATACTCTAGTGAAGTTAGGTATGGAATTTTCCACTTATTATATATTGTTGGCTTTTAAAAAAGTTTCGGATTTTCAAATATTCTGGTTTTCAGAATTTCTGACGATGGAGACTCAACCTGTACTGATAAAAGTCAATTGAATAAATATTGTTTTTCATAATGGAAGTGCAGGTGGGCAAATGATTGACAGCACCGAAAATGGAATTGGCAAACTGAGTTCAAAGTTTGGCTGAGACAGTTTGCGTTCACTTCACACTTATGTCCATGGGAAAGGCATGAATCCATTCCACCTATTGATAAACAGAAAGGTAGACGGGGCTTTCCAGCCATGGTTAGCAACCAGACTAGGAAATGAATACCCTCATTCAAAACCAGAGAGTGGAGCTTGCTCGCGTTGGCTGGTGGAACCGACTTTGACTTTGTTCCATCGGTTCCTGCAGCCGTGCCGATGCCAAACATATCGGTCTACATTCTTTTATGCTTCATTAGTGAAGACGTTACTTCAGTGTCATCCCATTAATCATAGAGCCAGAGGGAGGCCCTACTTTTTAGCAGTTTCTAATTAAGGCATTGTGAATGTAATGGTTAGCGAGCTGATCTTGTAGATTATAACTATTGAGTGAGTGAGTTCACAGCTCACCAGGTGATCATACTTGTGCCAAAGCTGAACAAGGCTTAGTAAGTAATAAATATTCAATGCGCCAGCAGTATTTTTTCAGATCATCTAAACACAAATATCATTAACCTCCTCCCATGACATCCAAGTATTTTGCTCTTAGAATTAAGGTATATTAAACCAGTCACAAGGCATTTCTAGGCACAACGTTTTTGAGGACAATTTTGGAAATCAGACTGCATTTTTTGAAGAGCTATACATGAAGAATGGTTCATAGAAGGTTGCTATATAGAAATGAAATGATCAGTGAGACAAGTTTTACAGGAAAAAATGTTGTCTAATTTGCATATGATGAGGTCATCAGGTGGTAGCCATCTAATGCAACTTTCTCATCATTTTTACAACCTCCCCCCCCCAAAAAAAACAGCACTTTTTTTTTACCTTGATATTACAGCAAAAATTAGAATAGAACAACTGCAATATTTTACTCGGGAATTATGCCAATACATGCACGTCATCTATTGGTCATATGCAGGGTTTTATTCTGATGAGTTTTCAAGACCACTCCCAAAGAAGGATGCACCGAAGGGATATCCCTGCCCTTATCACACAGCTTAGAGTGTACTCAGTTGCTGTGCACAGGAAAATTTGTCCTAACGGAGAGTTTTGCAAAGTCTTAGCTTATACCAAGAATCAAACCCAGTACCTTCTGCATGTGAGGCAGACACGTTAACCATTACACTACCCCAGCGGACTCTTATTGAAAGCTGAAGAATGGATGACCAAAAATGACAAAACCTGATATTTCTCACAATGGCAAAAATACATTCCTAATATGACACTGTCATATTACAGAAAACACTGAAGTTGGGACGAGGCAGGGGCAAATAAAAATTTTGTCTGAATCTCTGGAGGATAAATAAACTTACACAGGGTAACGATTATGTGCAATTACGTCAGGGCTCATTCTATCTTCTCGTAACCAGTTGGCTTCAGCATGAACCTAGAAGGAGAAAAAAAGAAATCTTGATAATGAAATGAAGGAAAGTTAACTCTCCAAGAATACCATAATACATAAAGTTTTGAGATTAAAATTCAAGCTTACAGTAAAAAAAAAAAAAATTTCAAGAGGTTCATTGAAGTAACATTAAGGATAAATCTCATTTATTCAAAGGTTATTTCAGATGATTTAACTCCTTATTTCTTTTGTATCAATGTTTCAGACGATCCATTCAATGGCTTTTTTGAGGTGTATCATCTAAACGTGATAGTGGTAAAGCAAATTTTTCTATCCAACGGTAGCAACACTTATAACGTAGGATTCTGGTGTTATTCTCTTCTTGTTAGGCCTTGATTTTCATAAATTGTCCCTGTTGCATAGCGGAAGCCACATAAAGTTGAACTCCATACTAATACAGTCATGTTAACAGCACAAACATCAAGGAGTTCAGAGACAAGGTTAATGAATGTCTGCAGTATGATAAAAAGTCAAGATATTTCCAAAGATCATGTGAAATAAAATTCTGAATTTGAAAAAAAAAAATTTTCATTAGAAGAAACCTGATTTATGGTGATAGACAATAATGCTGGTTTGAAATTTGCCCGATTTTCTTCTTAAAAAAATTCAAATTAGTGTTAATATGACCATAATTCATATTTTCACAGCCACTGGTGCAAATTCTACCAATCATCACAAACTGAAGGCAATAAGAATCACACTAAGACAACTGGGGGATTGAATTCGTGCGGATATTGTTTAAGCTACCTGCTTGGCATAAAATCATGGCAGCCTGTATTTTCTTTCATTTTTAATTTTCAAAGGGATTTGAGTTCGAACCTCACTTAAAGATTATTCTCTATTTCCAATCTGCTGTTGATTGATCATCTAAATTGCAAAGAGAAGCAAGGTAATCTTGAACAATTGGCATGTAAAATAGAGAAATCATTGTTAAAACAAACTGAGGATTATCAATTGAGGCAGTAATTCTCAATTATTGGGGGGGGGGATTTTTTTTTTTAAATTGAAGAATGAAAGTAAATTCCAAGCATTAACTATTCGGTAATCTTGCACAATGAGCATTTATAACTACTAAAATAAAATAGATCATCTCCCTTATAATTGAAGCAATAATCAATTATTTTAAAAACAATTAAAAGGTGTCAGAATGAAAATTTGAGAAGGTCTCAAAGTTAAAAGTAAAAATCATAATCATGGAAAATGTTATCAAACGGTTATTATCTTCAGATTCAGTTGGTCCAAAACATTTAAAAAGAATTGAAAAATACATAAAATCACAATAAATTTCATATTGATTTAATACGATTTTTTTTATTATTTAAAGCTATTTATAACAAAGAATGTAAATTGTTCCAATTTTTATATCTATGGCTTAATATCATCAGTCGGTTATTGTTATCTAAAAAAACCTTGTCCAAAAGTGATCATGATAAATGATAGTAGTATTTTATCAAAACAAGTAATTTTGTATCAGATGTGGCATAAAAAAAAAAAAAAAAAAAAAAAAAAAAAAAGAAATAAGGACAGAGTGAAGAAAGTATGCAAAGACTTACAGGTTCCCCGAAATTCCTTTTCAGGACAGGAATATCAAAGTTTTCGTAAGGGTTTCTGCCTTCCATTGAGACATCAGGTAGTTTAGGATAATCCCCAAGACCAGTGCCATCATCTGGGTAGGGTTCATAATCTTCTACCCTGAGGCCATATTTTTTGGCGGCTGCTTCCCTTTCTTCTTGTGTTTTTGGATATGGCCCAGGAGCCCAGTCCTTATTCCAATCTGAAAATAAAAAACTTTAGATTGAAGGAATACTTCCACTCTAATCACACAGCTTAGAGTGTATTCAATCAGCGGCAGAGGGTACAAGGAAATTTGTCATAATGAAGAGTTTTCCACACCCTTAGCTCAAACCAGGAATCTAACATGGGAACTTTAGCGTGATTTTTTGAGTGTGAGGATTAGGAATGAGGAGTGGAGGGTAGGGGAGGTATCAATTAGACTAAGATAAAACATGATGAAGCTGGAAGTAAGTTAGATCTCCACAGAGAGCCTTGCTGTTATGGCTTTTAGACATGAATATCATATGGAGGCCTTTAATTAAGAAAGAGAAAACTATAGGTTTGAGGCTCCTCAATCCATCAGCTGTGCTTTGTGGCCACAGCCTCCGGAATTGGAAAAATCCTAGCAGTTAACTCCAGTAGCAACTCTGATCATACCTCCATCAAAGGTGTTGTTGGGTTAGGTATACTCAGGCAATTATAAGCAAGACTCCCCCCAAGAAGAAAAATTCATTTAAAAGAGGTCCCAAATTCACCCTGCACTATTTTATCTATAGCTGAGCTAGAGATGGATTCATGCCTTCCCCAAGGGCATTAGTGTGAAGTAAACAAACTTTATTCTCAGCACTTTTAGTTGCTCAGCCACCCCAAACCTTCATTGCATATCAGAAACTATTTTATGAAAAGAAAAAGAAAAAGAAAAAAGAAGACAGTTCTATTACAGGAGTTATTTTTAATGAAAGAAGTAAATATTCAGAAAAAATATTGGTTTCTGTGAATGATTTCCAAGAATAAGGTTAGAATTAAGATGTCTTGTTATTTCACCTGTTGATTCTATAATACAGTTCTTGATACACAACAAGGTATTTTAATTAATTACATATTTTTTTGATATTTTCAACAATTTTACCTTAATTTCAAGCAGGCTATCATTTGCTGCAGGAGTCAAAGATTTTACCTTTCATTACCCATGAAGCTTGTGGAATAGGAGAAAACAGAATACTTATTATTATTATTATTATTATTATTATTACTTATAAGTTCTGAATAAATTAACTCAATTAGTAATTATCTCGGTGACCTTTTTTTTATGTTGGTAAATTTATGAAATAAAGGGAAGCTACTCCCACTTGGTGAATTATAACAGATTGCTTGCATTCTACATCTGTCTACCAATATATTGATTCCAAAAAAACGAGACAATCATATGCTTTCTAAAAATAAAAATAAGGAATACAAATTACAAAAATCAATTTATTGACAATAATGAATTGTTTATAGCGGATAAGAGGGTCTAAGCAAATAAATGAAATTCATAAATAATCTCAGCAAAAACTCAACATCAGCAGTCACATGGTGTATACCTTGCAGAAAATACTTTTGTTGTATCAGTGAAGTTGCTAGTATTACAATAGTACTTACCAAAATTGGAGTTCCAGGATGACCTACGCTTACTTGTATAAGGGAATAATGTGATAGTGGAAATTATAAATTGAAGCAACTTCTGGTAATTGTCTGGACGAGGTTTACAAGAAAAGGGAAGTTACTAGTATAGACGCAATACGAGATGAAAGCATAAAGATCGAATTACACACAATTTGGAACAAATAGACTGTTTATTTATTTACAGGAGTTTGTACAGGGAAAAACTGTTAGGATTGAAGAAGAAGATTTATTTAATCATTTTATGATATTAACTAAAACTGTACATTCATTCTATTAGTGTTACAAGTATGAAAGATATTTAATCTGGTCTAGTTAATTGCAACTCCAAACAGTTCCACTAATCCCAAATATTATCTTTTGAAGTGAAATCTGATCAAATACTGTTAAATGGTCAAGTTTTCTGCTTTCATTCGTTCCGTAAACAGTAAGCAGCAGCAGAAGCAGCTAAAATAATTGTATCTACACCAGTAACCTCTTTTTTTTGCGAACTTCATCCAAACAATTACTCATATTCTTTCGATGATATATATTTCATCAAGAGGGAATAGCTTCCCGTATTTCTTGAATTTACTGACATAGAACAAAAGATTGCCATTATTCATCCGGATGACTGAGAAGTTAAGCTTTAAAAATATGCGATCAAAATATGAGGCAAGGTAACAAATCCAAGGGAAGTAATTAGTCATTTGGGGATCTAATTTGTTTCTGACACTAAAATGGAGGATACCAATTTTTATTTAGATAAATTATGTAAACAAAAACATTCAGTCTTTAAATGATTTTGAAAAGTTTCAATTTTTTTGTAGTTTCTTCAGCTAAAAAGTAAGTAAAAACGGAAGATCGGATAACTTATTTGAAGTAAAGATCTAACAAGGTTTTTCTAGAACCGAACAAGTGCGATGTGTACATAACTTATACCCCCCTCCCGACCCGAAAAAAACAAATCTGTGCCTGGAAAAATCATAGCAAATACCTGAAAATTGGTATATTCAAGAAATACAGACGTACACGAATCATTATCGACTCGGATTAATAGAGCAGTCTTAAACCCTTAAAAAAAAAAAGATTTGTATAATAGAGTCACGCATATCACAAGCCAGGGTGGATGGTCAGAACTCAACATTCGGAAAAAGTAGGTAATAAGTGTCAGAATAAAGAATTAAATACAGATGATCTAGGTTATCAGAATCGAATTTGTTGATAATTTATCGAATTTGCTGATAATCTTTTTTTTTTCAGATGATGGGACAGGTATTTTGGCTAAAATCAAAACAACTATTAATGATTTCATTGCACTCTAGGATTGAAATTTGTTCTTTTCTTGGCTTCTTCAACCAAGGTCATATAGCATCCAGGTCTCAACAAAAGATCAAAATACAAATTTTTGACAACGATGAAAATTAAGATGACGAGTATTGTAGAAATGGACTCACATGCTGCTAATGGTCGGCCTATATGGACTTTTCTGGCCTGATGGGCAACTGATATAATCCTTAGAGCAGACACCGCACGACCGATGCTGCGGAGGGAGGCCATGTTTTTCTCCAACGTTTTATCTTTATTAATTTGACGAACAAGAGTTCTTATAAAGGGAGATTATTCAAGTTAAAGTCACCTTGTGCGTTTATTAAAATTCATTCTTAAACACGGTCAAGTTAATCCATACAGTCAGAAAACGAGGGTGGCTTATAAAATAATTTCATTGTTCTAGAAAGAAATCAAAATTTTTAATTTTCTCAGCATTTTTTTATTTGTATAAAACCAGAATGAACCCGGATTTTATGCAAAGAAATAAATAAGGGAGCCTACTCCATAATAAACATTTGATAGTTTTTCTGTTCGTTACTGACAGAGACGTAGCCAATTAGCCTATTGTATAAGTAGATTCGATAGTTTTAAAGAGGTTCTTTAAAATCAGAAATATAAGATATTAGAATTTAGAATTTTTTTATCGTTAAGAAAACAGGTCTGACCGATGTCTTTCGTCAGCATACCCTGTGAGGAGTGATCAATTACAAAATTTGAAAAAGGGGCGATCTTTTAGATGGGGGTTCTATTTACAATGTAACAATAATGCAAAACTGGACTCTTGCTCTCCCTTGTTTTTCAATATCTAACACTATAAAGATGATATAGTTTCTTGAAAATTCTCTTTTTCTAATGAAACATCTATCTGTCCACAATATCTCCAAAAGTTCTCAATGAATTTCAATGAAATTTTGTGGAATGATGGGCAATGGAATAAGGAAGAGTTGGTTAAATTTTAGGGCAGATCCATGAATTTTCCTGATAAGGAGATATTTTCTGTTTTTTTTCCCCCATACACTTATGAATACAGCCATGAATTTCCACTTGATAGAACTGTTTGTAAATGTAGGCTTATGTCATTACTTTCAATATGGGAGAATCAGGATGAATAAGGAATAGTATTAGTTCAATAAGATCACCAAAATTCTAGATATCCTGGAAGAGAGCAAATTCTGGAAAGTCAGTGGGGGAGCTTACCATGAGTTACCACCCTGGGTGACATCTACCACAGAAGGAGTATATTTTGGTGTAGAGAAACATTAAAAAAATACTTGCATAATTGCACGTTGGAAAAAAGTATTCAATTAGTTTTGCGGCCTCCAATAATCTTTAGCAAACCCACTCGAAGGGTTATAATCCCAATGTTGAGATACCCCAGCTAGTGTTTATATTTGATTTTTTAAGGAGTCAAAAGTGAAGAAAAAGTTTTTTTCCCCCTTTCAGGGGTCAAAGTGAAAGGAAAGTTTTTTTTGCCTTCAAGGGGTCAGAAGTGAAAGTAAATTTTTTTCTCCTGAACAGTCATAAGTGAATGGGATATTCTAACCCCCTTTTAAGGGGTCAAAACTGAAGGGAGACTTTTCCCCCCTTTTTTTAAGGGGTCAAAAGTGAAGGGAAACTTAGTGAGTTTTAGTCTTTTTTTTTACTCTTTCAATGTTTAACCCGGATAAGCATTTCAGCTAATTTTTCCAAGAGGGTGGGTGAAAATTAACTCCAGATTAAAATTGAATGGCCTGCACAAAGCCTTGACCTTACACTCATTGCCTTTTTCCTGTGTGGCTGGATGAAGGAGGTGATGTACCACAACAAACCACAAACTCTGCATCAACTGGAGGAGTGCATTCACCATGTTATGGCCAACATATCACCAGATTTCCTGTGAAGGTCTATCAAGGCCATAACGATATACTTACAGAAATTGGTGCATACATTGAATTTCAACACCATTATATGAATACCATTGTATGATTCAAAAATAAAGCTAGTTTGACTACAATCGAACTATAAATGATAAGGTTATAACCAATTTCTGATAGGAAGTTTCTTTTCTCTCTCTCTCTCTCTCTATATATATATATATTATAGGTGGAAAGAGTGTATAGATTTAATCAATTTTTAAGGGGAAGATGTAATACAATCATAAATTCAATATAACAAATTCCCTTTTTGTGTTACATTTTTACTTACCCTTGAAAGAAACCAAAGCAAGTCGTGTAGTTGTTGATTCCTGTAGACACCTTGTGAAGCATAGGGTTGCAAACGCTCTGCCGTGGTTTCAGTAGTAATAGCTTTTTTGGAGGGTGGGGGTCGCCGGGCCCATGCCTCACCCTCCTCCTTTACAAGGGCCTGGAATCACCTATGGCATCTTCCAAGCTGTAGCTTTTTCCTTCTATCTGAGTAACTTTCTGTCAAGGGCTCCAACTGCCCCGCCATTTACACATAGCTTGGGGGGAAGAAGTGGATCCATAATGGCATTAGTAGGAAGTAAACATAAACAGCTTTGACCAAAGCTCAAACTCAGTCCCTGTTCCGAAAGGTAACCATGAACCACTCTGCGCCACTTAAATGGGTTATATATAACCACAATTAGGTTTTTACACATTCAATTCAACAAGCTGGTTTATTGACTGCTAAATTACGGCTCAAACTATGGTTTGAAACTAAATAGAAGGATTTTAGGGACAGATCCACAAACTAATAGCAGCAAATTAAAAAATGTGTCTGACCATAGGAATTGCTGGACCACATAGGGCTGGATTTGAGAGGTACTACCTATATTGTATTGCATCCAATCCACTGATATTACGAATAGGAGGCTGATTACTGAAGACTTGAGCTGTACAGACAGTATCTCAACTTCTTAATTCACTCTGTTCTCAGACAACACTGTTTGTCTAGATCCCCGGTTCTCATTTCTAAAGCAGAAGTTTATACACATTTCTGGACAGCGATATAGAGTTTATTTACTTATAAGTTTAATTCATGCCGAATTTTCAACATTAAAGTTTTGGTCAATATTAAGATGGAATTCAATAACGCATAAAATTATTTCAGTATACACAAAAAGATTGGCTCCTTGGTTTTCGACTGAATATGCCAGGTTTGCTCTCTCGCAGACTCTTTATCTGGAATGTATCTTCCGCACAGAAACAGGCTTTCCTGTATTGGTAATTTTTCTACAACTCAACCCCCCCCCCAAACCCAAAACAAAATACGATTTTTGTTTTTCACCTTCAATAGGTTTTTAGCGGGGGTTTCAATTTACAATGTAAGTTTGTTAAACTTTTGTGTCCAGCAGCAATCATGCTCTTTTTTAAAAAAAAAAAATCATATATATTCAGACTGCCTGCCTGAAGTCATTCACACAATGTGAGCTTTTTGATGTTTCGAGGTCCAGTCAGTGGAAGCAAAAGTGTTCATTCTTGGAATAGACCCCACCAAAGGTAAAGTGTTCCATCTCTTAAGGGATAACTCTCACTGGAGTATAACAGGAGAGTTTCTGTCACATGCATCAGCTTAGTGATCATAGCAAGTCTGAAGTCTAGATTAGACCAGAACTTTATGCCTACAAGTATTTTATGACCATCTCCCAAGGCAGGACACAAAGGATACCTCCACCCTGAGTACGTAGCTTTGAGTGTACTCAATTAGCTGCTGAATACCCAGGGAAATTTTTCCAAATGTAGAGTTTTCCACACTCTTCGCTTACACTGGCAATTGAACCTCGGAACTTCTGCAAGCGGACATAGCCTCAACTCAAAAATTGCAAAATAATATGGGGCAAAATGAGGAGGAGGGAGTGAGAGAAAAGGGGTGAGTCAACAAAGTCCTCCCTTCTTATGTTCTTATCAAACTGCCATTTTCTTTGCCCTCCCCATCAAACTACTCAATTATCTTTCTCTATCTCCCCCTTCAGTGAACTACCTAACCTATTCTCCTTCCATCATCTTGACTACATTTTTCTCAATCTTCCCTCAGTAAACTACCCCACTCCATTTGACATTTTAATCCAGAGAGATCATAACCGACAGATCAACAAATAATGATAATTGCTTGAATATGGTTTGCTGATACAAGGGTGGTAACTAGTACAAATGCTGTAAACTACAGACAATTTGGAACAAATTTGTGACTGTTTACCCATTTACATGAGTTTGTAAGGAGAAATATTGTCAGAAATGCCAAAGAAAATTCATCTAACCATTTTATGATATTAATTTCAACTGTATATTCCTTTTAATGTTACAAATATGAAAAAAATATTCAATCATTTGTTACTTGCAACCAACACTAACCCTAAATTATATCTTTTGTAATTAGATTTGATAAAATAGTTTTGAATAGTCAAGTTTTCTGCTTTCATTTGTTCTGTAATAAGTTAGCAGCAGCAGCTTAAATAATTGCTTTTCTTCTGAAGTTGCCACCTTTGTTTTTGGGAACCTGGTCCAAATGGCAAGATTTAGACAGTGAGGTACCAAGCTGAAGCTTAGAAGCCCCTTTTTATCAGGTCTCACTGTATATATGTAAATAAAATAGTGCCCTTTTTTCATCTTAATACCAAATTTGTAGGTTAAAACCTTTTAGAAATGAAATTGAGAGCATTAGCCACTTATAAGAAACTTATCATTGAATTTACCAACTATATTCCAGTCATGATCAACATCCATCCCTCATAAATCGGTTAGCAAGAATGTTGTTAATACTCATGCTTGAATCAGCACTGACTACACACTGTACCCATTTCAAATGACAAGGAAACAGAATAGAAAAGGATCAGATAAATACATTTGGCCTTGTGATTCTGAACAGATGTCCGTTCGCCTCTCAGAAACTGATATAAAAAAATTAGGAAATACTACAGTGATTCAATTTCCTGATGTAGACATTCGATGACTGGGGATATATACCTAGGAGTTCCCGCCAGAGACGGAATGATTTAGGATTTCCAGCCTGAAGTATGGTCAGTCTGTCAGATTGGGTGAGGTGGGGTGTTCTGGAAGCAGATAACAAAGCAGCAGAAGTCACTAGACAGATGACCTAATTTAAAAACAAAAATGTCACCAGAAATTGTAAACCACCATGCTGAACAAATTATGGATGAATTGAAAAGGGATACAATTACAAAATATCTATCATTGCAATACTTATCACCATATTTACTAGAGTACAACACGACCAAATATAAAAGCGATCAACACATTTTGTATCTAAAGATCAGTAATATATTTATCTCATATCACTGCAATTCTGAAAATAAATAGAAAACACAAAAACCGACACTGTCCCTATATTTGCTCAGTAACTTTTAGTTTGAATCTACCTAAAGATCCAAATTCTGTATATTTGTTGGTTTGTTATCATAATACAGCAAAACTATTAGCCGTCATTTTGATAGGTTCTATGCTAGCTTTTTAATAATCTTGGTTATTAGAAACTGGAAAGAGAACTTTTTTTGTATTAAGTAGAAAAATATTGCAGGACTTGCTTGTTATTTTGAACTAACTTTATAATTTTGTATACTTAGCTGGGTTTGGAACTATCGTCGTGAACATTTTCAAGTTACTTTCAGTAGTATTAACATGAAATCGAAAAACAGACAGAAGTTGACTTATTTGATAGTTGATTTTCAGAAAAATGACGAGGATACAGAAGAAGCTGCTAATTATAATTATGGATAATGTCATCAAACAATTATTGCAATCAAAATCAGTCAGGCCCAAACACTTCATCTAAATGATGTGGATTCATGCCTTTCACTTCCATTAGTGTCAAATGAATGCAAACAGCCTCAGGCAAAATTTGAAACCTCACTGATTATATTTAGAGGGCCTATACGTCCATTTCTGTACAAAACTAAAAAACTTGGTTAAAAAAATTCTTCTCAAAATGGAATCCACTGAAAAATAATTAAAACAAACATAAAAACATAAAAACCAACACGTTTGGTTAATCAATAAATAGGAACCGTCATGAGACCAACGTCTTTTAGCAGCATGCTGCGTTAGGGGTGATCACCTGGAAAAAAGGGTGATCAATGAACAAGTTACTTTTGCTGGGTAATAATCACTAAAAAGTCTGAATTTAAAAAAAAAAATAAAAAAATAAAATAAGCAAGAATGCTGCTTGCTTTTAAAGAATCAATCCAGCACAAACTTACTTTAAATTGAACCCCAACTAAAATCTAGGGAGGGGGGGGGGCATACAAAAAAAAAAAAACAAAAAAAAAAACAGGAAAGTGTTCAACGAATTTTTGTTACTAGTTGCAAATGTTTACTCTTTTTCGTTTAATAAATATGAAGAAAATGTTTACTCTTTCAAATTCATAAACATGAAAATGTTCATTCTTTCAAATTCATAAACATGAAAATGTTAAATCATTTGTTTTTGGTAATTGCAACCCAGACGCCAACACTTACCCTAGATTAGATAGAATAGGTTCATAAAAACCAAAATGCAAATGTCCAGCATAGGTCAGCATCAGCATCCACATGTCAGCGTTAATGATTATCTCTCTTTAAATAATTGAACATTTGGGAGTATAATAGACTTGGGTTCATGAACCTAGAGCAAATATTTATCCTATAAAATTTGCATAGCACAATATTTTTGCGCACAGATTACTAAAAATTAGAGGGAACATTGAGGAAGAATTTTCAAAAACCCCAAAAAGCTTATTTCCTAGACATAATGAGTGAATGCTCAGATCTGCAGTCCCCTAGGTCCATTGGTCCAGCTAGGACACATGGCAGATACATATACTTGTAGAACCACTTAAAAACTGAAAAACCCAATGTTGACAGTCTTCGTTGGTAGTTGACGGTTTCTTAGAGTTATACAGAGAATGTCAATCACAATGAAAAAGACACTCAACAATTATAAACACAATAAGAAAAAGAAGTTTCATTCCAATAATATACACAAATGAAAATGTTTAAAGTAGACATTGTCTACAGGAGCTTGAGTTCATACTGTACAGCTTGACTAAATGATGAGGCAACATTTGGCTGCAAGAGACAACAATGGTTCATTAGGAAGTATCAAAATTGTATTAGTCAGCAATTAGCAGGATAACAAAAGAGTTCCTCTCTTCTCATAAAAAAAAAAAAAAAAAGAAATTAGACCTGTCCACCAATGTCTGTTTGTTAGCAAGCCAATGTCTGCCCTGGCCAAATCTCTACTGGTCATTTATTCACGCCTTCTCTGTTTGCTACGACTGGATTCATACTCCTTGTTACTTGATCGCGACTCGACATGAGTTGAACGTTTCTGTCCTCCATGTTTGGCTTCCGTCAAGAATTTATCCAAACCAAAAGGATCAGGATCTTCCTCAAACTGAACAGGTCCGTCCCGTTTGCGTGACTTGTCTGTTCCTGCAAAGCCCTTCTCAGCTTCAAATCTTTTGGTCTTCATGATTGTCTCAAGATCATCGCCGTACATATCTTTATCAGCGTTTTTGAAAGGTCGGTAGATAGAATCTGCAATGGAGCGATCTTGGCGCAGGGGGTTATCGTAGATATTATAGCCCTCATCGTCACCAAAACCACTGTCCATACCTTTGGTACGGTTGAACAATCTCTGGTCAAATTGCACTTCCTGTGAATTAGCTACACCTGTATTTGGAAGATTCAGGGCTATTATTTCGCTAACATCTCGTTCTCTTTCGTGCTGAAGTCGGGATCTTTTGTTGGGAGCTGCTCTGGCAAGGTTTTTCTCACGTTGTCGGTCTTTGGACCGATCTTTACGAAGTTCATCTCTTTCAGCCACTTCTTCATCTTTTTCTTCACGTCGAATGCCGACCCGTTCCTCACGGGCTTTCTGAGCCAACAATCTCAAGTTGCCCTCTTTCTTCTCTTTCTCCTTCTGGGCCATCTTCTTCTCGATCTGCGCCCTCATCTCAACGGCCTCACGCGCTTTTCTGTCAGCTATGTAGAGAGCTTCGGCCAGTTTAGCAAACCTTTCGTTTATGTGCACTCCCTGGAGGCCGCGACCGTCGGCTGCAAGACGTTTGTCCAGGGGAATCGTATATCCTTTGGCGTTCTTCCAGTTGGATATGCAGGGAGGAATTTTCCATTCTTGTTGCTCCTTAACCGTTACCTTTCTGTTCGGTGAATGCAAGACAGGTGCGGGTGGGGAGGGCGGACCACGGGGTATTTTCTTGTTTACTTTAAATCGTGCTGGTTCCATAGGGTCCTTTTGCACATCAACCATCCGAATAATTCTCTGTTTTGCACCAGAATTATAAGAAACTCCTTGTTGGGATGGTGTGTAGCGGATATATTGTGCTGGGGCCAGTTTATCTGCATGGCGTACAGGCATTGCAGCTGACATTTTACTAGAGACGATCTTTTCGAGGGCTTGGCGGGTTTTGTCAGTGGTTTCCTTGATTTTTTCATCGTCAGGGCGCTCCAACTCTGGATCGTCATCGTCTAGTAATTTTGGTACAAGGTCTTGAAATTTCGAGTGCACGACTTTATCTTTTCCGTGTCCCTGTCTGGCGATCGCATCGTATTTTATTTTCCCCTGGGAATCCAATTGTACTGCTAAAGAGTTCGAATTAGATTTTTTAAAGCCCATCCCTAATGGGTATTGAGCCACATGGACCTCCGGAAAGGCCCCACCATCTCCGTAATCCTCTTGTGTACGTGGTACCCAACCTTTCCTGTGGCCGTACGGTGGGGCTGAACGGACGCTTTTCACGGCAGATACTTGCTGCATATAATGTCTTTGTCGTTCTTCTTCTTCATCTTCACGATCGTAAACTCTCTGCGATGGCTGAGGTAAAAATTGTGTTAATCCAGCCATTTTTGCGTAGGAAACAAAAAAAAACTAAGGTCAGAATTTAATACTGCACAATGCGCCTTGTTTTCAATATGGCAACTAATTTAACTCGCCCAGGTGTAGTGTTGCCACTTTTTCTTTTCAGTTTATATCTAGATTTGCCACAAATTATATCTAGAATTATCTAGATTTTTATGCAATATCTACAGATTATTTAGATTCATTTAAAAAAAAATTATTTTAGTAATATTAAAGAAAATCTAAATGAAGAAAAAAATATTAAAATGATACTCTAATTATCATTATTTACTATTTTGGGTTCATCTGAGTTGAAGTTTTATTTTTCTCAGAGAAGGTCACCACTCTCAATAATAAGAAATTTTTCCTTATTCAAAAATTTTATTATATTTTGGGTAATTTTGATGAATTTCATAAAATTATCCAGAACTGTACATCTATTGATAATTATCTAAATTCATGTTGTATCTAGGCGCCTATTTTTGCAATCCAGATACAACCTAAAATATTTAGATCTAGATATAAAATATCTAGAGTGGCAACACTGTCCAAGTCTCGCGAGATCTTCATAGACGGTAGCACAGATATTTTTTCCTACCACCATTCGTCTATTCGTAAAAAAATAACCCATCTTTTACGATATAAAGCACAAATATATATAATTTAAAAACATATAGATATTTTATGAAAGAAAAACTTTCGTGAAATTCGGTAGTTTTTATTATTGTTTACATCCAAATCCGAAGCTAAAAGTAAACAACATGGCGGCTGCGTTGTTGTCGTTGGTATGGTAATATTTATTATTTGTTATGATTCTTTTCTTCTAAATCGATGAAATGTTTGTAACACTTTTGAAACTAGATGTTTGTACGGATATTACCAATCGGCCAATGTGTTCTCTCCCAGAAAATTCAGTAATCTTGTCGAAAAAACATTTTTTTAATGATATCTAAATTGTGTAACGGCCGTTGTTAGGGAAACCTCACCTTAACAACACGATGGCTTTACCTCTCTCGTCTTATAACCCGAAGAAGAAGAAGAAGCTTTTATTTTTGTTTATTTCTCCAGTTTTCGTCGCATCTTTCCCAACAATTGGTAACAGCTTGATGCAGTCATAAGCAAAACGGACTTGGCTTCATAGTTTGCAGTCTTTTTCGTGATTATTATCGCTTTTGGTACGTTTCCTTGAATCGTGTTACTGTTAATAATAATACTCACTAATAATACCTACCTTAATTACTTTTGTTGACTTCCAAAATTATTTTTCGAAAATGAAGGATCCTTTAGTTTTCTTTTGTAGGCAAAAAATTTTTTTAAAAAGTCTCGACTTTGAGGGTTTGATATGTTATATAATGATAGATTATTGAGCATTAAAGGAATGTTCATTGAATCACGATTTTTATAAATATTCAATTTTTGTTTTTATTAATAACACTACCTCTTTGTCCCTGAATTGTTACGTTTTCATATAGAAATTACTTCTAGATATAACAACTAAGATTGGCATATTTCGTCAATTGTTTGAATTATGTAGGATTTTAAAAGTAACTATTAAAAAGAAATCTTTTGCAGGTAAAAAAAAATGAAATGCCTTTACTAAAATTTTTTGAGGATGTATAAAGTTGCATTGATTATTGATCCATAAAAAAGGGACTTTACATTCAAACATCAAGATTTTTATAAATGTTTTATTTCTGTTTTGATTAGTTTGAAGATATTTGTTACATTTTGCATATAAAAATCCCTATTAAATGTAACAATCTATTATGGAAAAGATGTTCTGTATTATTACGTATTTTTTAAGGTAAAACAAAAATAAAATATTTATAGTAATCAATGTCTAATCTGATTTAGAGTCCTTTATGCATCAATAATCTTTGGAACAGGATTTTAAGTGAGAAATCTTTTTTTTTCAATTTCTGGCTTGTAAAACAAGTAAAATGTCACGACTAAACTTGCCTGAAGATTTATTATGTTACAAAGTCACATAATTACTAATCCATATAGGACTTGTAAATTGAACCAAACATGATTTTTATAAATATTTCATATTTATAACTACATCAGTCCCATAATTTTTGTTAGATTTACGTACAAAAGTCAGTTCTAAATTCAACAATTATTATTGGACATAGTTAGTAACTTAATCACACAGGATCTTGAAGGATTTTCAAAAAAAGATTTGCTAGTAAAAAAAAGTAAAATAAATGTCTCAACTAAATTTGTTTGAGGATTTCTTATGTTATAAAGTTTTATTGAATTAAACATCATAATTTTTATGAATATTTTGATTAGTATGAGAATAAAACTACCTATATCGCATGATTATTGTTACATTTGCATATAAAAATCAGTATTAAATGTAACGACTATAATTGGACACTAGTAAGTAGTTATTATATAAACATAAGGTACTATTTCATAATTATCTCTGTTTTGGTATGTTTCGTTGAAATATTACTGTTAACAATATTACTACTAATAATAATTATAACATTGCCTTTCAAGATGTTTTCTTTAATTACACAGGATTTGAAGTGAAGGGTAATTTTCATTTATGCAGGTAAAAGAGTAAATCAACTCGACTAAACTTGTTTGAGGATTTATTATGTTACAAACTAACATAAGATTGGCTGATCCATAAAGGACTTGACAATTAAATCAAACATCATTTTATCTTTTATTTGTTGGAATATAATACTACGTCAGTCTTATAATAGCTCTTACATTCGCATAAACAATTATCGGACAGAGGAAGTAGCTAAAAATACCCAAAGATAAAAAGGACAAAGAAATGTTAGAACTGAGGTTTTATTATGTTAAATTTTTGGTTTGATTTGTTTGAAAATAAAAGTTATATAAATCTAAAAAAAGAGTCCCCCCCCCTCGAAATATTATGCCCAAGGGACCCATCGAATATTAAATCAGACGAACTTGGCTTTGCAGTTTTTTTTTTTGTGATTATCATTTCTATTTTGGCATATTTAGTCAATTGTTACTGCTTATAACAATACTTATAATTAATACCTTTACTTCTAAAATCATTTGACTTTCATTTTCAGGATTTTAAAGTGAATGATTTAAAAAAATATTTTGCATGTAAAAAAGTAAAATGCCTCAACTAAAAATTGTTTAAGGATTTCTTATGTTACAAAGTTACATTGATTATTGATTCATAAAGGACTTTACATTAAATTAAACATCATGATTCTGATAAATATTTCATTTTATGTTTTGATTTGTTTGTAAAAAAATGAGTGCCATAATAATTGTTACATGTGCATAACAAATTAGAACTAAATGTAACAGCTATTATGGGACAGAGGTAGAAAGCTAATTACAAAATAAAAAAGGCTCTCCAAGAAATGTTAGAATGTCTCAACTAAACTTCTGCATTGCAAATTGATTTATTAAGGACTTTGAATTGAATCAAACATCATAAGACAGACCTACTGACTGACTGATAGGGCTCCTTACATAGAGACAAGGACGCCTCTAAAAATCAACGATTAGATCATATCAAACTCAATATAATATGGGACGTACTTAGGACAGTGCAAATGTGTGGGGCCCCAAGATTTTAGGGAACCCTGACAAAAAATAGGTCTTTGAAAATTATTTTTATTTTCAAAGTTTTTCAGTGTTTCAATTTGTTAGAGGATTTTTTATGTTATAGAGATAGATTAAGGACTTTACATTAAACCTCATGATTATATGAATAATACATTTTTTAAATTTGCTTGAAAAAACAAAAAATAGAAGCCCCCCCCACTCCCAAGAAATGTTAGGATTGAGGATTTATTTTGTTGAGTAGATTATTGATCCATAAGGGACTTTCATGTTGAATCAAACGTCATAGATTTATGAATAAGTCATTTTTATTTAGATTTATTTGAAAATGAAAGCTAAATGTAATAATTGAAAAATAGAAGGCTTAGAAGAGCCTTAAGAAGTGTCATGCACTGGGCCCCAGCCATGTTAAATTTGGCTTTCTGAAGAATAATAATGGAAAACGGAGTGAAACTAAATTTTTTGTAGTTTTATCCTAGAAATAAGTTCCGTCAGTTTGTAAAATTCTAGAATAGAAGGAATATGCCATCACAGAACAACTGAAATGTCAAAATTTCAAGTCATGTAAAAAATATTCCATCAAAGAATAAATATGGTCATAATAAATTCTATTTATGACATCACTGGCGTTTTCCACTGGAAAACATCTAAAATAGAGTAAAAAAAACAACAATAAATCGATCAGAATGGGGCCGCCAAAAAGTCAGAAAACTTTTTCTCTAAAAATTGGAAAGAAAACATTTTTAGAAATACTGATGCCAATTTTCAAGTCTGTAGACAAAACAATATGTCCAGGAGTGCTGGAACATACAAACATATCCACAAACACATAAAAAAAGGATAAAACCCTCACCATCTTTCATGGCTATGGTTGTTCAATTTAAAAAATAGGAGAGAGAGAAAATGTTTTTGTTTTTAAAAAGTTCCAACAATAACATTGTTTCTCTTTTGTTTGTACTATTTTCAGGTGTTTCTGCAGACAAAATTATCAATATTAATAATTAAGTCATTTTTAATATAATATAACCTTTTAACATGCTTGAACTCAGAGGGTCCAACCCCAATACCTTGCTCAGACAAAGTGCCTTTTAAAAAATATATCTAAAGAAATCTTATATTCCCAAATGATCATAACTTGACCTTGAAAAAAAAACATTTTGTTTCTCATCTAATAAAAGTAAGATGTTTTTTGTCTTAATGAATTTTTTATTTATTCATTCTGAGATAAATTTCTTTGATTAGTTTTTTTTACTCTTTTGTCAATCCTATTGTTAAAAAGCTACAACTCAAGTGGTAGTGAAAAATGCAGGTTCACATATTACTTCCTTGTTTTTTGATGTTCATAATTTGTTTTTTTTTTTTTTCATGTATCTATTTATGAAAAATTCCATTTGGACCCCCCCTTGTTCAAAATCCCGACCCCTCTGCTCAAAATCCTGGATCAGCCCCTGCTTAAGCAATTGTAATAATAATCTACATTCTAAAATTTAAAAAAGAAAAACAAGAAAATGATACAAAACTTTTTTAGTCATTTCATATTTAGATTTAATTTTTAGGAAAAAAATCTTTCATTGGAAATAAATACATTTTTAGATTATTACTACCAGTTTCAACTCTCATGATTGCTTTGTTGAATAGGCTTTTTTTTCAGCAGCTGTTAATTGCGTCATTAAGCAAACTTCTATTTAGTTGGAATGGGATTAAACTAATGAGAAAATTGGTAGTTGAATTTGGTACGACCACTATCAGAATTATGATTATTTAAGAAAAATTCATATTCTTGGATGTGACTGTCTTTTCACTTGGCTATGTTTGCTAGAAATTTTTTTCTAACACCAGTGGAGGTCAGAATTTGTTGTTTACTGCTTTAATGAGTTCAATTTGCAATTTTTGGCCATTATTACAAATTTAGGACCAGAAACGTCTCTAACCATCTAGTAACTATGCGTTCCCCATCCTGTTTAGAGGTGTTATTTTCATAATTTCCATACGTCTTACAGAAGACAAAAGAAATGTTAGGAGAATGAGACTCAGTCACTCACTCAATTACTCTTTCTTCTTTCATTTGTTCACTGTGTATTTTTGACACATTAAAATTTCAACATAATATCACATAAAACAGGCTATCACATTTTATTAAAACCCTTTTTTCTTTTTTTAGTTAAGTTAATCTATATCATATGGATCAATCCATCATAACTTTGAGGTTATAACAGGATTCTGACACTACAGACAATTATACAAATAAACATACTTATTTACATATTTGACCTTCATATGGATAGATTGGGAAACAAACAAACAAATATAACCAAATGCTTTCAAAAATTGTGTAAACAACATCGTGGGTTTGGACAGAGTCTCTCCTTTTGCTTGTCATAGTGAATATCTATAACAGATTTTATACTGTAATCTGACACAATTTTTTCATACTACATTTTGCTTACTCTATATTCAAATCTTATAGATTTTATTACTAATATCAAAATTGTATTTATTGTTTCTGTTTTTATTGTTATCACAAAATGAATGGCTTCTAAAAATTATCTGCATTTTTTTGTTATATGGCATCTTATATTTATGGACAGATGCCTTGGTTTTCAGAGCTGTATTTGAAGAGTAACCTATAAATATTTTTAAGAAACTCTTCCTGAATGTGTAAAAGTAGTTTTTCTTCATAACTAATGTTTTTCTTCTGAAGAGTAGGATCAAGGATAATTGATATGAAATGTGACCACCATTATCTGAAAGATTGATATTGAAAAGAAATAGCAGCCTTTGATTCGTCTCTTGACTATGGTTGACCAGTCAGCCAATAAGTTGTGATTTTCTTGCATGAGAATCATATACAAACCTGATCATCAGAGGATGTCTTTTTGTTTTCTATAACTTTGAGAAGAGTCATTAACATTTGAACTTTTGTTGCAACAATTAGATCTCCTCACCCATCTGACAATTCATTCTGAAAAAGAAAGCCAAAATGTTGTGTCAAGATTAAAGATGAGAAGAAGAGATTAGATTGTTCAAACAAAAGTTGATATATCCTTTGTTCTTTACGCTTTGTTTGATTCTACTGTAAGAAGATATATCTCTTGTCATGCTCTAATAGCTATTCTATAAGGAACCATCAACTAAAACTATTAACATGCTATTTCAGTTTTTAGGTGGTTCTGGCTATCTATCTATCTATCTATCTTGTATACAGGTCATAACAATGGGGCTAGATATTCAATTTAAACATTTACTCCTAATGTCTGGAAAAAAACGTTTCCTTTTTTGTTTTTTTCCCTCCAACCCTTATTTACAATGTAAGTTTATGTTGAATTAGTCCCTTAGTTTGTGCATGGCTGTTTTTTTTTAAAATTCAGACTCTTCAGTGATCAAATGAAAGGCAAGAGAAGTAACTTGTTCATTGTCCATCCTTTCTCCAATTTTTTGATTGATCACTCCTCACATGACTTACTGCCAAAAGACATTGATTATGTGATGGTTTCTAATGAATAACCTACCAGATCTTTTTCTGTTTTCAGCTTCTATATAAGATTTCAGTAAAAGTAACCTGGCTCTGTTGGAATTTTTAACATTTCAAACGGAAAATTAATTTCGATATCAGATTCCTACGTGGAAGTGTAGAGTGGCATAATGGTTACTGGCATGGGAAACAGTTCAAGTTTTGACCAAGGCTGTTCCATTCACTCTATACTAATGCCCTTGAGGAAAGGCATGAATCTACTTCTCCTCTCAACTAAGGGTAAATAGCAAGACAGCAAGAGCTGTAAGGCAGTCAAACTGAGAGAAAAACTTTCACCATTAGAAACAAAAGCCTACAACTGTAGCCTGGAGGAAGTTGGGGCAGGGGTTTTGCAACTCCACCCTGTAAAATCTACTCATTGCTAAAATTAAAGCAGAGTGGTTAGAGCTTTACAAGAATAAACCAAAAAAATGTGTATGTTTTCTTATATGTTTTTTGAATCTTTAATCTGTTCTTATTATTGGATGAAGTATTGTAATACAATATTTTCCTCATCAATTTTTGACTAGTTTTTACCTTCATCTTAATTTTTAGTTGCTTTTTTTTTAATCACAACTTTGACCTGGACTAAAATAGTTGATGTTTAAAGGCAGCCAGGTATGAGTTCAATTCTCATCATGGGCTTACTTTTTATTTATGATCATGTTTTTTTTTTTGCTCGTTGCTGTAGAATGACGGTCCGAGTCGAATTTGTGATGAAAAAAAACTACTAAAGATTACTGAATAGGTGTGGGCAATATTAGATAAGACCTTGTGTAAAATGAAGGTAAAAAACAGTCAAAAATAAAAAAAGTAACAAGCTTGGTTGCTGCAAGATCAAACTCCACTACTTCTATTCCAACAGAAGATGATTACTGTAACTTTTGTATTATATACATAATTGCTGGAAAATTCTAAAAAGTATTTTTTTTAGTATAAATGTTTTTATTTATTAGTATAAAAAAACCCTTGCATATCAGTATGATAGACTTTAAAATTAAATAAGACTTGTCAGTTTGGCTCAGTCAATTGGGAGAGAGTCAGGTTCCACTCATTTGGTTGTGATTTCAAATTGCTAGGAAATGTTAATTCTATGAATGTATTTATTCATTAGAATGAAATAAGCCCTAACATATTTCTAACCTGAATTTTTGTCAGTTTAGTTCAGTCGGTGAGAGGTACGAGTACCAAATAGTTGATTATGATTTCAAAGGATTTCGAGGTTTGTCAATTTTTACTCTGCTTTGGTGAGGATTGTTCTTGTTGTTCTTGTTGTCAAAGTTGTCTCCAGGATTGAACTGTAGTTTTGCAGAAATTTGTGTTCGTGTTTCAAAAGAGGCCTCAAGAAAAAGAAGTTTTTAGTCTCTTTATGATTAATATTCAGCTGATAGTAACTTGTAAAAAAGACCCCCCTCGGATGATAGCAAGAGTTTAAATCTTCTTCTGGTCCATACTAGCTGTCAAGAAGATCTACTTTGTCAAAATGATATTGATTACTGTTCAGTCATTTGAGATGTAAGCAAATCCTTCATTGTATCTGATATGTTTTTGTTTGAGTGCAGCCCATCAAAAAAAAAAGAAGCCTCTTGTGAAAGAAAAGCTTTACCAACTCAGACCAAACGATACTCCTCCTCATTCTGCTCTTCCCTCCCACTATCTCTCTTGCGTATTCAAGTTCTTCAAGTCAAATCAATTACCTTCAGGTGATGTCAGCCGTGTTTTTATTTCCCCCAGATTAATTCTATTTTTAGATTTGATGATGTGATGATAGTTTTTGGAGGATTTATTTCTTTGCATCTTCACTTGCCAATAAATCATAAAAGTGGACATGCTACTCTCCTCATTGTCATCAAGTGCAGTAAATGTTTATGGGAGTCCTGCCTCCTGCCTATGAACACTCAACTTTATAAACTGCTGCTGTTCACGTAAGCTGAAATCAGATGTTTGTACTTTAACCTCTTGATGTCATACATAGCAGCCAAGATCTCTTCTGTATTGGAAACCATGTTTGTTACGCTTATTATTCTAAAAAAACAAAACAAAACCTCCACCTAAAGTTAAAAGAGAAGTAACATTGATCTGTAGTCATCTCCCTTGTCACTCACCTATAATTTTTCTTCTATGAAACTAAGAGTGAAGCTCAGTTTTCAGCAACATTGTTTTTTTTCCACTTCATTCCTGAGCTTTTTTAACATTGTAAGTAACAAAATGTGAAATGACTGAATTGATTAAATCAAAACCCATCCATAGTATGAAGTCTTTTTGGCAAGTATCTGGCCATTCTGAACATCCCGAGAACTGGTTGCCCGACCTTGATGTAATTTGGCCTCACAGGGCTGAGGGGCTCCCACTGCTCTCTTATTTACTCATAGCTGAAGTGAGAATATGATTTATGCATATCCCAAGGGCATTAGCGTGAAAGCAGCCTTGGTTGCACCTCCTCAATAAAATATTTAGTGATTGTTGAACCTGATTTTACCCAGGAGGAAAACTGTTTTAAATGATTTACTCTTTAACCCAAATTCATTCATATTTGATTGAAAGCACAGATTTTATTGTCCATAGTCCTGTGTTATATTCAAACTGTTATATTGGCATAATATTTTTGGAGATTGTTTCTATTGTACATTGAGCTGAGAGAAGTAAATAGACACATTTAGTTTTACGTTGAGAACAACACTTGTTTGAAAGCTTCAGAGGTGGCAGAAAAATTTCTTTTCAGCCTGTGAATGGTGAAAAATTATCTCCAATATTATTATGGACAAGCAGCTAGAAGGAAGCCTATTTTTAACCACACTCAATGTTAAGAGCAGAAATGAGTTGTCGATCAATAAATATTGCTGGACCAAGAGAAAAGCAAATTTGTGGAAATAGTCTACAAAAACTGCCACCAAAACTGTCTATGTAGGTTTCTTTAGTTTTCAAATTTGTCTGGCTGGCTGGCTATATAATGCATGTACAGACTGCATCAAGAGAGCTAGAGGGCTGAAACATATACTCCTTGTTGTTTCTAGAAAAAAACGTTTTGTTTGTTGAAAATTCCTCCGCTAAATAGGTTTAGGGGGGGATTCTATTTGCATTGTAATTTTATGCTACATTAGTGACTTAGTTTGTGTTCGGTAGCATTCACAGTTGTTTTTTGAAAATTCAGACTTTCAGCTTATCCAATGAACACCTGTTTTTCCAATTTTTTAATTGATCACCCCCAACATGGCATGCTGCCAAAAGACAGTGGTCATGTGACGGTTTCTATTGAGTGACTAACCTGACCTGTTTTGTGTCTCATTTGGATTAAATTTACTGCCTATTTGAAACTTCTTTGATTCTGTCTAATCAAGTACATTTTCTTATGTTTTGCTTCCAGTGCATCTAGAAGATGGGTACCCTGTATGACTGTTTGCTGGAAGTGCACTTGGAGAAATACTATGAGACATTTCTGAACCATGGAATATCGAAAGCTGAGTCCTTACTTAAATTGACCCCCAGAGACTATGGTGTATTGGGACTCAATACAACCGAAGAGAGGCGTCGACTGTATGAGCTGATTAATCTGTTACGCACTGTCCTGAATCCGTCAAGTTACGTTACCAGTGGTCCTTCACGCCAAAGAAATGGACGCAAAAGAATCCATAGCCCCGGAGATACTGTCAAGAAGGAATTCCCCTCTGCCCCACGGACTCCACCACCACTCCAGAAGGACACTAGGTCTCCCTGGTCTCCAGTGTTGCCTCATTCTACACCCGTATCATCCGGGGATACAGGTCAAGGTCGGAGCAATCAAGATACGACTACGTCTGCCAGTTATATTGATAACTCCCGTAGCTCTCCACAAAGCCCACTTTTTATCGAGAAAGTGAAATACCAAGCTGGCTACAACTACGGTGTTCCAAAAAGCAAGAAAAAAGGAAAGTCAAGCAATGCAACACGAGACATGAGGGATGAGAAAATTAAAGTGTGTGTGCGTAAGCGACCCTTGTTTAGGAATAAAGCAGTGGACGTTGTTGAAGTCCACGATGGCCATACTGTGATAGTAAACGAAATGAAACTAACTGTTGATCTCACCTCATACATTTTGCAGGTAACAAACAAAAGTCTCGCATCTTTGTTTTATTACAATGATTCATTACTAAGGTGAAACCTTTACCCTTTCAGGATTCCAGGGACACAGATATCCCAAGGTTTTCCTGACTGCTGGGATATATATGTCCTGTAGATTGCTTTTACAAGTTTACTGGGATACCTCAAACCCTCAACAGATTATCACTGATATATTTCTCTTTTGCATTTTGTGCCTTTTCAGAACATCACGTTTTAAAATGGGTGTATGAAAGAAGTAGATTTTTGGATGGAAATGGAAATGTTCATCCCCCTTGAGTATTTTTATGTATGTATGTGTATTGAATGAAACCTTTAGAGAAAAAAATTGGAATTAATTCAGGCATTAAATACCTCAATAGGTTAGTCTTGATTGGGTTAACATTACCAAATTAAACACACTGAGCATTTCATGGCAATTTGTTTTGATGTACCTCGTACTACCATAAGTACTGCTACAAGTTTGGATTATATATTTTTAAACATTTCTCATATAATTGATTTATATTTTTTTGATAGAAAAGCTGCTAACTCTCTCCTTTTATATTTAGGTGTATGATTAAGTATATATAGTGTTTAACTAGGGAATGGGGTGATAAAGAAAACAATCATGGTGATCAGTCTTCATAAGGCTGGTCATGAACCTTCTACTATTTTCAAACTGCTCAATCCACTTAGGATCAGCAGAAGGTGTGTGTAAAGTACTATAAAGAGATTCTCTGGACATCAGACTTTTGAAGATGTACAATGAACAGGCCATCCTTGCAGTGTAAGGACCTCCAGTGCTATCAAAGCTGAGGCAAACAGAATCCATTGAAATTCTTTGAGAAAAACAAAAATCATGACTAGAGAGATAGATATTTCACCCAGATCAATGTCCATGCTGATCAGAGTGGTCTCGGACTACATGTCTATCATCATGGCTCTGGACAAATATTATGATGAAGATCAAAGAGCTGAGATCAAAATTATTGCTTTAATGGTATGCAGGCAATGATCACAGAAGAATCTTTTTCATTGATGAGAAGATTTCCTAAGTTCAAGAGTGTTTCAATTGTCAAAATGATAGTCTGTGTTCCTAGTTCCAAGGAAACCTCAGAGATTACTCACAAAACCATCATCCCTTTTCAGTCATGGGATGGTTGAGAGTGAGTTAAGGTATTACTCAGCACCATTTTTGTAAGGAAAGAGTCAATATAATTGCCCATGTATATGTCAATGATATTCTCAAGGGTCAAATTGAACCTCTTAATGAGATTATGTTCCATGGAGAGAATTGGGCATTTCAATAAAACTCTGCTCCAACTCACAAGACGAGTGACTGAGTAGTGGCTTGGTGACAACGTTCCATGTCTGAGGATTGGCCCTCTAGAAGTCTCATTGGATTTAAAATTGTGGTCAGAATTGGAAAGGATTGTTTGCAAAAGACATACTAATGTAGAATGCCTCGAGCATTCTGTGATGAAAGCAGCTACCAATTTTCAAATTGCAATTGTATGTATTGTAATAAATGGTCGTATCACTTGAAGCTGTTTGTAAAGTATAAAAGAAAGCATCTTGAATTACTTGCTGTTTTTTTGTAATTCTTAAAGCACAGTCATTAAATAAACCAATTCTTACTCAGCTTTACTACCTTCTTTTCCCTTAATCAATGGATATATTTGTAACTGTGTTTATGGCAGTACTAGGTAAAGATGTTTGTGCATATGTTTATTTTGTAATTCATAATAATAATACCACCAATTGAGGAGAAGATGAGATTTACTTAGAAGCAATGTTATAAGATCATTAGGGAATTATTCAAAATCATTGAATCACAATCACTTTCTGAATTAGTACAGTACCGGACCATTTATCTGGTAAGCTTCAGAACTGATTGTTGAACCGACTTGTAGATTTCTTGACCAAAGGTTAATATATACTTAAAATATAAAATAAACAATGAAAAGTAAAGTATGAAATTGTTTTTAAAAGATAAAAATTAATCCACCTCGAAAACAGGATTTCTTTGATCATTGATAACCCATTCAAAATACTCATCATGTAAAATATTTGATGAAAATTAAACAAAGAAAAGAATGAGACTTTTTATAACATGCAAATTATTTCACCTCAAAATAAAGTCTGTTTAATAAAAATTTATTCTAATTTTCATCAGGAGATGATTTAATCTTGCCATAAGAATTAAAACTCGGAGCAGCACGAGCAGTGAAATACTTAGCCTACCAAATTCAAACGTAGCCATTTTTCTGGTTTTATTGAAGCTGGATAAATAGTCTGTTACCGTAGCAAAAGGAGCATCCAGTTTTTTGGTTGCATTGTCTGAAACAGCCCACACCTGACACAACCAGCTGCATAAGACAAGAAAACAGTAATGTTTGTAATTTGAGGATTTTCTTTTTATATTCATAAAATGACTAACATTGATCAGAGGATTTTCGGGTGAATAGTCAATTTTCTAACTTTTATTTTATCTATCTAATCACTTCTTCTCATCCTTCATGTTGTCTGCACAATGTTTTGGCCGATCGATTGTTCAGTCCTCGTCAGGAATATAATTCTAGAAAAGATGCAAAAGAGAGAAAGAAGGCTTGTCTCTCTTTTCTTGAATTATACACCTGCCAAGGGATGAAGAACGGATGTGGGGAGAACTGTCAGAGATATTGAGTTAACAATGGAAATAAATCCCCTGAGTTCAGCATTTATACCAGTTTTGAATTTTGAAATTCCACAGAGGAAGATGATCAAAAAGGTTTTACTTATAATTTCAGCACAAGTTTTACTTTGATGATGCATTTGGAGAACAGAACAGCAATGAAGAAGTGTATCTACGGGCAGCCAAGCCGTTGGTTGAATGGGTATTTGAAAAGCAAGTAGTTCTCCAATTATTTTGAAATTACATTAGCATCATTTGCACATCAAAATACAGCCTCATCTTCCGGTTTATCTTGAAGAAGAATAAGTCATACATAGTGCAGTCCAACCATCATATTACTGACAGAATATTTAGAGCTATCATATTGTTTTGGTTCCCACTGAGGTGTGGCCTGACAATTCTGCTCAAGACAATTCGGCAACTCATGGAATGAATCATATTTAGTAACTTTAGGCTAGTATTGTTTTGTTCTCAAGTTGCACTGGTTTTAGTTCACTATTTTGCTCCAACCCTTTACTAATCTAAAATGAATTAGCCCTATTGAGTTTGTTTCTTTCAGAAAAAGAATGAAAGCACATCTTAATAAATGGATATTGCTATTGTTTAGTCTTGGTGTTGTGCTGAAGACAAGTGCATAAGTAGAATCCATGTTGATGGACATTTATGGGAGATTATCATGCAGCATGGCCTTGTGTTGCAGCCAGCAGCAGTGAAGCAGAAACTTTCAAAAATTGCAGAATTGTTTTGGCTGGAAATGTCAGTGGACACCACTAAAGACACCAAGAAAAGATTCTTGGTATTTGTCTTTGAGGCTTTTTTCCCTTAAAAAAAAAATAGTGATGTTTTATGCACTAATCAAATTTGGGAATGATATAAGATGCTTTCAGTTTTCAGTTACTTTTTTTAGAGACTCCCAAGTCTATCCCATGTGTCTGCCTGGACAGAAGGCTTATCTCTTATGTACCTAAGAGCTGTTATCTTATTCAACTAATCAGATGATTGTTGAAATTACATGAAAGAATGATATCTGCAGAGATCTGAAGACAATCCTGAAGATTTTGTATCAGAATGAGATCCTGCCTATGAAATATCTGCTCTGAAAAATTCATATTGTTGACAGTATAAACAGAACATTATCTCCAAAAATAATATTGTTTGAAAATAATGGAAAAAATATGGTACAAGATGGCTGAAGTCAGTGTTGAATTTTAATATACATTGACATAAAAAGTATCTGATACATTTCAAAAAGTTCATTTTAACATCCTTATATAACTTCATAATTGACAGAATTAAGACCAAAGATTGAAAAATAAAGAAATAAAAAAAATATCAAAACAAGACTGAATATTGAAAAGCTATGTACAAAATTCCAAAATCTTTGGTCCAAATTCTGTCAGTTTTGATGCAAGATGTTAAAACTTTTTGAATAGTATCATATACTTTTAACTCCAAGTGTATATATTAATGAGAATTTATTAAACTATTAGTATCTTGAATTGCATCCTGATTAAATTTCACAAATGAAAAAGGTAAAGCGTCATATCTCATAAGAGAAATCCCCAACAGAGTATGATGACCGGTGACAAAGTCCCGGTTTCTATTGCATGCATCAGCTTAGTGATCCTTGCAAGTCTCAGGTCTCAAATGGAAAATGACATTAATTTCTTCTTGTTTCTATTTTTATTGCAGGGGTCAGGCGACTATTTTTGCTTATGGCCAGACTGGGGCAGGTAAAACATTTACAATGATGGGGTCTGGAGACACCCCCGGTCTGTATCTATTGGCAGCTGAAGATATTTTCTCCATTATTGACAGTGAAATTTATGGCAGTGGCTTCCATGTTTGGCTGAGTTATTATGAAATCTACTGCGGCCAGCTATTTGACCTGCTCAATGGCAAAAAGAGGTAAGAGAAATGGTACTAGGGTATTTACATCCTCGACAACTGTGTATCGTGCAAATGTCTCCCAGTCATTGGTGTCCTTGGACATTTACCCCTGTGTTTTTCTTCCTCCTGGACATCTGTGTCCCAACATATTTATGATTCATATTAGGTGTAGTTTTTTGATTTTACGTCTTTGTGTGCTAAACATTTCTTCATCAATATATGTCTGTTTCTTATTGGATACCATTTTATGTATTTTTTTATCAAAAAGTTTTTTGATAATCAAAAAAGGGATTGTAGCATGCATTTCATTGATTTAAAAATTTAATTGTCTTCAGGATGAATAGTTTTCTTACTTGGGGTTGCTCACAACATGTATACTTTTCAAGTTTGGAATCGATAAATTGGTATTACTGACACTGAAAGTTATGGTAATGGATTCCATTTTTGGCTGACTTATTATGAAATCTACAGTGATCAGTTGTTTGACCTGCTCAACAGTGTTGAGAGAAATAGCAGATGTAGAGTTAATTGTATACAGGCCATAGGGAATTATTACATGCTCTTTTTGGCTGGATGAGATGACAGGGAAAAAGTCATTGGAAAAGTTGTAATGTATACTGGTAAAAAAGTCATTACTTTAGTTTCTGGCTAAGAAAAAGTCTTTGAAAAACATTTTTCTAATAAAATAAATAATATTTTAATGTAGTGTAATAAAATAATGTTTGTAATGTTTGAAAAAAAATTTTTTGTCCATCATCACCATTTTTTTTATTAGAATATTAGAAATATTACATTCTTCATCGAAAGTATTACTCATTTTATTATTATAAATTAGATAAATGAAAATATTATTCTATTGGAAATTCTTTTTCCTAGCTAGAAAGCAAAGTTATGACTTTTTTTTGCTACAACCATTGTTGTATTGAGGATGACAGTTTTCTGACTCTATACATGATGATAAGGCAATGATTCATACATTGACACATAAGTACATAGCTATTTGTTGGATGCTAAGTTTGTTGGTTGGCTTAAAGCCACATATAAGGTGTAACCAAAGAGGATCAGACTTACCAAGAATGGCTTGGATTACTTTTTGCACTTCTATCAAGAATGTGTGTGTGTGTGTGTGTGTGTGTGTGAGTTGAGGATTGTAGAAAATATTATAGGGAAGAAATGGGGAGCTCTGTGCCCAACAAGCCATTTTTGAAAAGTTGAGATTATCGGATTTAAGGTTTGACAAACTTTTTGCTCGGAATATTTTTGTTGTTTTATTCTGAAGGTAGGACACTTTGTGTTATAATTCTGATGCATATTACATTCATGAATCTTGTATAGTTACAAAGTTATGATGCATAAAATGAGATTTTTTGTTTCTTTTTCTACATTTAAATAAACAAAAGCTTATGATTTCTTTATTCACACTATGATTATTTTTAGGGACATTGTTATGAATATTAAAATCAAAAACGAAGTATTGAAGCTTCAAAACAAAAAAATAAGCTTCCTAACCATAAGAATAACAAAAATATCTTGAGTGAAACTTGGTCAAAAATTGACACCCAATTTTTACCAGTTTAAAAACAATATCAGTGTCAGTATGTCACGACATATTCATATAAGATTCATTGTAATATGCATCAGAATCATATTGCAGAGTGTTCAAGCTACAATATAAAAAAGATAAGCATTGCAGCTCTAACCATAACAAAAATATTCCATGCAAAAGTTAATCAAACTTTGAATCCGATTTTCTCGACTTTGTAAAAATGGCTCATTGGACACTTGTCATGTGCAACCTCTCACACGTTCCTTTATAGTTCATTTTTACTCATTCATTTGCTAAGGACATAATTCATTTGTATGGAATTCTGCCTATTGTTTACTTAGCTAGGAGTGAAACAATGCAACTTCTACTAACCATTGTATTGTTAACATTTTCATTGGCATAAATCTGATACCTCAGTGTTATTTTCTGAGAGGATGTGTTATGTTATAAACAGCCTTCTTGTCAGGACTTGTAGATAGACACATTTCTTTTGAAATATAAGAACTGAAAGAAAGTTTGATCAAAAGAAAGAAAATGATATATGAAGGATGAATGATTCAAAACTTTATATATAACAGTTTAGAGCTGGGTTTTGTTCATTTATTTTACTTCTTCAATACAAAGCATAAATTATCAGAGCATGTACTGTAATATATAACTTTTAGGAAATGTATTATAATATATCAACTGTTCAACATAGAATTAATTACATTTTACTAAGGTAAGACTTGAGATTTAAAAAAAAATCAAGTCATCAAAATGTAGTTCTCTTCGGGAATTTTTTTATTTAAAAAAAATAGCAAAAAACCCATATATACTATCTGGAAAATATGATAAAAAAACATCGCAGAAATAAAATAAAAAAAATCATGAAAAATTCTATTCTTAGAGTTTATATTCAAAATGTTAACCTTGATTCTCAAGTCTAATTTTAGCTCTTTTTTCCAATTGAACAAAGTTATTTCCTCTTTTAATTCTGAAGCAAAGTTCACATTTTTAATATAAACTCTAGAAATGAAATTTCTCTGGGTTTAAAAGAAATTTTTTTGTGTCGTCTCTATTATTCATATTTTCTACATTGTGAAACTCTGTTTTTAAAAACATGAAAGTTGCTTTCAAAAAATGAACATATACAAAAAATAATTCAATGCTCTAGCTTTTGGTCATATAAATTACCTGATAATATCTGTTTTGATTGTGTAATGTTCCATTAGAAATTATAAAATCCTGCTTTGTTTGGTTTAGAATAAAATTCACCTTCTATAAGAAAATGTTAGGGGTATGTAAAATGTAACTTGCAATCAGCCCTTTTTTTTTTCAATGTTCCTAAATCTAAACATCTTGTCCTCTTATTATCATTAGGTTGCACGCTCGAGAAGATAGCAGCCATAAAGTCTGTATTTCGGGACTGACAGAAACACAAGTCCCAGATGTCAGCTCTTTAATGCAGGTAAAACATGGTTTGAGTATAATTGCTTCTCTTCTACTTATAATCACTTGTAATCACTTATTCTTCATATTATAACAGATTCTCAAACTACAGTCACCAAATTTCTTGTGGTCTACAAAGAAGGTATTCTGTGAATGTCTTTACACTTTACACTTCCATAATTTCTGAGACAGAATTTTCTTGGACGGAATTTTTCTAGCACCTTGATAATTATTCTTAAAAAACTTGAATTTGTTTTTTCACAATTTATTTTACAGCCTGTATTTGTCTCCTAAATCCTTTGAATTGATCTTTATTTCCTTCCTAGGTTTTAGATATCGGCAATGCGTCTCGCAGTAAAGGCTCCACTGGTGCCAACCCCGACTCTTCTCGCTCTCATGCAATCTTACAACTGCAGGTACGTGATTCCATGGATGAATATGTTGGTCGGTGAGTAATTTTAATTTTATATCTGTATCTATATATAATACTAAGAGTCAGATTGTGTTTATCTGTTTGTGACCTCCAAGTAACCAAAACAGTGCATTGTAGCCAGATGTTTTGAATGAAGTAAAGCATCCGTCTTTTATGAGACAACTACTATCAAAGTATAAAGCCAGTGACAATGTCCTGGATTCCATAGCATGCATCAGCTTAGTGATTGTTGCAAGTCTGGTCAAGACCAGGACTTTATTCCTGCATGTTTTTATGACCAATCTCTTGGCTGGATGCAAGTCTGCCAAAGGGAAAATTTGTCCTAATGAAGAGTTTTACACACTTTGCTCATGCCAGGAAAGACCTGCTAACCATTACGCCATCTGAGTGTAAGGTATCAAATTAAGGTACCCCTAAAAGGCACAAACTTTAATATTGCAAATAATTTCTGAGTGATTTGCAACTTGAGGATTACTTGTTTACTCTTGTCAAAAAATGACTGCAATATTTAACTAATTTTGCAATTGCAATTGCATAGATGCCCAGAATATGAAGAGAAGGCGTGAAACCAATTCAGTTGAGAAATTGTCTCAGAATTCAAGTACAGGAATACCTTTAATAGTGTGGTTCTGATTAGGTGGGTTTTGATATTGTGCGATTAAGGTATTGCTGTCTGAATTCTTTAGATTAGGGAATATCATTAGGTAAAGTTTTTTGTGGAGTTGTGATGAAAAGAATACACCCATTCATCACCTGAAGATGGCTGTAGGGTATTATGACTGAAACATTGTGTTCAAAGAATGAACCAAAATGAGGACGAAAATCTGCAAAAAGACATAAGATTAGATATTGTGGTTCAATAATAATAAGGGAAGTAACTCCTGCGTGAAATATAAAAGTTATTTCCCTTGCGAGACAATCGGACAAGGGAAGCAACCACCTCACTCTATGTATTTAATTAGATGGTTGGTTATATCTGTCTTGGAATCTATGAATATGATTAGTTGAAACCGTCAACAAAAACTGTCAATATTGGTTTCCTCAGTTTTTATGACCTGAATGCCTTGGAAATCTGTCTTAATCTCTTTAATCTTTGAATCATACTACAGTGAAGTCAGGTGAAGAATTTTCACTTTTGACATCATGTTGGCTTTTAAAAAGTTTGGAATTTTGGAACAGTTTGATTTTGGGAGTTTCCAATCAAGGTTACTCAACCTGTATTAAAACCCTTAATAACAAATGTATAAGTTTAAACAAAAGAGACTAATTTTTTCATAGAAATCTGATTAACTGTAATGTGAATTTTCTCATGGACGAAATCAAGGTTAAATTGATGTAATGAACTTTTGTTGGTGATAGAATTATTCTGATTTATCTTTTATCAGTTGAAACATTGTCAACCATTATTCATTTTTGAATTTTCTTTCATCTCAATTTTTACACTTTTTTGCTACTCAACTCAAACCATCACTCTACTGTAATGAGTAAACAGCCAAGGTAAAATGGGCGGAAGTTCAAGTCTTGCCTAGAGTTTATTCTTTATTTCTAATCTGTGCTCTAGTTACAGTCAGATTACAGTTGCGATAAAAAACAAATATAAAATTCAAGATTTTAGAAAATAATCAGCTTGAAATGTGGTGGCTTTTCTAAAAGTAAGTATAGACACACATTCAGTCTAAGAGTAATCGAACAATTTTCTGATTAGTCACTCAATAGAAACCATCACTTGAGTAATGACTTTTGGTAGAATGCTATATTGGGATGATCAATTAAAAGATTGGAAAAAAGGGTGATCAATCAATTAGTTACTTCTCTTGCCTTTTCTTGGGCAATGATCTTGGTCTGAATTTTCAAAAAACAAGCGTAAATGCTGCCCGACTCAAACTAAGGGATCAATTCAGCAAAAACTTACATTGTAACTGCAACATTCCATTAAAAATCCATTTTGGGAGGGAATCTGATTGAATAATTTTGTTGAGCTTGAGAATTCAAGCCAATGGAATTGTTGACAGAATTAAAATTATTGATCTGAAAAGATCAAAGAACACTCAAGAAATGTTATATGTGACAACCATTCAGCACTTATCCACCTGACATATCATATCAGATTGTAATTTAACTATAAATATTTCATAACATGAAATAGAACACACCCCTCCCTCTAGAGTGGCCATACAAATATCTCCACCAAAGTTTGGCAATTAAATATCCTCCCTCCCTAAAGCAGTCTGAGGGTGAGAAATACTTTATTTCATTAATAAAGTTGAAGATATTATTCACTCATATAAATGCATAGATTTTTAAATGCATTATTGCCAAATCAGTCATGCCATTTGAATTCTTATACACAGCCCTTTCTATAAGAATTTAAGCGGCTTTTGAAGTAACATTTACAGCCACACAATTGAGTGACAAAGTCATGATGCCATGATTAAACTTTTGGTTCCAGCTGGTAGAGAATTCATAATGAATTACTACTAGGAGAATCTTACTCATTTCTTTTTTTTGTTGTTTTTTTTTGTCAAAATAAGACTGAAATAGAACGTCCATTTTATACTTGATAAAAAATGTTGATAACTTTTAGTGATGTTTATTGATCTCTCATTTCTCCAGAAAAGTAGACAGAATAAGCATAACAAAGCACATAGCCATCATGGTACAGTATTTAAGAATGTGTGATGTTTACCTTGTTACTGCTTTCCAACATTGCTATCATCTCTCATCTTTGGGAAATCTGTAATATCTGTAACAGTGGCAAACAGATCTGTGATCTAAATCAGGAGCAAAACATTGAACCAAAATGGCTACCTGCTTGCTTTGCTCTCTTGGGCTTTTGTTGTCTGCTTTCTGATGGAAAAAATGGATGAAAATCAATTGAAATTACTAAAAGTTATCAAAATGTTTTGTCAAGTCTAATCTGGATGTTCTGTACTGGCAAAATGTGCTATAATGGGGTCAAAATTACTAAAAAAACAACCAAAAAAGATAGGAGCGAGTATCTCTTACAACTAAGTCTGTATGAATTCTTTCCAAGCTGTTCAGAGGAGAGTTTCTATATATATGAAAAAAATATTAACATATATACATATACAAATCCATTTCTCTTGAGAACTTGACCCTGATTCACCGATTTTATGTTTTCTTCACCTTTAATAATTTTTTTGTTCTGATTTAAATTAGAAGAAAATACAACCATAATTTTGTTTGCAATAAGTAAAATTATACTGAAGTATATATTTGTATAATTTTTCCCTTTGTTACTATTCCCATTATTTTTGATGGGTACTATGCTTGTGAAATCATATTATAAAACAAGAATGATTTTTTTATGTTTAAAGAATCTCTTTTATTGATTTGGCTGGCAATGAACGAGCGGCTGATGTCAAAGATTCTGATCGTCAATCGCGAAAAGAAGGAGCTGAAATCAATCAAAGCCTCCTTGCCGTAAGTAGTACTTTATTCTTTCCCTAAGGTCTCTTTCAATTAAATCTCACATTTTCAATTGCACCCTCTCATCTTAATAACTTTACCATGCAGCTTTTGAAGTATTCAGTTCAACTAAAAACTGAGACTTATATTTATTTCTGTTGACCAGTTGTTTGAAAACTTGGGAAACTCAAGGACTATAAGGGATATATTCTGGTAGACTCCTATTTTTATTCTTTGTTTTTTTTTGACAATAATTTATTAACTGCAACAATAAACAATTTTTGACCTTTAAAAATTGTATTTATTCTAAATGGATCACATCTATTTTATTTCCAATATATGGTACAGGTCTCTGCACAATAATCATGTTTTTGATAGCAGTACTATGGATTATGTTGTTTCTCTTCCACAAGATTTGCAATGTCAAGTTTAAAGGGAATACCACCATGGACTGACAAGGATTATTTGACACACACCAATGCTGCGTGAACCCCAGTTTCAAAACCACTGTTCTAGATACCTTATAAAGTGTAGAGTTGCAACACTTTTGGCTGCACTTTCATCAGCAATTAGGTTTTACTTAGTGGAGTTGTAGCTGCACACCCAATTTTTCTCTTTACACAGGCTTTGGACTAGGGCTAAACATTCCAACTATCCTGCTATTTACCCATGGTTGGTGGTGGAGAGAAAGATATTTTACCTTTCCCAAGGGCATTAGTGTGAAATGAATGTAAACAGCCTCGGCCGAAACTTGAATTGTCGATTCTGTTTTTCATGCTGATAACCATTATGCCACTTCGAATTTCCATGCCAGGACTTAGTTTACAAAAATACCCCAAAATTCTTGATCGTTGATTTATTTAATCCTTTATGTACCTCATGTTTGTCAATTAATTTGAGACATGTGTGAGACCTGGCAGTATTTGTAATTTTTATTTTTCAAAATTGTTTTATTTGAAGAAAAATCATTTACTCTAATTCATTAGAAAGCGTCAACCAAAACTTTCTACTTAGTTTCTTCAGTTTTCAAGTAGTTCTGCCTGGCTGTGTATGTATCATGTGTACAGGCTGCCCTAGTGGAGTTTGAGGGCTGAATATTTTAATATTTACTCGTTATCATGTCTTGAAAACATGTTTTGGTTTTCTTTGAAAATTCCCCTTGATAAGTTTTTATTAGGGACTTCAATTTACTAAGTAAGCTTATGCTAAATCGGTCTCTTACATTGGTCTTTACATTAGAAGTGTTTTGAAATCCAAGTCGATGTAGGGGAAATAATATCATGTGTATTTGTCTTTAGAGTTATTCCCCTTGTTATACTCAGGCAGTAATGATTAGGCTCAACAAGAGATACATTCGTTTGTTGTGGAATATTTCGCTTCAAGTCATTTCTTTTTTCCCCTATGCTCTATCTACCTTGCTGTATCTATAACTACCGTATTTGGCTGAACATTAACCCACCTTTTCACCCCAAAATGGCTCAAAATGTTAATATAACCTTTCTTCAAAGAATTTTTTTTGATGATTGAACTCCTTATTGTTTGTGTTGTTACACAAAGTTTCATTCTACAGCCTTCTTCAGGTATACTATTTGAACGTGATCGTGGTAAACAAATGTTTCCTCTCAAATGGTAGCAACTCTTATAACAATGGATTTGGGTGTTTTCCTTCCCTTTCTTTGTTAGGCCTGGATTTCCTTGTCCCTGTTGTGTAGCAGAAGTCATATTAAGTTCAATTCTGCTTTTGCCTGACTTATACACTCAGCCAGCATGTTGATCTATGCTGCTTCTTTTATTTAACAACCTTTTTCAAAACTGTAGACAGTATAAACTTTCTCATCCAGCCCCTTATTGGCCAAAACTCGTGGAGGAATTAAAAAAAAACTCTGATAAACAGGAAGAATCGAGGGAAATGCATTATTTTCTTAAAATTCCCCACGGAAATAAAGGTTGGGATCTTATATTGTGTCAAATATTCTTCTATATAATAGTATATTTTTTGTGTGAATTCAATGTTTTGAGTGCAGTTCCAATCCTATTTTTGCAGCTCAAAGAGTGCATCCGTAGTTTAGATCAAGAGAGTAGCTTTACGCCGTTCCGTCAAAGCAAATTGACTCACATCTTGAAAGATTCGTTCACTGGTAAATCCAAGACCTGTATGATTGCCAATATCTCCCCTAACCAGAGTGCCACAGAATGTACCCTAAACACACTTCGCTATGCTGACAGGTAAGTTACAATGCACAAACATTTTTGTCAGTGATGATAAATTTGTATCACTTACTTAGTAAGCACCGCAAATACCAGAAACGCTTTTTAGAGAATTAAGTATTGGGTACCAAAAAAAGACTCATCTCTCCTTTTTCTAGTTTTATTAGAAACCATCAACCAAAACTGTCACTAACATGGGGTTCTTCAGTTTTTAAGTTGGCCTGGCTATGTATGTATGTTTCATGTGTCCAGGCTGCACTGGAGCTAGACGGATGAAAACTTTAACATTTACTCCTTATGTATAGAAGAAGATTTTTTTTTCATTTTGAAAATTAAGCCTCAAAATAGGTTTTTAGTGGGGGGGCTCAATTTGCAATGTAAGATTATGCTAAATTGATCCATTAGTTTTAGCCCACCAGCATTCACACATGTTTTTGGAGAATTCAGACTTTTTTTTATTGATTTCTGCCCAACATAAGTCGAGAGAAGTAACTTATTCATTGATCGCCCCCTTTTCCAATTTCTTGATTCATTAACCACAAGACGTTGGTCACATGATGGTTTCTATTGAGTGACTAACCAGACTTGTTTTAGAATGATAGTTACAATTACTATGCTTTTTAATGTTTGTTTTCCAGGGTCAAGGAAATGCGTCCTGATACAAGAAGTCCCCGTGTAATGAGAAGGAAACCCACGGAAAATACGTCTGCCAACAAGAATGTCTCTGCAGCTGGAGTTCCTCCCTCTTTCTTCCATCACTCAAACATTCTTTGTACGTCAACACCGATACGTCGACAGTGTTCTGATTACAATTTGTTGGCCGACTCCCCCGCAACTACATTTCTGGACCCTAATGAAAGCCCGATACAGGGCCATCGAATACCTCGCAAAGTCAGCAGTAAGTTCAACATTTTACCCGACAAAATCACTGTCTCTAAGTGTATTCCAACATCTGAAAACCTTCCTACTGCTCGACAAATGGAATTGGGTTTGACACTGGAAACAGAACTTGATAATTACCAGGCAGATACTCTCCCTGAAATGAAGATGGCCAATATTCAATTGTCTCAGGATGCCGATGATGATGAGCCTCTCACCTCGGACTTTAATTATGACTTGAATGATCTGAACAAGACTAAAAAAGAATACAGTGATTTGATGAGTGAGGTTCGATCGGTTCAATGTGAGGGAGGAGCTTATGTTAGCCCACCCAGAATCTCTACCCCTGAAGTAAGGATGCAGTATGGTAGCTCCATGCCTTCTGTTGAGAATTTTGGTGGACGAAAGAGTCGTGCCTCTCAAAATCGAGTTCGTAACCATTCTGATCCGGGCCTTATGCCAAGTGCATTGGCCAACCCGAGGGATGATTGTAAAATTAAACGACAATTGTCTTCAGACGTAGTGTCTAGCCATTATGACCCGAGAGAGGAACATTCTAGTAATAGTACGGATTCTGATTACCCAAGCGGAAGTCCTGAGGATATTTTGAGATTCCCGTCTAGTCAGAATCAGGTTGCTAGTCATTTACTGAACCAACGAGCAATCGATACCGAACTGAAGACAATCTTCCCTCTCCCCCCATCCCCACCATGCATAAAATCGTCCCCTGGCGATATTATGAAGTCTGTTACAACCAAGAGGGAGCAAATGCATGCAAGGGACATTTGGGAGAAAGGTTTCACCAGAGTTACCGAACCCCATATTAATGTTTCCCATCCAGAACTGAAAAGCCCGAATCATGTTCCACCCAAACACCTCTCCACTACCCTTCCAAATAAACCCCATCGGTCTCCCATCTCCGAGGAGAAAAAGTATTTCAGAAAAATTTCTAGAGATTATAACAGAAAAGATGAAACGGGAAATAATCCCAACAATGGCACACCGTCTTCAACAGCACCAACCCTGATAACCATTCCTAATAGTGGTGATCCACCGGCAGTCACAATTACGAGCAGCTTTAGTCCGAGTCAACCCGTGTGTGGCATGAATACGAATAAGTTGACTGTAGCTGAAGGACTTCTCTCAAGCATCAGAGAATCGACTCCGGCTGTTCCAGGTCTCCCGGAGAAATCTTCATCAAGAGAAGCCAGCAATATTGATGTTGATTCCAGACAGACTATTCTTGAGATGGAACACGTTTCTCTCTCCGACAACAAGCATCATCATCATCCTGAGTCAATCCATCCACCAACAACGACTGTTGTGGAAAGCATCAGAGAAAGAAAAGAAGTTGAAGAAACTAGTATTGTTCAGGCTGGAGCCTGTCCCCGTTCGCCTGAACCCCTCCCCGATTTGTGCATTAGTGATATAGCCGCCATGAAACACAGTCTTTTCCAATTCCTTCAGAAGATGTCAACCATTTCAAAGGTTCCAGACAATAACCATAGTGAACCATCTAGTCAGGGGAGCTCTCTAGAAGGAGCAGTCTACCCGCCAAATGACAGCTTTGAAGTTGATCCTCACATTTCTAGCACAAAACATTCTGGTACTACCAGGACTTTGAATCCAGAAGTAATTTCACATCACAGCCCCACCTCGATTCCATATAGGCGGGGTTCTTCTCAGGCTGACGATACATCTGAACTCATCGGTCAGGCTCCAATAAATGCTTGGTCTCCAAGCAGTCCGAAAACTGGCTTCTTCCCTATTGACCCCCAACCTGTACATAACATGCCCTCCCCAACTTTAGCGAAATCCCCCATCCCCAGACATGTCGTTTATCCAGTGCCATTCTTGCCCAGCGGAATGTCGGCTTCAGAAGATCGGCAACAAGTATGGAACAATAAAGAAGTTTGGTAAGTGGCTGTTCTCCATTTTCGATCTCTTAGTTATGATAATAATGATATTATGTCTGTAGTTTTGTGAAGGGTCTTCAATTTTCAAAGGGTTTTTTTTCTAGCGGGTTTGTGTTGTCAACATGACGTTTCATACAAATCATTCTACATCTGGAGAGAGAAGGGCGAGCACCATCTGCTCCGGGAAGAAGTCCAGATTATAGACAGAGAACAAAGTTGGAAACTAACTAAAATCAAAAAAGCAGCACACAGAGTGTATAAGTCAGACAAGTGCAGAGTTCAACCCGATGTGGTCTCTGCTACTCAATGGTGCCCAGGTATGGAAATCAAGGTGTAATGGGGAAAGGAAAGGAAAACACCCGTATCCTACATTATAAGTGATGCTACAATTGGAGAGAAAAACATTCTCTTTACCACCATCACATTTGGATATTACACCTGAAGAAGGCTGTAGAATAGATAGGTTGAAATGTCATGTTAACAATGCATACAACAAGGAGTTCAATAGTCTGAAAAACCCTTTGAAAAATAAAATTTGTTCACTGGCAGATCCTATCAATCTTGATGTTTCCTCAATTTGTTCAAATTAAAATGTGAGGCAATCAAATGAAAAAATAAGACAAGCAAACTGAATTGATAAACATGATTTCATCGAACATTTAAACAAAATATCAAAGGACAAGTTTCAGCTAATTTCACTTAAAAAAGTCATCATTCGTAGTAACTGTAGCAGTAACTGTCTATACATGATTCCATACTTTCATTGATTCAGTCCACTTGTCTTTTTCATTTGCTTGTCTCATTACTGTCTCTCCTTTAAACATGGGCTGAAAATCTTTGGAATTTTAGTCCATGTTTACCTCTGTTTTTATTTTTATGAATATATCATATTAAGCTTCACTAACTCAGCAAGCCAGGTATGAAACCTGAAAATTGTAACCTTTAAGTTATAATTTTGTTGTAATTCTGTTTCATTCGATATAATAGTGGGAGTTAAGAATGTAGGAAAACCATTTTCTTGGACATACTGACACATTCTCAATGAAATGTTTTTAAATGTCGTGATGAGTTCACTTGGTCATATTTGTCTTTTCAGGAATAGAAATAGTTATTTACTAAGCGTTACTTAGCTTTGGCACAAGGCCACAGGTAGGGAACACCCAGTGAGGATCAAATTCATTACTCTGTAGTAATAATCTATGAAACTAGCTTGCTGACCATCACATTACAATGAAGCACCTTCAATTGTGTTGCAAGGCTTCTCAGTACCTGGGGGCAAAGACAGCATGTGGGGGTGAAGACAGGAGAGAGGACCAAGGGGAGGATATAATTATTAATTAACAGGCATTATAGACAAGAGAAAATTTTGCCTCTCTTCATACCTGTGCACAGAGGCAACTACCCCCTCTGGCTACCCACTTGCTACACCTCTTGGGTGCCTAGTGGCTTGAAAATATGTCAGTTAAATTTCTAACTCTATTTTGTATAGTTTCATTTGTCTTGTAATAATTCATTTCCCCAGTAAATATATCAGCCTGTCTAACTTCTTTCCAACATTCTCAGAAAATACTAAAGTGAATTAGTATGCAAAGTAATTTTGGAATTGCCTTCACTTTGTATGGTTTCAAGTTTCATATAGCCAAAAGCAGATAAATTACTATCAAATGTTAGTGATAAATTTAGTGTTGGACACTTTCACAGGGTTTTCATATTTGGAGGTAGCTGAGATTTTAATGAAATGTTATCATGTTTGTATAACCATTAAATCGAGCATGCCATAGAGAAAATTATAAAGGGCCACATGGGGCCATGCTTGGTTTAGAATCTCTGAATGACTTTGTCTTTATTCCAGACACCAACTTGTTTTAATTGTTGACCTTTGACCTCCAATGTTATTTCACAGTGAACATCTGATTCAGGCTCATGAAAAACAATTGGCCACTATGACTATGTTGTGTAAACAGGAGATGAAACTGTTGTTGCTGGCCAAATCAGGACAAAAGGTGAGAAGCCATTTGAGAAGATTGAAAAATCAATGAAGTTTTCAAGATTGAATTTAGTTTCCATCCTTCGATTAAATTTATTCAGTGGAATGGAAAATTAAAATTTTTATTTCATTTAATTTGCAAGTTGCAAACTTATGGAGTAAACAGCTCTTGTTAGTCTCTCAAGAGAAACTGTCATGTAACCAACTTGTTCTGGCTGCATGCCATTTTGGGGTGATCAATTACAAAATTGGAAAAACGGTGATCAATGAATAAGTTACTTCTCTCACCTTTTGTTGGGCTGTGATCATCATGATCATCATGATGCTATTGTGGCGGTGAATTTTGAAAAAGAAAACAAAAAAACTTTTTTCCTAGACATAACAAGGAGTAAATGTCGAATCCACTGCATTCCGGTCTGTCCCCAGCCATGTATCTTGACACGGCACTAAAGTACATAGGAAAGAGTGAATGAAAATGGTGGTGCACAATTCTCTCTTGCTATAATCCAAGTAAAGTGCAAGTCATGACTTCGGATCTTGCAGTGCTCTGCTGCTGATGCACCACTCAGAACTGAAGTCATGGCCATCCCCGACCTCAAACAGTAAGAAGATAATGATGATGAGGACTTTAATTTTCATGATTAATAAGTCCCTTACCTCAATCTGGCCAAAAGCGCACTTTAAATTTTTCATAATGAGGTCACAGGAACATTATATTTGTACAATTTTGTCATAAATGAAATCCATATCTTATAGCTTTTAAGATGATTTATGACATAGCTGTGTTCTTATAGAAAATGGAAAACTTGAATCCATCCATTATGTCCTTGCTGCCCTTGCTTTGTAACTCTCAAAGAAACTCAAATGTGAATGAGTTAAAAAAAAGTGAAAGATAGTGGGAAATTTTTCAAAGTAAATAAGAAGTCAAGCAACTGATCTGAACCCTGAAAGTATTAAAAGTGTTTTGAATAGGTTTTATAGTTTTGGTACAAAAAAGAAATACACACAAAACTTTCAAAATTCCTGTAACAATTGATATTCTACCATTTCAATATTTTTACATTTATCTATTAGATTGACGCCCTATCTTTTTGGTAAATATTTTATAAAAGTTTCAGATTTTTTACAACTGAATGCACAAATCTATATGTTTATTACTAATCTCTCCTGTACAAGTTTGTCAACTTTGTTTTCCACCATAACAACGAGACCATACCCACCAAATTTAAGGGAGTAAACTGGTCATTGTTTGTCAATCAGGTCACGTTAAACCAAACCTATAAAATTAAGATTTCCTTTCTATGATTTGAAATCATGACCATGTGATTGGAGGGTGATTCTCTCACCAGCTGAGCAGGTTTATCTTATTCTCTTGACGTATTGTTGCCTGTTCAAAATCACCAGTTGAAAATTTGCAGAAATTGATTTGTGCAATAAAAAATAGTTTTATTTATCATGTATACAATAGAAGAGTTTCGGTAATCATCTTCGGTTGGAATAGTAGAAGTAGGAGTGGAGTTTGACCCTGCAGCTGCCAGGCTTGTTCACTACCAATTCACTGAAAAGTTTTAAAAGAAAAAAGGAGGAGGAAAATGTTCTGAGAGTAAAAAAAAAAGAATCGAAAAGGAACAAGCTTGACTGCTGCAGTGTCAGATTCCAGTCCTATTTTTTTTCCTTCTGAAAACGATTTCTGCAACTTTTTTTTATTGTATTTAAAGAAAATAATTTTGAAGAAATGTGATAATTGCTAATTTGACTCAATTGGTTTGAAAGCTGACTACCAATCACTTGGTTGCGATTTCAAATCACGGTAAGGAAATGTCCATTTCATATATGTACTTATTTATTAGAATGAAATAAGCCTAATTCTAAAAGATTTCTGTAGGTATATAAGAATTGTCAATGTAGCTCATTCGGTGAGTCGCCTACCAATCAGTCTTGATTTCAAATTACCGTCAGGGAATATTAATTTTTCATATTGGTTTGGTTTAAGGTGATGATACACATGAACATAATTTACTCTCCAAAATGAGGCTTGTTGTTGTTGTTGCCCTTACAGTAGGAAATCAAGGTTAACTACAGTAGTTTTGCAGTTAAAAAGGAATTTATTTGTTGAAAAAAGTTTGAAAAAAAGGATTTCATGATATAAACAACAAAAAACAGTTAATATTTAATCAAAATATGACCCATTTGAAACAGTGACCTTTTTCCAACGATCCTTGAATGACGATATGCCATCTCTATAAAATTCTTTAGGTTTAATGGGTAGAAGTCCCAGTAAAAAGCACAAATTATGACTTCTCTATTATTGAAACTTTTATCACAGATATAAAGTTCAAAATGCTTGAAAAGATAGTAATCTGTTGGAGAAATGTCAGGTGAATATGGAGGATGTTGCAAGACTTCATGTCCCGATTCTTCAATTAGATGTAGTTAGCTGAGAGGTATTGGTGGGGTCTAACATTATCATGGTTGCATTTAATTCAGTTCATGTAGAACGTATTTTTCAAAATTCTTAATCTTTTCTTTTTAAACTCAACTTAGCCATAAGATAACGGGACATGGTTGTTGTTGAAATCCTAAAGACTTCAGAAGGTATTCGAACCATTATTTGTTGGTCATTGGTAATTATTCATCATTAACCCATTTATGCCTTAAGTCAGTTTTTTCGACCGATTTCTGTATAATTAAAAATATGGGATGAATGAAATATTCACAAATTTATTTATAAAGAACAAAACAAACTGAAAGCATGTTTCTTATCATCTTGAGAGTTTTCATATATGATTTAATCCGCTTTCTTTCCTAAGTACGTTTTTATGGCAATTTTTTAGGTTGGGTTAAATATAGGCCTACAGGCATATAAGAGTTAAGAACAGCAGCGGGCATCCCTTGGGGATTATCATATTTTGAGACCGAAACTTATTGAACCAATGCAGAACAGTTTGCATTGTAGTAATGTTCACTCCCAATTCTTTTGTTGACATTATCTGCAACTTGGGGAGTTATGCAAATGTTTTCCTCCTCCTGAATCTGATGTCTTTTTCTCCCATCTTTCTTTTTCAGAGCTTCACAGACTTTATAGAAAAGGTAAGTCAGATCTTGAGCTGTAAGCTGAAAGCCATCTCAGTACTGCAACAGGAGATTCGGATCTATGGGGCAAATGTTAGTGCTGCAGGCAGCCAGAGGGAAGAAACTGTGTTCTGTGGTGGTGGTGGATCGAGAGGCTCTTCAAAATAATGACACTTCAAATGCAACATATACAGGTTATCATGATGATGACAACTACAACACGTATTAACTCAAGAGAATGTTTCCCTTTTGTTTGGAGACAAAACAAATTGTATTAAAGTTTCTTCATAATTGCTAAACTATTGTCTTTTTTTTCTATTTATTCTGAGAGTTGGTTCAAGAAATGTATATGACAATCTAGGAACAAAGCGTGGCAGTGATGCCTGTCAGACCAATTTATCTTTTAGAAGTTAACATACAGGTTACTTTTAGCAGTTCTCATGCCCTCTGAAACTTGCTTTGCCACACAAAACTAACCATTAACTGTATTTATGTTATTCCCTGTAGATGTGGGAAGAACTATACAGGATAAATGGGTTGGCCTCTCAAAGTCAGACTTGAGGAGCATTAAAAAATCATTATCAAAGATGGGATGGAAAAGTCTGAAATGGTTGATCATATCTGAAAGGGCAAAGCGATCATTATTCTCTCTAGGAAAAAGTCCAGATTATAGACGAAATGTTGTTGGAAATTGAGGAAAATCAAAGAATCCTTACTCATCAACTGTAAGTCAGACAAGTACAGACATCAACCTGAAGTGGCTTCTGCTTCTCAACAAGGACAGGTATGGAAATCTGGACTTAACAAGGAAAAGAGAAGTCATCACCTGAATCCAATATTGCTTCCATTGGAGAGAAACATTTCTACTTACCACCATCACATTTAGATTGTATACTTAAAGAAGGCCATAGAATAGATTGGTTGGAACATTGTGGTAACAATATAAACAAGAAGAATTCAATCATTCAAAAATCTCTTTGAAACTTAACTTTTATTAAACTATTGAACTTTTTGCTGTGGTTAAAAAATCTTTGAATATTTTGCTGCATTCACAAAGTAAATACCATATCTGCCGGACTATAAGTCTAAAAGGTTTATGGAGGTATTTTGAGGAAGACCATTCACTGCAACACATCCAAGCCCCATAACTGTTCATATCTAGCATAGATTTTTTTTCTTTCCAGAATTAAATGTTTGTTGTATAATCTGGCATATATGGTACCATTTCAAGTGACTGATTTTATTATTTGTTTCTAATCATAAAACTGGGAGGAGACTTCGTGGGGTGTATTTGAGGTGTTCTGGCAGAGCACACGTCCTATCTAACTCAAAACGAACTCACCTGTCAAGAATTATACTTATTATAAAAAAATTGTACATCATCATCTTTTATTGTCTATGAGATTTCATTTTTCACCCCCCATCTTTGATGAGATTGTCTAATCTACGAGTGGGCAAATATCCTGTTTGACCCCCACCGCTCCCCTTGTTGGACTCCCACAGTTGTAACTTTTTCAAACCGAAAGTTGGGTTTAAGAAATTGAAAAAAATAAAAAAATTGTTATAGTTATTCAAATATGAAACCTTTTTTTTCCGTAAGACAATCCCAATCGGTTTATGTACGTTTGTCTGAATTTTTATTTGACAACAGAAGAACGAGTGTTTCTTGAAGATACATGGAAACGAGATTGCAGCATATCATTTGACTTTCTTTGCAGGGTGAACATGGAATATCTCCTCAACGAAGAAGCACTTCATAGAGCTTAAAATAGAGTCAAGTGCTTTGTTGACAGAAATAAACTTATAAAAGACGAGCTTGGCTGCTGCAGGGTCCAACTCCACTCCTACTTCTATTCCGATTGAAGATATTTGCTGCAGCTTTTGTATTATTTATTCAGTAATCTTGCTGGGTTACCTGGCAATGCCTGGGAGAAAATTAATTTACACTGAAAGGTCATGTTGTAAGTAAAATAATTCTTACAGAGTTCCTGAAAGTGGGGATCACAACTTTTCAGTTGGTTTGGAAAAAGCTAGAATTGACATTTTTTTGAAAGTACAAAAATTGACATGAATTTGAATTGACCTTTAATGATTACCAGAGGTCAGTGCCACTTATCTTATTTTCATCTTGGGGTAAAGTTACCCATGTACTCAATTTTTCATCTCATAGGGTGTAGCATTATCCCTTAGGTTTGAAAATACCTAAATTTACCTGACCCTACATTGACTTTTAGAAGTCAACAGAGGTCAATGCTGCCTTTCCTATGTTCACACTATGAAAGAGAATGGTAACTTATTAATGCCACTATGCAGCATATATGTCTGTGGGGAGGGACAAACAATCAAAACAACAAGTGCTAATGGAGTTATCATCATCATCATCATCAGTCTTTTATTGTCTGTCGTTGGATATAAACCTTCCCCTGGATTCACCAGACCTCACTATCATGGGCGTCATGCAACCAATACTTTCTGAACTCTAGTTCGTCCCCCCATCTTGTTTTTTGCCAACTTCGGTCTTGCATGTGATCTCTGGGGATCCATGTTGTGAGTCCCGATGTCCGTTGGTTGTCTGTCATTCTTGCAACATGACCAGCCCATTGCCATTGGAGTTTTCTAATAGATTCTAAGATGCCTCAAGACCAAACAAACTTCCTGCTCCAATGACCGCAGACGCAAAGCATAGAAAACTTTGATGCAGAGGAGGTAACTCGGGGAATCACATTTGGTCAAACATCTACGTTATATGGCAAAGAATCACCCTATGTCATATACACCTAACCTTACCTTATTTTCATCGTGGGATGAAGCTAACCATGTACTCAGAATTTCAATCCATATGGTTAAATTTGAAAATGCTTGAATTGACTTAACCCTAGATAAATCTTTATGGGTTACCAGAGGTCATCGCCTTCTATCTTATGTTAATCCTCGGGCCAAGATACATATACGCAAATTTTACAAGCCAGAGCGTGCAGCTGTCTTTGTTATATTTGAAAATGCCTGCCAAAACTGACTTGACTGTGAATTGACTTTTAGAAGTCAGCACCGACTATCCTATGTTCATCCTTGGGACAAGTTACACTTGCACTCAAATTTGTAGCCTTTAGTTAGGTTTGAAAATGCCCAAATCAATCTTTTCCCACCAAAATTGACCTGACCTAAAATTTCCCTCAGAAGCTCAGAACGACTTATCCGATGTTAACACTGGGGTCAAGTTACCCTTGTACACAAATTTTCTGCTCTTATGTGGTGTGTAATGGCTTCGGAGTCTATGAAACAAAAAAAATATTCTTCATCTTTATGGAAATAGCCAAATTTGTAGTTATATAAGACTTGTCAGTCTAGCTCAGTTGGTAAGAGAGCTGCCTTCCAATCACACGGTCATAATTTCGAATCATAGTAGGGAAATGTTAATTTTATAGATAGGTTTAGCTTAACGTGACATAATAGGCAAACGGTGAAGAGTTTACTGCTCTATATTTGGTGAGGATTGTTCTAGTTACGGGAGAAAATAAAATCACCTCCAACTTGGATTGAAGTTCGACGAAAAAAGAATTTTAATATTAATCCAAATTCGATTTCATGGATGATAATGGCTGTATGGAAAGAATTAACTAAAAAAATGAAAGGTCATCCAGTACAGATTGAACCAAACAAAATGACTGCTTAGGGCTCCGTGACCACCAGAGGGCCCTCAAAAGTCAATAGTGTTTGTGGCACCTAGGTGCCCAAATCAATTCTTGCTTCAGGCCCCATGAAAGGTTGGGCTGGACCTGAGTACGAATTCGAAAAAATGATCATTGTGGAAATCCAAGAAGGAGGGGGGGGGGCAATTTAAAGGGTCGTTTGGTGGAAGAGCTTCAAAATGATAGTAACAATAACATTCACCTCCGGATAATCATTGGCACAACAAGATTATTTTATTATATAAAATTAAATATCGCTTTCTTGTTTATTGGTTTCCGTCACGCTAGAGCAAACAATGTATTTAATTGGAAACTAAGAAACGGATATTTTGAACGGATATATTTGTTTTTGTTTTGTCGGTTTTCTACAATTTCTCATACTTTCTGTTTTAATATTTTTTAAGGAAAAGAATTGAGTTAAAACGAATTGTTTTTTTCCTTGAAAAATCAGAGATGCCTATATTTGTTTTCTGTCCTCCTACTGAGACATCATCGCCATCAGTAGTAGAATTAGTAGTGATGTACTTACGAACACAGACTCATAACTGATTGCTTTAGTGTACGTGAAAACACAGATACTAACTTTGCTTCATCTTTCCTGCTTTAGCGTGACAGAAACCGGACAACAAACAAAAAGTGACATTGACTTTTGTATAGAAACATTAGAGACACAGTCCTCTTTGAAATGGCAGAACAAATTTGTAATTAAGGTAGGGTAAAGCGTCACGTCTCTTGAGAGAAAATCCCCAATGGAGTATGACGACCGCTGACGAAGTCCCAGTTTCTGTTGCATGCATCAGCTTAGTGATTCATGCAAGTCTCAAGTCTGGTCGAGACCAGGACTTGACACCTGCAAGTTTTTTATGACTTGGTAGATGTAAGTCCACCGAAGGAATACCTCCACCCTAATCACACAGCTTAGTTTGTACTCAATTAGCTGCTGAGTGCAGAGGGAAATTTGTCCTGATGAAGAATTATACACACACTCTTTGCTCATACAGGGAACCGAACCCGAAACCTTCTGCGTGCAAGGCAAACGTGCCAACCTTTACATTATCAACAAATCCTGGCGAGTTAATTCTTTGACCTTAAATCGAATGCTGTTCAAATGGTTCGCATCAGTAACCGATTTTCCTTTTTTGTCTTTCCAAAAAGCGCCCTCTTGCAAATGGCGTCGAGGTAATCAGAACATCAAAGAAAGGCTGTATCGCCTTTAATTTCTTTGATGTTCAAAAAGCAACTCTAATCCAATTTCAGAAACCAAATTGACTCAAGACTTGGAACCAGTTAATAATACCGACACAACTCTCTCGAGATCACATTGGAGATTGAATATTTGGTCTTGTGGTTAATTAAATCATCTTTGTCGTTCATTGCTGTTCCACTCCGAGATTTAACTAGCAGTCAACCTCTGCATGGCACGACATTACACGATATTAACCATGTCTACAATGCAGCATAAAGGTCTCTGAAAGAAAAAAAAGAAAAAAATTCGGTCCTGATGACAATATAGGGAAGGTTGGTGACATCGGTTTCTTGAAAAAAAAAACAAAACAAAAAAAAAAACAAAACGCCACACCTACCAGAAATGTTTTTTCTTTTCTTTTAACCAACTATAAAATTATCTCCCTTTTCATCAAAATGGTGCCGTTTGTTAGATAATGAAATGAACCGGCAAGGAACAAACATTTTGTTAGCTGTCTTTTTTTTAACATCAAAAGACGGGTCAAGTAAGTAAATGTCGTTCTTAACTGAAGGGATCTATTGAATACATTTGTCTTTATAAGATAAGTGAAAGCTCTTTTTTAGTCGAAGAAAAGATGCTTGATGGAAGTCTGAAGATCGAATTCAGTCTTGAAGATGCTTAACGAACGATATACAGACATTCACGAGAACTATGCAAAGTTAAGTAGAAACTGGATGAGATTATTAAGGACGATGCTATTGAAAAAAGTTTATAACAATTAGCTCGTCGGAACTGTCCATAGTCTTGAAGAGGGTTGTTAACATTCAAAGAGTTTTCAGATGATTCAACTCCTTGTTGTGTGTTTTGTTGAAACGACCTCCCAGCCGATTCATTCTACAGCCTTCTTCAGGTGTACTATCCGAATGTGATGGTAGTAAACAGAAAATCAACTTTTAATTTGGAATTAGCTGGAAGAAAAAAGAAAAAAATAATCTTAATGCAATTTTGTTCATCTTTGGGACTGGAGAAGTCAACCACGACCGGCGCAAGAGTTTCATGCACCCTGGGCGAGACTGAAAATTAGTGTAAGGCTTTCATGCATCTTTGGTGAGACTTGAAATTTGTGCCCATGACTATCTTTTTAGTTTGAAGTGCACCCCAGGCGACTGCCTTGGCGTCCCTGATAACTGGGTTGCTCTTTAAACCAACATAATTCGTCCGTCGAATATTTCGGAAAAATACCCCAAATGGTCTCACTGTTTTTGATTTTGAAAGATTTGGCAAAACAATAATGTCTGCAAAACTGAGGTGACTGAGGCATTCGCCATCAATTTCGATTCCTTTATTGATCCAATCCAAGTTTCGGATTTATTCGAGGCAGGCTGTGGCAGTTTGGGTGAGCTGGTGTCGCCCTGTTTTAATCCTTTTGCGAGATGAAAGAAGGGGTTTGAATCTTCAAGTAGTCTGATGAAGAATCTGTAGACACATGTAGCGTTTACATCCTGATGTTTTGATTGATTCAATGACTTGGGGAATTTCCACCAAATTATAAGCTTTTTTCAGCAGTTATACATAATATTTGGAAATATTATCGATAGGTAACGATTTATGTGTCACTATTATGCGAACTCCAATTGAAAGTATCGAGAGAGAGAGAGAGTGCACCAATTGTGGTTTAAAGCAAAGCGTCCCAGTCCATCACCTTGTTCGAAATCAACTAAAGTTGGCAGAACAACTTCAGAAGAAGCAAGTTCCAGATATTTTCAGACTGATTCTAATTTATCAATATCTTGGTAATGACAAATACCATAGCGAGTGACATTTTATATCCTTCTGGTTTTCTTTAGGGCTGAAAACAACTTCATGCTTGAATCTTCAAGGTCGTTTGATAACTGAAATGTACAATCATCATCATTACTAGTTAATGATAAAATAAATTCACTGATATATTTGAATTTATACGAGCTGCATTTTTAGAAAAGAAACTACCGAATCAATCTTCATGGAAGAGTCCATTGTTCTAACTGGTTGGTAGGAGATATTTTTATCAACAAAATCGTTACCTTTTAATGGAGGATCCCATCGTTACGTTCAGAGAAACAGAAAAAAGTGTTGATTATACAAGCAGATTGTTGTTGTTGTTATTTTCCAGTTCTGTACAAGAAGGTGATGTTTGGATTCCTAAGAAAGGGGAGATTACTGGTGAGGGAAACTGTTTTTCTATTGACAATGCTTTTGTCCTTAAGTCTACACCGGGGAGGTTCTGCGATGGCCGCGCCCCAGTGTCAACGCAACGTGGGGGAAAGAACGGCTGGAGATTCATCGGACTGTTCAATGTATTACACGTGCTTTTTGGGGCGAGTGACAGCCAGCCATCGATGTAGAGAAGGGACACTGTGGTCGAAGAGACAACGAAGATGCGTCCAATTTGCTCAAATTGACCCCGAGAGCTTTTGTGGCTGCTCTAAGGAAAACTCACAAATGTGCGTAAGTAATTCTTTCTTTGGGTGTCGAAGTAACCCGGCAAAAGCAGGGTATTTTGAATGGGTTTGGAAGTTATGGTGTTGTTCCCCGGGAACGCAAAGGAACAGCGTTACCTTACTTTTTGAGCAGGGGGAACGGCGTTCCCTCGCTTACTATCTTTGTGCTACTAAATTGCTGTATTCGAATAATTCATCGATGAGAAAAATTATCCAGTTTATTTCCAAATACTCATCCCATAAGACACCAAAATATCGCTGAAATTGGTTAAATTTCAAAATTTTCGTGTGGTTAGGTGGTCTTTCAACCATTCTCTGGGCGTTCCCTGACTTCTTTTTTTAGCCCACAACCGCTGGATGTGGGACTCTAAAAGAATCAGTGACAATTCGACGAGAATGCATTTGTAGGGTTCATTAATTCGATTTGGGGATTTATGTCCTTATTTTTTTTATTAACGAGGCTATGTGTGAACTTGTGCTAAACAAATAAAGTGATGAACTTTCTATACTTATTTCCTTTCTTCTCTTATGGGACACACGGAAAAGATTCAGATGAATTTATTCAGTAAAACTGTAGAAAGGAGAAATTTTCTGCATTTCATTTCTCAACGCAATAACTGACTTGAATGATTCATGAACTTAGAATATTTTCCCATTTCTTCAAACTGAAGCTTAACCATTGATTGTTGATTATAAACACTGATTTTTTTAAAAAGATAAACAATTAACAATTAATACAACTCTAAGAATAATCAACAAAGTCTATTTATTTTTTCTTGATCGGTTTTTTAATCAATAAAATAAATTTTAATAGTCAGAAATTGTTCAATCCAATATCACGCTTTCTTAGGTACGGTTGAGATTTTTGGCGATTTTATAACGATTATTAATTAAAGTATCGGTAAACCCCGCTTTACACGATTAATTAGCCTTAGTTTTTACTTGATTGAGACACACCCGAGTTCAGTAATGAACCAAATCAAGGAGAATGATTAGAACGAATCCTTGTCTTTTCAGATCGCTGTAACAGAATAATTACATGCGTAAAACAGTACTGGTCGCAGTAGTAATTCAATCGTTCATTGAAGTGTATAGTGGGGTTTATTGTAAATAGAAAGAAAATGGTGGTTACTGAATACATCGAACTATTTGAAAAAAATTCCATTTTTATGTTTTTATGTCACAGAGGAATCCTTGCTACAGAAATGTGGGCTTAAGGTATAGAAAGGACCGTAACCAGTGTGGGAGGTATCACCTCTGCCACTGGGGCCAATTGTTAGTTCACTACCGTTCGTGTGACTCTGGTTTCACGTGGGATGAACATTCACACGGATGCGTTAGAGTGATGCATCCCCAGGATCCATGCTACCAATGGCAACCAATTATGTCATCGTCGAGCCCCCCGACGTCTTCAACAGCAGACGACACCTCGACGACAACATGGCGTCTAACTCAGGGGCGAAAAACCGAGTTACCCTCGACAACAGCAACAAAAACAACAACAACAACAGGAAAACGTGAGTTTTTTTTTCATTATTAATTTTTTGCGACTATTTACTGATGATGATGATGATGATGACATTTATTGTTGTTGCTTTTTTATTGCGACTAAATTCAGTATTAGTTCCCTTCAGCAGCGAGTAAAATAAATCAACAGCGTGAATCTGAATGAAGAATAAGTTCCAGGTGATAATCAGATTGACTATTAACGCGCGACCGCTCTTACCACCTGAACTACTTGAACTCAGTGGTAAGCGCTAGTCCAAATCGAACTCATACACTCACTCCCTATCCCGATTTCTTTAGCGCCATGTTTATCATTAACTGGTAGTGGTAGTACTGGTCAATCCAATTATGTTTTTAATTTATTTTATTAGACAAAGTATTGTAAATCATTATTATTGATTCTTTGCAACTATTTAGCTTCATCTTAATTGTTGTTGCTTTTTATCGCAACTAGACTCAGACTGGCTTCCCTTCAACAGAGAATAAATATATTAACAATGTGGATCGAGATTAAAATGATTTAAGATACATCTAATAAAATAAATTATTTTTTTAAAGAGTGAGTTTTCTGTTTTGCTCTTTTGAACCTTTAGATAGCGTCTGGTTTAATGCTTATTTTCTGATGTCTGAGGAAGGGGTTCTCAAACGGTGTTCCGAAGGCTTACCATCCTCGAGTGATTCTTCGCTTGATTTTTTCTTCTTTTGAGGATTTATTGTCCTCGGTAGACATTGTGGTCAACTTTTACCATTTTTGCGTTTTCAATTTTGATCGTTGTGTGTTATTTCCGATGTAATTGCTGCACATGACCTTTGTTTTGCTGAAGGCAAATTGTTTTGCTGTCTTCGTTCAGTTTATATAGAATTTGTTAGAGGTCGCAGAGGTTCTCTGCAAAAAGGACGATGTCGTCTGCAAACGGTAGCGAGCAAATAGCGTCGATCAGAAATTTAAAAATACGCCTTAGGTGGGACTTGGACCTTGGACTTGGACATAGCACGATTTACGCCTGTCTACTGCACGAATTCAGCTACTAAAGCAGAATGAAGAAGTCCATGATACCCTTGAACCCACACATCACTTCGATCGGCAACAATGTTTGTTTAAAAGTTACAATAAAAAGCAACTAATGATTTAAGATGGAGGTGAAAATTAGTCATTAAAAAAAAAAATAATGATGAAGCAAGCATGTATTTTGAACCTTGAACGTATCCAGTACGGGGATCATGTCTGTCCTGCTTTCACTATCCAGTTGCCAATTTAGTGATTTTATCTCTAGATTTTGCGAGATCTCGAAATTCTTTTAGCGACAAATGAAAGGAAAAAGGGGTGATCTGTACGTTTATCAATTATGCTGGTATAAAAGTTTCCTTCGTTGATTACTGAAATGTTTTATGTAATTCCTTTTATTTTGACAATTTGTGCGCCACATAAGCCGAATATATTCCTTAGTGTGCCATCATACAATGGAGTTTGAGAACCTCGGATCTAGACCAGTGGTCTTCAAACTTTAATTACTCAGGGAATCCTTCCAATAATTAAATTTTCCAGGGAACTATTTCAAAAACAACATTCCTCTTTGCATATATATATATATATATATATATATATATATATATATATATATATATATATATATATATATGAGTAACAATCGGATTTTGACATTGTTTATGGAATTATCCTAATGTGTATAAACCCAAATTGACTACAACTACTGACTTTAAAAAAAAACGTAACTGTTAAAAATAACCGTTTGGGAAAGAGTCAGAATATGTTCAGAACATTATAAACAATTAATTATCACACAAGAACAATAAAATATGAAGGCATGTGGGCTCATATGCGAAAATCTTACTTCGTTTCGCAAAACACCTGGAAAGGTCGCACAAAACCCTGGGGTTCCATGGAGCACAGTTTGAATATTTGATCTAGAGAATTGCTCATTTAAGAATCAGTTTTCCCACGCTTAAAGCGTGTTCACCATTATCAGTCATAGAGGTATGATGCATCATAAAGGTCATTGGTACAGAATCAGTGAACCGTATTTGCATTCTGAATTTTGTGTTCTCTTCTCACAAACGCCTTTGGGAAATGCATGAAGCCACCCTCCCTGCGCTCTCATCCATCACTGGATATCCTTACAAAAAGGTCTGGTCACTGTCGTGTCACAATAGTCGATAGGAAAGACAGTGATTGAGTGAGCACTCAGACTAATCGCTCTGCTCCACAATATGTGTTGTTTTATTTCGCTTCCTGGGTCTTTCTCTAAGTTTATTATCTAACTCATGAATAACCCAAATAATCTGGCTTGTTGTGGGTAGCATTGATTAAAACATGACGCAGAGTCAAACTGGTTTATGCGCGGATAAAAGGTTTATCTACAGCGACAAACAGCAAAAAACTGCGTTAGGAAGTATTTACTCATTTCGAATATTTCGAAAACCGGTTGCGATTGGGGCGATTGTTACCTTTTCTGTCTTAAATTCAGGACATATGGGCGGTGTAAACTATTTTTCAGTGGTGAAACAACCATCGTCATGATGACAAATTTGCTGCTTTCACTTCCTCCGTAATTGAATTTTATAGCCGTAACCCTAAGACTAACCCTACACTAATACTAACTTATATCCGTCGTAGTTAAATTCAATAAAGAGACGGTATCAAATAGCCATTTTTTTTTGCTTTTATTTGAGATTGAAATTTTTGAAGAACAAATTCACAAATAAGGTTTCAAAAAAATGTGACAGAGAAAATGTCAGAATCTGCAAAGGAAAAATGTCGTTCAGCTGAGGTCTCAGGCAAACCGAATGCAGCGAAATCTAATGCAGAAATGTTTCGGATTTAACGAGGAAAAGGTAACAATCGTCTTGCATGACCTTGATATAACTTGATAGCCAATCACCAGTCGACAATGAGGCGTAATTGAGTGAGCTTGTGTACTGTGGGGCCATTGCATTCACAAATAGCGAGCTACTCATTCATTATGTCTTGTGAGAGTTTTTTTTTCTACAAAAGACCTTATCACCCAGGTCTGTCACTCTCCTACGATCCACATTTAGTCCCCCCGACTTCCTGATAGGTTTCAGACCTTTGACGAGGTTAAGGAGAGCGCAACGAGGCAGTTGATGGCGGCCCCGAAAGATGACTTTACAGATTGTTTTGAATTAATGGGAATGATGCTAGGGTAAGCGTGTGAAGTCACCTGGCGGGTACTTGGAAAGGAACGAAGGCGCCATCGCCTCAGGTAAATTATTTTAAAAAAGAAATGGCTGAATACTTTGTGGTAATACATCGTATGTCCGCCGTGGAGACCGTACAAGTTATGGAACGTGCGTCTGTATGAGTCTGCTCGTATTACAAACTATGAGTAGATAAAATCTTTGTTAAATAAATAGACCGATGTTTTGCTGGGAGCAAATTCAGATACTTCTGTAATAATCGGATAGGGGAAAAATATACGTAAAAGACTACGAGTTATTCCCCATACAGGATTTTTTTGAATTTGATAGCTCGGATATTCATGAAAAAATTCCCACGAAACACACAATGATTTCATTCATTCATCATTCATCATCATCATCATCATCACCACCACCACCACCACCACCACCATCATCATCATCATCATCATCATTTTATCGTCCGTCGTTGGACATAGACATTTCGCAGGATTTGCCACACTTCTCTATCATGGGCGTCGCAGAGCCAGTACTTTCTAAACTTGTCTAGCTCGTCTCTCCATCTAATATTCTGTCGGCCTCGGTTTCGCATGTGATCTCGGGGGATCCATGTCGTGGGTCGTGATGTCCATCGGTTGTCCGCTATTCTTGCAACATGGCCAGCCCACCGCCATTTGAGATTTTTAATGGATTCTATGATGTCCCTAACTCTTGTCTTCCCTCGGATGTACTGTGCTGTCTTGTGGTCTCTTCATGTGAGGCCCAGCATAATCCTTTCATGTACACGTTGCATGGTTCTCAATTTGCGGATCTGTCTCTTGGTTCCACGTTTCAGCTCCATAAGTGACTATTGGGAGGATGCATTGGATATACACCCTTCTTTTTAAGATAAAGAAAACGAAAAAAAAAAATTAAATAAAAAAAAACTCTGAAAAATAAACCCCATGATTTCATTAAAGAACTATAAAAAAAAACAATTTATTCTCAATACGAAACAATTTAATAACAATAATCTGATACACAATTTGATAATTAATTCTATAAATTTATTTAAAGGGAATAAATGCAAAGGGAATAAATCTTAGTCTTCTACGCATATTTTATCCTGTACCCCACCATTATGGAAATGCCCAAATATATTCGCAAATGACGTAGTAACTAAAGAAATAAAATGTTATCAAGAGAGTAACACAACGGGATTTTGATTCATGATAAAATTACCCAAAAGATATTAATTTATCATAATTCAATAAAACATTGATAACAAGACAAAATTGTGCACCCTTCCAAAGTCCAACGTCCCACGTTAAGCCCGACCTTGTGTCACATATTGCTGTGGTGGGACAGTGATTAAATGGAAAGTCACACTTTAGATACGTAAAACTAACGTTATTATTTTCGGCTGGCACAGACGATATATATATATATATATATATATATATATATACATATGTATTACTCATCTCCGAGGATTTATTTATAGGGTGAACCAAGAAGTTTGTCCAGTTTTCGAATGGCGACAGTTCTTGAGCATTTTTAACGACGGCGTAAGCTAACACTTCTATGGATGACAGAAATGCCATGTTTAGGCCAAATTTGAATAGTTTGTAAAAAATTAGTCAACTCGAATCGGTTCGGCCCTAGGCAATTTGCTCTTCACTATGAAAACTCCATTGCTCAGACTGGAGGGCTATTCTGCATAGAGGCCCCGCAGTCTATGCTCCTACTGTTGTGGAAATCTCTCCCAACAGTATCCGTTCGCAAAGCCAAGCCATTCGTTCATACATAAATTCATTTCTTTGGCAATGAATTGTATTGCATGATATTGCAATATTTCAACTTCTATTTTTGATGCAATGATTATTCAGTTTTGTTTCGGACGTTTCAACGGGGATCAACAAGATGAATCGGCAACCCTGATGACCGTGCTGCTCAAAAGTGGTTCCGGAAGTTTTCAATCGGAGATGAGTCCACAGAAAATGAAAACGTCAATATATATATATATATATATATATATATATATATATATATATATATATATATATGTATATATATACATATATGTGTGTGTGTGTGTGTGTGTGTGTGTGTGTGCCGATTAAAATACTTTGTTTTGACATTCATCATTCGTGGCTACGTACCCAACCCGTTTCTGACCAAGTCAATTCACATGAAACGATGTTCCTTATCAGTTTTATTGTATTGGGTCTTTGATTTGGCGTATCTGACCATAACTGGGGGAATAGTCTAAAGTTCTTGTCCTTTGCCAGATAAGAGATAGGAACGAACGGGGGCGGGGGGCGTTTGCAAGGTGAGGGATCAGTGCTTGCAATGTGGAACGCCCATACAAGGATTGGTCGCAACAAAACAACAGAGGTAATAACCGCATGTTTCTTATCAGACGATGACAGGTAGACTAAAACACACAATGCCCGAGTTAGAGCTTATTTATAATACTGGGGTGGTTTGGGTTTTACAAGTATGTGGGCGGAATACAAGCTGAGTGAAGAAGACTACCATGGGCGTTCAGTGTGCAGTGTAGCTAATTGAAAGAAATATTTTAAATCGACATCGAAAAAGCGTAAAAACGCTCTATAAAATAGAAGCATAACCAATTTTCCAGGATGGGGCAAAAAGCTATATTCCGGATTGGCTGGGGGCAGAAGGCTATTTTTCGGGCAGGAGCTGGTGGTGAACGACTAAGTAGTGCTAAAGCTGTAACTCGTCTTCAGTTGTCACTCCATGTTGACCCCTTGATCCCGACCTCCAAGGTTCAGACTTCCGACTCCCTACGTTTTCAATGGGAAAGCCTGATCCAGAGCAAAGTGGGGTGTCAAATGACCCGTTTGCACCCCCCAGAAGACGCCCATGTCGACTGCTGTATAAACTAGTGTAGTTATGAGAAGAAGTCATACGAAAAAAAGTCATGAAAAAAAAGTCACGATTCATGTTGATATACACTAGGATAAAAGGCAGGATGGACTCAACTTCAGTTTCTGGCTGGAAAATGAAGAAATGTCATGAAAAATCAATTCAAAATAGATCAGTTATACTTTAATTCATTTAATTTATAGCAAAAATATTTAGATAAAATAAGCAACATTTCAATTCATTTTATTTATTGTGATAAAATGTTATTTTAATGAAATGAGTAATATTTTGAAAAAGTAAAGGCAATAAAAATATCAAACATTTTAAAAATATTATTTCATTAATCTGAATGGAATGTTTAAATATTGATAATTTCATTACCATAATTCATGTAAATTAAAATTTTACTTACTTTATTGAAAGAGTTTTTCCATTGCCAGAAATCAGAATTATGATTTTTTGTCCAATGGCTAGAAAACATTAGCGTAAATCGTGACTTTTTCTTTCTATTTCTTTATTCCGATCACCACGAGTGTGTGCAAATCGGAGTTCAGAAATGAATTTTTCGCCAAAATTTCTGAATCAATGTATAGATGAGTAAGAGTTTTGCGAGGTTGAAAGATGTTACTTTAACCGTTCTATAATTAATTTTCACTCGCGAAAAAGTAATCTATACATATGAAGGCCATAGCCACCAAGTTGTTAGTTCTCATGATAGGTCGTTTGTTTGTTTGTTTGTCTGTTCATGTCACGGAAAAGACATAAGATTTTTTACTCTTTTTTACTCTCTTCCCCTTTTTTAAATTTTTTTTATATCTTCCTCTCTTTAAAGCGGATTAAAAAGGAGAGACTGATACTTGTTTGACTGAAAACGATTTTTCAAATTAAAAATATTTTGAAATATCAATCTATCCAGAGACAACATGAGAAATCCCAAAATTTTTTAACGGGTATTATGTTAACATTGCAGTAATATTCTATCCTCTTTAGCGAGTGGAGACTTCGTATCATTCATGAAGTGGAAGGGAGAGTAAGAGAGAGATATCTGCTTTATCCTACTAACAATGGATACTTTGGTATCGTTCATGGGGGGGGGGGGCTGAAAGTAAGAGGAGGAATGACTTGGTAGCGGAGTGTATACACATTTAACATTTCTAAGATCGTAAAAAGCTGTAAAAGTAGCAAATATAACTTGAGAAAAGACAAATAAAGTTAAACACTGATTTTTATCCATCCATCTTATCAATTCTTTTTTTTTTTTATTGCAATTTTACCTACTCAGTATGTTGGGTATTCAGTCTAGTATATATGATAAGAGCCGTGTTTGTGATATTCATAGTATCAGTAGTAGCCATCAGCCGAGCCCGTTGTTACCAAAAAACACCAGCCATCGTCATCAGTCAGCCTGGACGAGCGCTGAACGTAGAAAGTTAGAGCCTTGTCTGTCACACCTATGTTGACCCAAGAGGCTCTTATTAGAATCGTCATATATATGATATGACCCATGTCTATCACATTTTTGTTGACTTTAAAAGCCTTTATTTTAATTTCAAAATATATAAGTGCCGTGTCTACCACTCTTATGTTCACTTGAGAGACCTTTATTTCAAAATATATAAGAGCCGTGTCTGTCACTCTTATGTTCACTTTAGAGATCTTTATTTCAAAATGTATAACCTGAGTAAGAGGAATGCGTAGACGTCACAATGAGGAAAATCTAAAATGTTCCTAGATGTTTTCTAAAAACTCCATTTTAGATGTTTCTCAATAAAAAACACACCAAATACGCCATAAATAGTATCCTAACGCATTCTTTTTTTTCTTTAAATTTTCACTAGTTTTTACCTTCATCTTAATTTTTGGTTGTTTTTTATACTACTTTCAATTCGGGCAATTGTTCCTATGGCAACAAATAATAAAGCTTAATAATCATATATTGATGAAAGATAATGATCATTCTACCTTGGATGAAGGTCACTCAGGTGCTGTTTGGTTGAACGCTTCTTGGATTATCCCTTAAACAATGTATCAGTTTAGCGAAGCTTACATCTTTTTCATTTGTCATCATTCATCAGCGAAGCGACGAGTTATGGACTAGTTATCACTAAAAAGTTGAGTGTATCCACTTAAAAGCTCTTGATAGATAAGTAACAAGATGTAATGGGGGCCGAGTGAAGGCTTCCTTCTCTTTTGATAGATCAAAGCTTTCCAAACTGTGTCACGACGCTTGAGTTGTGTCACAAAATCAAGCAATTAAAAAAAAAAATCTTCCAAAGGATACTCTCTCTCGGTCAGTTGAACTGCTGGGATGACATTATATATTTGACTTGGCTAACAAAACTTAAGATATTTGTCGCAATTTAGAATTTTTTTTGTTAAGTCTGTCATCAATGCAAAACGTTTGGAAAGTACTACGGTAGACGATGGAACGACAATGGTGACTTCTCCAGGGTACAAGCCTGGGCAAAACGTACAGAGATTCTTGGATGTCTAATGGACAGAATCCTACTCTCGGCCTCGCTGAGGTTGTCCGAAGGAGAGTGGAGCTTGATATGTTTGCTCTCACATCAATTTGGCAGCGGAAGAAAGAAAATGGAAGAAGACCCCTTTCTGTCTCGATAGACAATGGTGACGACACTGAAGTGATCTCTCCAAAGGAACAGGCCTGGGTGAAGCGTATGAAGATCCTAGGATACCCAATCGACTGAATCTCGTCTCGGGTCTCGCTGTTGCAGCCCAAAGAAAAGTGGACTCCAATACTTTCGGCAACAGCTTGGCTGCAGGAGCTGCCAGAATGACATCAAAGTTGGCATTCAACCGCCTTAAAGGGGGCTCCACTTCCTAGTTTGGAATCAGAGTTGTCTTTCTCCTAGACTGGTCGCAAACCAAGACTAGAGAGCACAGTCTGCACAGCTATTTCATTGTCAGGGGAAAAGAAATGGATTAGTGCAAAATTTCAAGGGCTTGATATCACGACTCAAAACGTGGATCCCAAGAGATCATATGCAAAATTATGACCGGCAAAAAACAAGATGGCAAGACGAACTGGACAAGTTTAGAAAGCTCTGGCTTCGCGACGCCCACGACCGAAAAGTCTCGCGAATCTTGGGGAAGGGCTATGACCAACGATGGACATTAGAAGCATGATGATGATGATGATGATGATCGTAAGCAACCTCGACCAGAGTTAGAACTCAGTTCTCTGACTCCATTGCCTGCGACGTTAACCGCAAAAGGCCACTCGCACCGCGAAGAGGGCCCAAACAGACGAGGTAATAAATCATATCAATATAAATGTTAATTCATGGATTGATCATTCCTCTGTTGGCAAAAAAGACATTTTCTATTCCGACCAAACACGAAACGCTTTTATTATTTGAAGGCGAGAGTTTGCCTAAAGCAAATAATTATCTCGATATCTTTGTACCTTGACACCAATCTTCGGAGAGAATGAGTATATGTCGATTAATGGGTTGGGTCGGTTGAGAAAAGGTTAAAAAAAAAAAGAAAAAGAAATACCTCGGGGTGAACATGTTCCCTTCACTTAGCACCGAACCTAATTGCATTCCATGGTTTATCTCCGTCGTTAGAACCATGTACCGAAGATTGAAGGGTGCAGCATTCTATTTTCTTTGCTGTAAACCCACTTGGGAGAAGAAAAAAAATCACATACACATGAACTTAGTTAACAATACAGAAAGAAAGCAGTAATTGTACGTAAGTTGAAACTTATTTTTTTCATCAAAGTGGTAATTTTAAATGAAAAAAAGTAACTAGATGTAAAGGCCGAATGAACGCCTTCTTCTGTTCCGAAATATTCGTCTATTCCAAGTAACAATGTCTCACGCTATCATTTATCTGTAGTTTTTATTTATTGTTTTCCAACCTTTTTGAAATTTTCATTTTTAATATTTTATTTGCCTTGGATTATCTTATTGCTATCAATATTATCCATAAATCATACTATCTGATATGCTTATTGCTATAAATAATACCTGCCACACACGTCTATGACTGGAATTGAACTTTATTAATCAAGCTAGAACTGCACTAATCTAGAACCTATATCACCTTCTGTGACCATAGTCTACAGTTTTTTGTTCCAGAGGTGTGACTCTGACCCGGGCTTCAATTTGCACAGGCTGCTATACTGTCGGGTTCTTCCTCTGGGCAGACCTATACCGTCAGCGTACATTTGCTCAGGTACGGAAGACCCCTTTAGCTGGCTCGTACATTTGTCAGGAGAAGGGCTCTGTCAAACCTATAACCTGGTGGACATGCTCCTATTCGTGCTACCTGGATGAAACATAGGATGCAAACCTTTGTTCTTAAAAGGTGGGTTCGGTCCTGGACAAGTCGCACTTCACCTTAAAACTTCATCGCACAGTCTGGAGGGTTATTTCTCGTACATAGCCCAGACGCCCTAGGATTGCATAATCGACGAAAACCCTCCTAAAATCTTCGTTTATTCATATTTCATCTCATATTATTTTTATCTCATGTACGGGATCTGTCCAAAAAGTATCCAGCCGTTTCGTATTGTTGAAAAAATAGCTTACATGTAGACGTCTCTCGGATCACCATCAGCTACCCTACCCATTCTCCTTGATTCAGTCTGAAATCTCCTGCCTTTCAACAGCAGAATCAGAATGTTTGGGGCGGCTGATCGGGGGTGGGGCTGATAGACCCAGGGGATGCGATGTTTTGCCAAAATAAATATCCTGTGCGAGACGCGAGAACGAGCAGACTTGTTCATTTTTTATGAAATTGTCACAAGCTAACTCAATGCCGACTACGTAACTCCACGGGAGAGTACCTGTTCATGCATGCTCAGTAAGGTTCAACGGATTAGTTACTGAGTTACATCGAGATTGCACAACCGGTTCTCGAGATATTTTCCGGAGAGACCTCGAAATATTACACACATGAAGTGATGTGTGTTTCTGTGTATGCGTGCGTGCGTGCATGTGGTGTGTGTTTCAATGGCTGTCCCTTTCGGACGGTGAAAAGTATTTATTTGCTATTTACGAAGTCTTTGAATATAGTACAATGAAACCAATCTCCTTACCGACCCCTGTGTGTTTGTGTTAACCTCATTATCTGATGCTTCCACACAATCCTCAAAGAAATCTTGGCATTTTTCAATAATAATTGCGGAACTTTTCATCTTTATCAAATGTTGGCCGACCAAAAAAAAAAAACAAAAAAAAACGAAAATAAAATGGTATTATCGAACTTTTTGATGATTGGTATTATTCAATATCTTTGGTTGAAAGGCTCAAGTCTGACCTAAATAAATGAATGAAGCATTCATTCATTTTACAGAGAAAGTAAAATCGAATCGGGCTTTTCCTCTCGAACAGAAGAGACATATTTACGAAGGCGCTACTTTTTTTTATCCCTGCCACTCCCTGAAGACTCACGTTAATGAAATATTTCGATGCCAGACTTATCCCTGTAAAATCTTGATACTACCAGTTCTCATACATAAACAATTTCCTGTCATTCAATGCCACACCCAGCCACACGTCAATGAAATATTTCAATATTTTGTAGGAGGGAACGAAGTTATTCCATCAACGAGTAACAAGGAAAGTAAGATAAAAAAATACTGCCGGTTTGATAAGATGAATCGTACAAGTTGGCACGGGAAGAAAGACTTTTTGTCCTGCGATTTGTAAAATAGACAAGCACCCGAAGTGGCGTCACTGGCTTCATCCTGTGCTATTTTACCCGTAGCTAGAAAAGAGACGTGATCAGTGATTACGTTACTTCTCTCTCTTCTGAGCTGTGATCATTAGAAAAAAAGTCCGAATTTTAAAAAGAAAAAGCCAGACTCAAACAAAGGGACCGATTAAACATGAATTTACAATGTAAACTGAACCCCCCTCCCAACTAAGGACATATTTATGTGGTAAAAAGAAACTAATAGTGTTTTTTTTACTAGGCTTAATCAGTGCTAAGTGAACACAAACTGTCCCAGCTGGGCCGTTACCATTTCGGGGCCAACCGCACTGCCTAGTTAGGTATTTTTTGAATCCATGCGAATTTGGCATGAGAAAAAAAAGTGAAGGTGCGATTTAGTACGGGCAGTCAGTTTCTAAAGGCGGGAACACATTGCTATCACGTCACCTGAACTCGCTCAAGATCATTTCAAATAGAGTTCCAAAGTAATATATATATATATATATATATATATATATATATATATATATATATATATATATATATATATATATATATATATATATATATACATATTTATATACATATATATATATGTATATATATATATATGTATATAAATATATATGTATATATATATATGTATATAAATATATATGTATATATATATGTATATATATATGTATATAAATATATATGTATATATATATATATATGTATGTATATATATATATATATATATATATATATATATATATATATATATATTTATATACATATATACATATGTATATATATATATATATGTATATAAATATATATGTATATATATATATATATGTATGTATATATATATATATATATATATATTATGTATAATAAAAGACTTGGCAAAAAACGATACAATATTTCGATGTATGTCTTGCAGTTATCTTCAGTCCTTTTCGTCTCTTACTATATTTACTCTGACGAAATCTATCTTAAAAGTCAGTTTTTACTGTAAAATGTCATCGAACTCTTTTACTGATAATTTGGGGAACAATCATCACTACCAAAATACTATATAACTGCATGGAAACAAGGAATTTAAACGTTTGATTATTTCATTAATATATACATTTATTGGATGGATAAGTTATATCCGACATAATGGTAATTTTTTCTTTATAGACAGCAAGGAAAACTCAGATTGGGTGAAATAGTATTTATTCATAGACATTTCGTTGGGAATGACCCAACATCATCAGTGAGATTGAGAAAATGAAGGGGAAAGCGTCTCAGAGCTGGAGTTATCTATACTGCGAGTGGGTAGGGAGGGCCTATGGCGGATGTTGACTCTGGAAAGCTTGATTCTCTTTGAGTTTATATATCTCTCATCAGGCTATCTATGTTAGATGGGTGATAGGCACGTATGCAAGGGTGTGCTTAGGGTTGATATATATATATATATATATATATATATATATATATATATATATATATATATATATATATATATATATTGTGTCATCCACAGACAGCTGTTTCGATGTATTACATCTTTTCAGTGTGGCTACAGACTTTTAGACTTCAGACCCGGAGGCCGATATCGTACCTCTGGACTACGGAACTGGACGGTCAGTAAGGCTGAATTTAAGCGATATATATATATATTTACACAGAAATTCCTTATCCACCAGAGTGCTCTATTCCTATGGAAGAGCATATATATATATATATATATATATATATATATATATATATATATATATATATATATATTAAAGATACCCTAAATTAAGGTGTGCAATTCCATTCGACCTAGCGTATGTTTTACTGCGACGTTCCTTATTTAATTGCCAAGGAGCAGGATTGGTACCAAAATATGTCACAATGAAATAGAAATCAATGAGATGAAAGAAATGCTAATCAAAATATTTATAAGCGTATAGATATTAAACTTTCTAGATCAGTCGACACCCGTTACCATAATGTCAAACAATAACAGGTCTGTTTAGTCACTCGATAGAAACCGTCACGAGACCAATGTCTTTTGACAGAATGCCTTGTTGGTGGTGATCAATTAAAAAATTTGAAAAAGAAATGACCAGTGATTAAGTTACTTCTCTCTCTTCTGAGCAGTAATCATTAAAAAAAGTCTGAATTTTCAAAGAACAAGCCGGACGCAAACTAAGGGACCGATTTAGCATAAACTTACAATGTAAATTGACCCCCCAAAACTAAAAAGATGTTTAGTAAAAAAACAAAAAAAAACACGATTTTCTAGGCATAATCAGGGGTAAATGTTAAAATTCTCAGCCCTCTCGCTGTATCGGTGCGGCCTCTACGCGAGGCACAAACGTGGATAGCCATCCAAGCTGACAGACAAACCCCAATAAAACCTGAAGAAACCTATGTTGACGATTTTAGTGACAGTTTTGGTTGATGGTTTCTCATTGAATGAGACCGACCGTAAAGACCAGCGAACTCTGCAGTTGAAAAATGTAGGTGAAAAAAACAACGAAAAATACTCACTATAATCAAAGGTCGACCTATACGCCAGATATAAAATACAAACCTTTACAAAAGAAAAATATTAAACTATACAAAGTGAGTGGTATTGTCAATAAGAAGAAGTGTGGTCCCTCCCTCAGCGCCAGTATTATTGCTTCATGTTCACATCCCATACTTCAATGGCTGTGGTCTTGATTTACAAGCCGTATTTTTTTTTAAAACGATCATCATCATCATCACCACCACCACCACCACCACCACCATCATCATCATCATCATCACCACCACCACCACCACCACCACCATCATCATCACCACCACCACCACCATCATCATCATCACCACCACCACCATCATCATCATCACCACCACCACCACCATCATCATCATCATCATCATCATAACCACCACCACCACCACCACCACCACCACCACCACCATCATCATCATCATCATCATCGATATTTCGTTGGTTGAAACAAACTAAAAAAAAACTGTTTCATTGCATAATAAGGGGATAAATGTTTAAATTTCAAGTCCTCTAGCGCCATTGGTACATAGCCATCCAGTCAACCAACAAATCAGTCAGCCAGACCCACCTAAAAACTGAATAAACCTTTGCTGATGTTGACAGTTTCAGTTGACGGTTTCTAACATTTATAAACGTATTGACGTAAAACTTGCTGGCACAGTCGGCACCCGTTACCTCCATACTAAACAACAATACTAAACGTCCTACCAAGCACCGATCTGTGCTCCGCTTTTTACTACAACCAAACACCTGTTTCGGAAAACCTATTTAACTCAGTTCATATGAAATTGTGAAGATCCAATTAAACCATCACTAAACTGCAGACAATTTTAATCGCCAGACCCTCAGAACACAACGTTAATGACACTATTACTCGAAAACAACATTAAACCAAACTAGACAAGATCAATTCTTCTCAGTGACTATATCATCAAGATCATTCAAGACTGCTGCTGTAGAGAGAGAGAGACAAATTGATTCAGACGCTATTGACCTAACTGTTATCACGAAACTATTGGAAACAGCGTGTGGCGTAGAGTTAATTTATTTATATTGATTTTTTCATTGTTTTCAAACTCCAGACCAAGTCTGGGGTTGACTTTGAACAACAAGAACAAGAACAACCCCGCCTAATTTAGGGGGAGTAAAAATTAACACCCCCCCCGTGATTTTTAAAATCACGACCAACTAATTGGTAGTAGTTTCTCTTACCTGCTGAACCAAACTGACAAGTCTTACATATCTACCAAAATTTAAGCTAAAAATACACAATATGCTATATTAAATAAATACATTCATACAAACAAAAATCATAATATTTATTTATCATATTTACAATAATCATAGTCTTGGCACATCGCCCATGATATCTTTCACCATATAAGTTTTCTGGTTGGTAGAAGTCTGTAGTTTATGATTTGGATCGTTATTCAAAAAATATTTGGAGATGAACTGTGATTTTAGTGGGTATTTCTGGGGGGTACTGTTTTGGGGAATTGAAAATACTGATTATTTGGAAAAGTTTTTTCTGGTCCCAAATTGTACCACAATCAGAGGCAGAGCTGGATATATGGGGATCCGGGATTTTGGCTCCTTGTAAACCTCCCCCTCAAATACGTAGTGCAACATTTCTTAATCGGCGGTGGGTAGGTGACGGGGCAGACCCCTGATTCAAGTTCAGGAGATATTAGCGTTGCGAAGCACACGGTTCAAGGAGAAAGTCTACGTCTAACGTTGAAACGCCACCGCTGAAGATACTGATGATGACGTAATGATTGAAATTATTCCATAATAAAATTCACTGCTTGTAAATCAGGACCACAATCATTGAAAAGATAGAGTAATAATACTGGCTCAGTAGGAGGGACTGCACTACTTTTTAGAGATGATACTACTTGAGAAAACATAACTCAACGGTACGAGTCAACTTGTACAGTTTATTATTATTTATTTTATTATATAGGTTTGTATTTTATATCTGGCGTACAGGTCGATGATTTTAGAAAGTATTTTGAGTTGTTTTTCCATGCATTTTTAAACAGCAGAGTTCGCTGGTATTTTCAGTCGATCTCATTCAATCAAAAAAAAAACCATCAGGCAAAACTATCACTTGAACTATCAACATAGGTTTATTCGGTTTTTAAGTGGGTCTGACTAGCTATCTATGTATGTGTCGTGCGTACTGGCTGCACCAATGTAGCTAAAGGGCTGAAAATTTGAACACTTACTCCTTATTATGTCTTGAAAAAACCTTTTCTTCTGTTCTTTGATGTTTTTTTTTAGTTTGGGGGTTCAGTTTGCAATGTAAGAGTGTGCTGAATTAGTCCCTTGGTTGATGTCCAGCAGCATTCACGCTTGCTGTTTGAAAATTAAAACTTTTTAGGGATTCTACAAATGGCGAGAGAAGTACCTTGTTGATTGATCACCTTTTTTTCCCAATTATTCTATTGATCCCCATCAACAGGGCCTGCTGCCAAAAGACGCTAGTCACGAGGCAGTTTCTATTGAATGACTAACCAGAAATGCTTACAAGTCCTGGATCCCTGTTCTATTATTATTTAAAAGTATCTCTTTCTCTTTCTTTGATAGCGAAAGGGAAGAAGTTTTTGTGCGAAAGTCCAGAAGAATCTGTCCCTTTCATTGTTGGTGGTTTGGCAACAGAGGCTGGACAATGGCCATGGCAAGTTATCCTTCGAGGAAAACTCAATGAAACACACGCGACTCAGTGCGGGGGAGTTCTTATAAGTGTCCGGTGGATCCTCACGGCAGCTCACTGTGTTTTCAGGTAAAGAAAACAACGAGGGACATATTTCAATCGTAGGTTATGGCTTCTTTTCTCGGCGTAAGCATTGACAGAAGACAAGATCTCAAATTCTATGAGAAATTCAACTAAGAAACTGTCGGATGATTAAAAATTTGTATCTATTACTATAAAGCTGCCGAGTACATTTAAACACCCAAATGTGTGTATACACTGAAATATATAGCTAGAAATGAACAGCACAAGATAGATATGCCTAAATATGAACAGACCGAGATAGATAAATATGAGCAGATTGAGATCAGTAAATAGCTTTAAATATTGGTCACTGCACTTTACTTATCTTGCATGCGTGTGCCTGATAGACTTCCAAACGGTTGCACCCTAGGGGATACTAATTTATTTATAAGGGTATCTTAACCCCAGGATTAACATACGATTGATAGCACTGGCTTTTGAGGTCCCACAATTCAGGAAAACGGTCGTTTCTAACTTATTGTGGAATATTCCATTATTTTACTTTTTTTCTTGTTTTTCCTCTCAAAAGACAAGCTTTACGCAAACCGGAAGCGTGGACGGCAACCCTAGGCGAATATTCAACGAAGACGTCATCAGGGCTTGAGGAAAAGATAAAACCAATCCGTATATTTCCAGTAAGTACTTTTTATTTTTTTCAAATGGTTAAGTAGGTTCAGGTAACCTCTCCACCTGCACACAAACAGAAGATAAACTTGATGACGGTCGAGAGTGAATTCGACAAAAAGGCGAAAATATAGCGCATAAAATCACGATTTAATGATCTGTCAACAACTTATGAGATGATCCCGCTAACTAGAGAACTATGACGGGCTCTTAAATGAAAAAAAACAAAAAAACAAAAAATCAGGTTTCTCCGCCATCCGAAAATTGCTCCTGTAAAACTTATTGTTAAGATATGGCGTTAAGAGAAAAGGCATTTACCATTAATTGAGATCTCTCCAAACCCAAAGAATGACCTTCTTCTATGTCTGCTAGTTTTACACTCAGTGTGATGTCCTTATTTTTGCCTTGACTCGAACACTGACGCAAGATGGTGATATGCAACCATTTCATCCCCAAGTAGGTGTAAACATACAAATATGTAAAAACACTGAAATACACCACTATTTCAGCCTATAAGTAGGTGTAAACACACAAATATGTGGATACACTGAAATACACCACTATTTCAGCCTCTAAGTAGGTGTAAACACACAAATATGTGAATACACTGAAATACACCACTATTTCAGCCTCTAAGTAGGTGTAAACACACAAATATGTAAAAACACTGAAATACACCACTATTTCAGCCTATAAGTAGGTGTAAGCACACAAATATGTAAAAACACTGAAATACACCACTATTTCAGCCTATAAGTAGGTGTAAACACACAAATATGTGAATACACTGAAATACACCTCTATTTCAGCCTCTAAGTCGGTGTAAACACACAAATATGTAAAAACACTGAAATACACCTCTATTTCAGCCTATAAGTAGGTGTAAACACACAAATATGTGAATACACTGAAATACACCTCTATTTCAGCCTCTAAGTAGGTGTAAACACACAAATATGTAAAAACACTGAAATACACCTCTATTTCAGCCTCTAAGTAGGTGTAAACACACAAATATGTGAATACACTGAAATACACCTCTATTTCAGCCTATAAGTAGGTGTAAACACACAAATATGTAAAAACACTGAAATACACCTCTATTTCAGCCTCTAAGTAGGTGTAAGCACACAAATATGTGAATACACTGAAATACACCTCTATTTCAGCCTATAAGTAGGTGTAAACACATAAATATGTGAATACACTGAAATACACCACTATTTCAGCCTATAAGTAGGTGTAAACACACAGATATGTAAAAACACTGGAATACACCTCTATTTCAACCACCAAGTTGGTCTGAGCACCCAAGTTTGTGTATACACTGAAATATCAAGCTAGAAATGTACAACGCAAGATAGATATACCTAAATATGAATAGACTGAGGTAGGTAATTATGAGTAGATTGAAGTCTGTAAATAGCTATAAATATGGGTCACTGCACCTGCGACAGAGACTTATGGGTACATTCATGATTACTGCATTCTTGATAATTAAAAGTGTTTTATTTGTGCGTGTGGATGGCACTTAAGACGTTCAGTCGTCCATGGAATATTTTTGTGAACGAGGTCACTGGTTTCGACTGGAAAATTGATTCTCATCGCAAATGAATTCATGCGTAAAAGGTTGGTGGAAATAGACGCCTTTTTAGAAAGTAAATTTAACTTTTGCAGATATATTTTCGTCTTTAAAGAGATAGGATTGAATTTATGATTTTTAATCTCAGATATCAGTGAAAAAAAACTGTCCCAAATCTCGTCTTATATGTTGGTATCTTTTCTCCTCTATGTCTCTCTTTTTCTCTCTCTCCTCTCTTTCCAATATTTCCCTTTCTGTCTCATCTGTTTTTCCACTCTCTCTCTTTCTCTCTTTCATTTATCTTTGAACCCCCCTCTCTCTCTCATTCACTCTCTCAAAACAATCGACCCGTGAATAATCAAGTTATTACTTATCTCCATTAGCAAATTTCTTTCTTTCTTTCTTTCTTTCTTTCTTTCTTTCCTCCTCCTCCTCCTCCTTCTTCTTCTTCTTCTTCTTCTCCTTCTCCTTCTCCTTCTCCTTCTTCTTCTTCTTCTTCTTCTTCTTCTTCTTCTTCTTCTTCTTCTTCTTCTTCTTCTTCTTCTTCTTCTTCTTCTTCAATGATTACTAGAGAGTACCCGAAGAGCGCACACCTTTCCACAAACTGAATGAAAATGGAATACTACAGAACAGGGGAGAGAATACGATTTTCACAAAATGAGCAAATATTGAGTTACTTTCATTGAAATTTAAATTCAACCAACTGTTCATTTTTTCATGCAGAATAGTAAAGATATATTTCAATCGGACCCGTCCCCAAATTTAATCACTTCTTCCGTATCCCATGACCCACCCTTCAACAAAATATCATACATTGAAATTCATTGACAACTCTTGGAGATATCGTGGAGAGAGAGAGAGAGAGAGAGAGAGAGAGAGAGAGAGAGAGAGAGAGAGAGAGAGAGAGAGAGAGAGAGAGAGAGAGAGAGAGAGAGACGGACAGACTGACTGGAAAACGGATACGAGCGAAGACATGTATCTCTCGATCTGATAAGTCAGAATCGCCATTGATAGCAGTACTGTATAAGTGGATTAAAACTGACACAGATCATATGCAGAATTGTGGATGGCAAAAAATACGATGGTGTGACGATAATTTCAGAAAGTATTAGCTCTAGCGAGTCTTGGGGAAGGTCTATGTCCAACGACGCGCGCTGAAATATTTCTACCGAGGCTGATGATATTTAGACTACAACGCGGGGACGAAGATGAAAACGTCAATCATAAATAAGCAAATGCATAAAACTAGCTCAGTGGGTGGGCGAAAATAGGATTGCTTAGATAGAAACGGGGATCCAATTGTAGCAGTTGTTCAAACGACAGCAATTTTGCCAGCCGACAATATATGCAATAAAAACTGTCCTAAAGAATGAAAAACGAGAATTTTAGGGTCCATCGAAATTCAAATAGATCATCCATTAGAGACCATGGGATTTACCCATCGTGAACAAATGGAAGGTTTGTTAGATAAAGAATGTTGGCGCTCCGCTTGATGACAGAGTGAAATTGGCTGGAAGTGAAAAGCTTGAAAAACTATTTATACATTTGCATGGAAAATGAAGAAATTGTAGAAAAAGAAAGATGACAATACTCTGAATTGTGTTTGACGGGCTGAATTAATCATTGTTAGCGATAAAGTCAGACCATTTTCTTCGTTTATAGGGTCATTTATTCGTTACGTTTGTTCAGTCCAACCAATTAGCTGGAAGAACATCGTTAATAATAACATTTGGGAACCTCTTATCAAAAAAGCCATTTCGGAAAACGTAGACAGGTCACCTAATCAAAAGGAAGCAACTCGAAATTTGGCACCGAAACAAAACACTAATGTATAGGGATATATACATTGAGAGATATAGATAGATTGATACATGGTATTATTGAATTGACATATGATCCGATAGAATATATAGAAACTCTTATTTGAAATGATCACCTTTCATTACACGGTGAATGTACCATTTGGCCTAAACAACGTAAATAGAATAAACAATTGAAGAAAAGGGAGCTGCGGCAGTCATTTTAGCTCTTGCATTACCGACGGTTGTTTAGCTTAACGGTAAGAGCAACGCTCCGTCGAAGCGGGTTCTTTATTGGTCGCAGGTTCGATTCCTGTACCAGAACTTGGAAAGACCCGATCATCAACGACAATAATTTAGAAAAAAAAGCCACCTCTGTTCTTATTTAAAGACATCGTCATCATTATTAGCAACAGCAACAGCAGCAGCCTTTTAACGTCCGTCGTTGGAAATAGACCTTGTTGCGGTGACAATATCTCCAGGATCTGTCTAAATCGTGACATCATCTTCGTTTCTGCCGGTCACATTTCAGCTTAAGATCTCTGAGCATTTTCGTAGTGATGTCCAGCGATTGTCTGGCATTCTTGCAACTTGGCCTACACATTACCATTTGAGTTTTCTAATGGATTCTATGATATCTCTGATTCCTTCTTCCCTCTGTAATATACTGCGTTGTCTTGCGATCTCTCCATGTTATACTGAACGCGATTCTCGTGTGTGCACGTTACATGGTTCTTAGTTTGAGGGTCAGTCTTTTGATTAGGTTCCATGTTTCAGTTGCATAGATCTTTTTAGGGAACAGAACGAAAAATGTACATCTGTAATGATTATCTTTAGGCAATCACTGACTGAATAATATACCAACCATTATGAACAATCAGTCTAGTACACCACATACATGTGTGCATGTTTTAAAATATTGATGGTTTGATTCTATTATAGCACAAGGATTATCGCCCGACCGGTGGATATGATAATGATATCGCAATGATGGAATTGCCAAAGGGGAAAGTGAAAGTGAAGCCAGGTTCGATCGTCCCCATCTGTATCGCTGGACAACATCAGCCCCGCCATCAAGATGAATGCTGGATGACTGGCTGGGGAACTACGTATGGTGAGAGGATGTTTATAACAACTGAATTTTACAAGCTTTCGATTGATCAAAAGAAATGTCTTTTTAACGCCTAGACATATTTGTGGAGAAAATTCCAAGCCAATTGTATATTTTGCGATAAAGGCATCAAACGGAAATCCAGTCATAATGAATTCTCCATATGCCACCCAAGGTAGCCATTTTTCTTCTTTGAGTAAAATACACAGTTTCCTTTTCTTTTATATCTAATTCAGAAACAAATACGTTTACGGTAATTATTTGCAGTTGATTTAATCTTGGTTTTACTTTTCATTCTTAGGAATCTCCATCCTCAAGTGTGTAGGGTAATGGTCTGCAAAATAAGCTTCAAATGCTATTGAGGGTCCCATAGATACATCCGAACATCATTCTGGCTATCATTTTTAATGATAAAGAATCATCATTGTTATCATTACTGATAATATTGATGGAGATGGTGTTGGTAACAGTGATGATGATGATTGGGGAAATGATGATGATGATAGAAATAGTGAAATGACAAACCTAATGTTTTCAACAAGATTTACCAGATGCAGACCAGTTCAGCTATGGACCCTGCTAATGTAAAAAAAAAGGATTGTTTTAGGGCTGTGCAAGTGCAAAAAGTTGCCCTAGACTACACAGCCCTCTGTTTCTGTGAAGAAGGGTTGTACTGGATTGACTTTCGTGCGATAGACTCTAGCTTTGGATTTTTAATGCCAGCCCCTATTTCAATTTTTTCTATTGTTATAGCCACCACCTTGATGAATGCATAAATTATCCAAATGGCAGTTCCCTTAAACCGTATGGTAAATAAATTCAACTAATTATGTCTCAGTAGCATATTGTATCCATTTTTGATAAGAAAATTGATCTGAAAAAAGGTTGTCGCTGGCAGATATTTAAAAAATGGCTGCCGTGGGCGACATATTGAGAATTCGTGATGGCATAATATCCAGATCTTTTTGAAATGCTTTTTCCAATAAGTGCACTAAATTATATGCTTTTATCACAAAATGCACAATTGTTTGGCAAAGCTGTCCTACTCTATTGCTTTAATTACGTTAGGCAGAGAAACTTGAATGTCAAAACTTTCACTGCACCTAATAAAATCGTAATTGTATGGAAAATAATAGATGAATGGCCGGGCCAACTTTTCCGGATCAATTATTAGTAGTTTTTCTGAATGTCACAAAGGCCCTGTTTTTTTTAGATAATGAATCAAATGATGATTGTTGCTAACAATTGCCAACAAATTAATAATACTAGTTTATTGGTTCTCTCTCCTCCCTCTCACACACATCTCTGTCATTGCAAATGTCGTTGATGAAAGTGAAGTTGAGTTGTCTCGTAGACAAATATATTGTATTGATAAGCCTAAAAGAATGTCGCATGCATATGTTTTGATTTTTGTTGAAGAAATTTAACAAACAATGACGGGACTTTCAAAAATAGTCATCCTCAAATCTCAAGGATCTGACTGATTTTCTAAAAAAAAAGTTATTAAAAATTCAACTCAAACAAGATTTAAAAAAACAAAACAAAACGTGGTGGTATAATCAGGTCTCACAATTTATGTATATAATAAAATAAAATAAAATATATATTTAAAAAAGTTATCAGCTAGCCAAGGGGTCAGAGATTGTCAGCGTAAACAGCTGAGGCTGCTTATATTCACTGGACACTAACGCCGTTGGGAAAGGTATAAATCTCTGCAATCACTGCATATCTTGACAAAACATCTTGTCACTGATATACCACAGTGATTTACGAAAAAGAGATTGAGTGAGTGAGCATTTGGACAACTCTTCCGTAAATGACTACCTTAGCGACCTAGCCGTAGTATCAGTATAACAACTTTTACAGCCTTTGTCAACCCTGATAGGGGATACACACACACACACACACACTCACACACGCAGAGTAGTGCCCTCTTCAAAGGCAGAAGGTATGTTTAGATTCCCAGCGTATGCCTAAACTGCAGATGGTACCGAACAACACATGTATTTTGTTTTTCCTATACATGTATGTATACATACCTAAAAACAGTACAATTATAACACTCTACTATGACTAGGAGGCACTCAGAGAGCACATACATCTGTCAACGCCACCATCAGGGGAAGTGATTACAGATATGCATCAAAATTAAATAACTTCTTCCTTAGTCCCTTAACCATCCTTCCACAAAATTCTATTGACATCCATTGATAAGATATCACGTAGTCAGACGTGAATTTTTCGCGATATTATGTGGTATGTACGTTTAAATACAATGTAGGAAAAGTAATTGTGCTATTCAGTCACATTTAATCATTTTCATTTCTCTTTTTAGCCTATTGTTCATTCGTTCACAACATTTCTTTGAAATTCATTGAGAACTTTTGGAGATATCGTATGAACGGTAACGAGCGTATACATAAATATATGAAAAAAAAACCCAGAAAAATATCTCCTGATCAAAGGAAAAATCCTGAATTCCAAAATTCAACCGCTTATTCCTTGCTCCGTTGTCCATCATATCAAAAAGATTCGATCGAAATCCATTGAGCACTTTAAGGGATATCGTGAGGATAGACGGACAGACGGAAAAACCAGACCTAAATACATATACCTCTCAAACTTCGTGGGTAGTCGTAAAAAAAGTTATTTGACGAATAAAAAAATCAGCAAACGATTTTTTCTATCCTCATCAAATCAAGACCTTTTTCATTTTTACTTAAAGGAAGGGCTTTACATCGACTTTTTGTTATATCTGAATTGCTATCATCCTTTTATATATATATATATATATATATATATATATATATGATTTTTTCCTTCAAAGGAACTGGGGACCCAAGCGTTCTTCAAAGTTTAAAGGTGAATATTTGGTCCTGGGGAAGATGCCACGAGAAATGGGGCGGTCTGATCGGCCCAGGTCATCTTTGCGTCAGTTCAGGAAATTCTGGAGCTTGTCTGGTTAGTATATTTGGTTCTGTTTTTTGAATTATTCCTTCAACAATTACAGATGTTTATCATTCAGATTATTTTATCAACACCTTAAAACATCTTCCATTATTGTCGTTCTTAGCATTTTCTGAAACTGCCAACCAAAACTGTCGTTTATTGCGCGTAACTGACAAATTTTTCAAAGTTCTGTCTCGGAAAGCGAACACTTCACTAGTTATTTGCGAACGCCATTGTGCGGGGCAGAAATTCGAACTACCAGCACTGGAGGGGGGGGTAATAGAGATTTGAATAGGTGAGAGCAAATGAGGGTGGTGGGATGTGAAGATAAGGGAAAAAAACGGAGGACTCTTTATATTTTTTCGAAAATAGGCCTACAAAAATTGAGGTGCGTCTTATACAGCTATATGTCTTATATGCCGATATGCCGTAAGATACGGTACATACATAGAAAGGTTAAACGAGTAATATAAATGGAGTAAGTACATGTATACATGTTAATATATGTCAGCAAAACTTCAAATAGATTTGGAGGTAAGAAATTTGTCTTCGTAATCCATACTTCAATGACCGTGGACCTGAATTACGAATGGTAATTTTATTAATTCATTTAGAACAACTGAGGGCATTATAATGAAATGAATTCCAAGCAGTAATTATTATTAATTTATTTCTTATTAAAGAAACTAATTTTTTTAATTATAATATTTTTCTATAGAGGAGAGGCCTGTGGCAATTTCCACTTTTGCCCCGCAATAAATCTGGCCCAGTAACTATCCCAGTCGCCAATTCTATTATCCATGTAGTAAGAGGTTAGGTCGCACCTTCATTGTCGTTTCAGACAGGGATTAGAAGGTGACACGCCTTGCTTTAATTGTTATGGGCTTTCTAGCTCCTAGTTTAATAGGATTGAGTGGCCCCTCCTTCCACAATCATTTGAATTCAAACTTGTTTTTCATCAAGATATTTGGCCTTCCGAAGCAAAGCACACAATCAATAAATCCTTAATGGCTATATTATATTTAGATTTAACAACATTGTTTGGGTCTAGAAGAAAAAGCATTTTAAAATCTGACTCTCATTGGCATTGGTTAATCATCCAATTTTCGTGGAGTAAAAACTGATAAAGATATCTAAATATGTACAATTGTATCCAAATTTCACTCATGCTACACACCCATAGACAAATACACACTCATACCCATTACGCACACATACTCATACCATCACACACACACACACACACACACACACACACACACACACACACTTATACCCATTACACACACACTCTCTCTCTCTCTCACACACACACACACACACACACACACATATATATATATTTATATATATAATGAAACAAATATGATGAAATAATTATGATACTCTAATTCAACTTAATGTTTAATGCACTTTATGAAATAAACTTAATGAAATAAAATCACCACACATCGGATATTGCATTACATCATATTCCTGATTTGCACCTTATATATATATATATATATATATATATATATATATATATATATATATATATATATATATATATGTATATATATATATATATAAAAAATGAATATATAATCCAACAAAAATACTATGAATGCGTTATATTATTTTGAAACTCTGTTCGAAATGATCTCCTGTTGATATAATGAAAGTATTATTTGGCCTTGACAGGGTAAATAGAATATATATGGATGGCTTGGTTTCGAGAATGGAAATTTCCGGAGGGCTTTCCACAAAGTTTGAATTTTATTCTGTACGAAGAATATCCCCCCGGCAGGCCAATGAAGTGCAACTTGTGCAGGTCTGATCCCATCCTTTCGACCACAGGCTTGCATCCAACGGTTCAATAAGGTTCCACTGATAGGAGTGAGGCCTCTTAGTTTAGGGGTTTCCTCATCTTGGCATATATGCTAACTAACTATGGAGGTCTGTTGCCCCTTCGCAGGAATATATACATATATATATCTGGAAAGCTTGACAACATTAAACATTAAAAAAACTTTTCCAAAATATTTTGTTTCACTTGAGTCACTTATTTCCCAATATCTGTCGATGCCATTTAAGGATTTTTCAATGTTTTTCCCCTGTTTCAAATACACTTTGTTACTGTGATACAGTGTATACATTTTCTCTTGTTGGGAACATCAGTTGCTTACCATGTAACTGTTTCGTGGATTTTAAAAACAAAACAGTTATGTTAACATGGTACCCGAGCAGTGTTGATCAACCCCCCCTTTCAGTTATGATTTCAATATACTGCTTATGTCATACATGTAGTTTGATAATTCATATATATATATATATATATATATATATATATATATATATATATATATATATATATATATATACACTAAGTTTTCTACTTTACATGCAAATACTCCTCTGCGCAAATGGCTGTAAGAACAGGTAATGGAAATAAATAAACTCCTGTCTGTCTATCTATCTATCTACCTATCTATCTATGTACGTACGTACGTACCTACCTACCTACCTACCTACCAACCTATCTATCTATCTATCTATCTATCTATCTATCTATCTACCTACCTACCGACCTACTTATCTATCTATCTATCTATCTATCTATCAATCTATCTATCTACCAACCTACCGACCTATCTATCTTTCTATCTATTTTTCTATCTCGGTCTATTCATATCTGCTTTTTACCAGATAAAATCAGCGAGGTTGCTAAGAGTGAAGAACTTTGATTGAATAAACTCGTTGAAATATTCTTAGTCACTGACGTTCCGTCTTATTTGTTCAACCAAATTTTAATACTTACAATTGATGTCATTCTCCATCTTTGTCTCTTACCTCCAGGGTGATTCGGGTGGACCATTGTCATGCAGAGTGAACAACACTTACATTCTTACCGGACTAGCATCCTGGGGCGTTTCAAATTGTCGAAACAATGGCTACCCAGATGTCTACACAGATGTGTCTTTTTATTTGGAGTGGATATGGCAACAGGAATCCCTTCCTTGGCTTTGAAGTCTTTGGCATTCGGGCGGAGGTGTCGTCTGCTCTTATCAAAAACAAAAATGGTCAGCAGACGTATTTGAAAACAATATTTTTGAAATGCTTCTGAATAAAGCAAGAGATGATTTGATGACAGAAAGGGAAAAAAAAGAATAAAATGTCATTGTTTTTTTTTTCACTCGTAATACTTTTGATTTTTTCCTGAGAAAAAAAAAACAGATTAAGATAAAATACATCAAACATATCAAAGAGAAATCTCAACTTACAAAAATTTTGAAATAGATAAAAAAGAAAATGTTTTGATGCGTACAGAACGAAATGAAAAGGAAGAAAAAGAAAAGATAAAAAAAAAGCATGTTTTTTCATTTAGAGAAGGAGAAGAAGAAGAAGAAGAAGAAGAAGAAGAAGAAGAAGAAGAAGAAGAAGGAGAAGAAGAAGAAGAAGAAGAAACTAGAAACTGTCGCGTGACCAACGTCTTTTGGTAGCATGTTGGGTTTTCGGTGATCAGTTAAAAAAAATAGAAATGGGATGATCAATGAATTACTAACTTCTCTCGCCTACTGTTGGTTAGATATCACTTTAAAAAAGTCCGATTTTTAAGCAAAAAAACAAACAAAACAAACCAATCATGAATTCTGTTGAGCACAAACTAAGGGGACAATTTAGCAAAAACTCACATTGTAAATTGAACGCCACACTGAAAACGAATTTTTGGGATGAATTTTCAAAAAAAAAACAAAACAAAAACGAAAAGGGCGTTTTTTCTGAATATAATATTGCATAAATGTTTAAATTGTCAGCCTTCTAGCTCCATCGGTGTGGCCTGTTCGCGTCATAGATACATACGCAGCCAGACAGAGAGACCAACTTAAAAACTGAAGAAACCTATGTTGATAGCTATGGTGATGGCTTTGGTTTAATGCTTCTAATGAGAAAGTAAGTAGTGTTTTGATGCATACAGAATCGGAGAAATAAGAAAGAGAAAAGAGAAAGAAAAAGAAGATACCAAAAGGATTTTTTTAGACGTAGAGAGTAATCGGAAAAGAAAGAGAAAAGTTTGTTTTTTTATATTTAGAGAATAATTGGGAAAGAAGGAGCCAGTAAAAGAAAGAGGAAAAAAAAGCAAGCAAAAGAAAGAGAAAGGGCGGTAATTTTCAATGCGTCACTCGTTGATCGTCTGCAAAAATATGGACGGCATATGGCGACTAGCAAAGCTGCAGATAATTTATGAACGGATAAAGGCGTAGCTTCTCACCAGAATCCGGTTGCACAGCAGAGAATTACATGCCTCGTTAATAGGGGTGTCCACCCAGTTCAACAGCAGTTATCAATGGAAGGCATCAGTCATTCATACATGTGTATGCATATGTATATTATAAACGAAACTTTGCCGATAAGTCTGTAGCCCAATGATAAAAAGACATTTATTTCACAATGAATATATTTTTTTTTCAACATAATATACTTCTTTGTGAATGCACTTGATTAGGTGATGAACTCTAACCACATTATACAGTGAAAATTTCAGATCGAAATTCACCTAGAAACTGTGTTGGGCTACGAACTTATTGAACCACCCATCTCTCTATTCTGCGTATACATATATGATTATGAATTGCATTATATTATTTTGAAACTCTTATCTGAAATGATATACACGGTAAATATATCACTTGGCCAAGAGAGCATAAATAGAATAAACAATTAAAGAAAATGGTACTGCTGCAGGAATCGAACCGGCAACCGCCATGGTTGCCGCTTAATATAGCATTACTCATGCCATTGAGCTAAACAGCCACCGGTAGTAGAAAGGCCCAAGTAAATGTTTTGAGTCCAAATTCTTACCCGGCGACACTTTTGCTCATTGGTAAGAGCAACGCTTCGCTGGAGCAGCTATCATACCGGTCACAGTTTCAATTCCTGTAGCAGCCCGATCGTCTTTAAGTGTTTGTTCTATTTACACTGTCTGGGTCAAATGATACATTTACTCTTTTATGATGGGAGATAATTTCAAATGAGAGTTTCAATATAATCTAATGCAATTTATAATAATTAATTTGGATCATATATCCTTTCCTTGACTCTTTATCTATCTCTTCCCCTCTTTCTCTATACATACATATTTATTTCATATCATCATCATCGTCATCAGTTTTTTAAAGTCTGTCGTTCGATATAGACCTTCCCCAGGAGCCGCCACATTTCTCTATCATGGGCGTCGTGGAGCAAGTATTTTCTGAATTCGTCTAGTTCATCTCTCCATCTTGTATTTTGTCAGCCTCGGTTTCGCATGTGATCTCTGGGAATGTTGTGATTCGTGATGTCCATCGGTTGTCTGTTATTCTCGCAACATGACCAGCCCATTGCCATTTGAGTGTTCTTATGGATTCTATGATGTCTCAGACCCCTGTTTTTTCCTGATTTATTCTGCTGTCTCCATGTGAGGTTGAGCATGATTCTCACATGCCCACGTTGCATGCTTCTCAGTTTGCAGGTTTGTCTCTTGATTAAGTTCCATGTTTCAGCTCCATAAATGACTGTCGGGAGGATGCATTGGTTGTATATTCTTCTTCTTAGGATTATTGGGATCGTCTTGATTTTTAAGGTTGAGCTTGCTCTGCCGAAGGCTTGCCATCCAAGGGTGATTCTCCGCATATGAAATATTGTAAGTCATTATTATCAATTTTATTTGCCACTGCCATCTTGATTTTTGTCGCTTCTTATCGCAATTAAAATCAAGCTGGGTCCTACTCAGCAGTGAGGAAAGAAATTAAGAGCGCGGATCGGAATAATGTTTATAAACCGCAGTTTTAAGTAGAAAAAAAGTGGTTGTCTCAAAAGTAACGAAGGTATTAAAAAACTCATATATTAGCTGGCTAATGAGAGAGAGAGAGAGAGAGAGAGAGAGAGAGAGAGAGAGAGAGAGAGAGAGAGAGAGAGAGAGAGAGAGAGAGTTTTCGCTCTAAGCACCATGAAATATTAGTTTTTTAATATATCTATTTTCCAACTTTTGTTTATCATAACGAAACTTCTGCTGGAAGGAGAAAATTATTTTGAAATCGGAAGCAACTTTTCTCTTTATTCATCTACTTGCATAGTTTGTAATCACGAAGACATACTGCGCCAGTGCAATACCGTAACGGATGAAGGCTTTCTGAGGCTCGGTATTCCTACGCACAGGGGCGTAGAGTACTTCATGTGGCTTCAAAAAATTACCTTGCCCAGTCCCGGGGTAACAGTATGCACCCGGGACAGCGCCTTCCCTTTGCACTAAAAGAGGGAAGGTCTGAGCTGGAGCCATTTGGCATTCTTCCCGTATACGAGATTCCACATTAAACCGACCTTGTCTAACATCTTGTGTATCTATGCATTTTGCCCCACCATATATTTATATGATGAAATAATGGATTCCCTACACAAGTACGTTTATATATCTTCCCAGTTTGGGCTTCTTCAGGCGAAAGATTCAATTTATTCGGATCCCTATTTAAGACATTATTGGGGAAGGGGTGTCCATTTTTCCAGGTGGAAAGCCTTTGTCTTATTTCATTTATACTTTCTTTTTTTTTTCCTTTTCCTTTTTAGTTGTTGATCTCTGTTTGTATTTCATCTTCCGTAGGTGAAGTGAGTTCCTGGCTAGTTGTCATAATTACTTGGGATGTTCCCGACACTCTCTTTATCAGTGTGTTGTTAGTCCATCAGCTCTTCGGGGTATATTTCCTCACAGGAAGTATTTTTTACTACTTTTATCTGCCCCCCTCTCCAGTGTTAGAGTTAACTTTTACATGAACCATGGAAGACACATTAATAGGAGTGAGTGTAAAAAATGATTTTATACAATTTTTTTAAAAATACATATTAGCTAACCAGATTCGATTGTGTAGTCATCTTCAGTGGAAGAAGTTTTGAATGAATCGGATCAAGTATTATTGACTCCAATTTATTATGTTTTCCCCAGATTCTCATCAATTGACCTCTCGTGTTTCGTTTGACTGCTTGTGTTTCATTCGTCAGAGCGGCTCCAACTTACAGATATTTGTCAGTTAGGCTCATCTTTTTTATTTCTCTATTATCACTGGAATCAAACGTGGTTATTGAGGAGTGTGTGTGTGGTTGATGTGCTATGGTGTTGAATCTTACAGAGCTATAGACGGAATTCTATTGATTGTTAGTAGAAGTATGTACAATGTCTCCAGCTGTTATATTTGTAGAATCTTCTAATGCGTTTAAATAAAAATTCGCACTGGAATTTTTATTTATCAAATATTCATGTTGATTATGATAGTGTTACATAAAGTTATAGAAGTATCGTTATGGAATTTGAATGGGCTGATATGGCTGGAAGAATATATGTACAAAGTCTATATTTATGTAGATGTACTATGTTGTTTCTGAATTTGTCTTGTTCGTCTTTCCATCTTGTATTCTACTGGCTGTGGTTACGCACGTGATCTCTGGAGATCCATTCTGTGAGTCGTGATCGTCCATGACAGAAAAGTCTGGCGAATCATGGAAAAGGTTTATGTTCAGCGACGGACGGCAAAAGACTGATGATGATGATGTTGCTTATGCTTATCTGAAGATGGATTTTCTGAGGAAATGGATTTTAGTCTGTAAATCTATCAATCTTCGTGCGTTCCAAGAGTCGGTGTCGTGTTATTAGTCAAGTTTTTTTTCTGTTCTTTCTATGATTGTAAATTTAGCGTCTGGTAATAGTCTGTACGGTCAGCTTTTTTTATTCTGTCTCTAATTCTGTATCTATAGTCGTTCAAGCTATTGTGAAAATGCCATTCTGATTTTCCTATCTATTGTTTGTAGCAATCTGTGCATTCTAAAAAATAGATAACGTTTTTTTTTTTCAACATTTATTTATGTTTCGTGGTTGAAATTTTCTTTACTGTTTTTGTGATGTTTTGTTCTACTGTTAACTTGGTCGTTTAGTATGGTGTTGCTGCCTATAATTTATTTAATATTTTTGAGTCGGTGGTGTATCAGCATCCCTGTTTCCTGAAATATATTTTTTAATTCAGGTTTCAATTAAAGAATGTCCCCATGCTTCCTATTATTTGCAATAGTGGTGGGGAAAGTTGCTGTTACACGTTGCTATGAGGCGGATTCGATCATTTTTTTCCTTTCGTGTTAATTTGTGTATTTTCTCTTGGGATCATTTGTACCCTGTGTATCTGTTTTTCGATTATATCTAAACTGAATCTTCTATACACGGATTGTTGTTTGAGTCTGTAACTGTATTTATTGAACTCTTCATCAGTAGAACAGATCCTTCCGAGTCTATGTACTTTCGATTCGGGTGGGTTTTCTTTGAGGTGTTTAAGCTGGGAAGATCCAAAGTGGAGATAGTTATGAGTGTCAATAGATTAAGTGTAGACTGCCGTTTATAGTTGTCTGTTTTCATCTATGCATATGATTTTAATTTCTTGGTATTCTTTAGAAGGGTTATATAGGAGTTCTTGTTAGAATTCTGTGATGTGTAGTACACCTGTTGACCCGATGGCGTCTGACTGCCGACTGAGAAACCCTACGAGAGAGTGTCTGTTCATGCATGCATATCAAGTTCCCCTCTGACTGGTTTTCCAAGTTACATCCAGGTCACGCAACCGGTTCTCGAGATATTCAAAATGATTAGATACTGCCCAGATAGACGTCTGGCACGTGCGTGTGTTATTGATTGGTCCAATCATAAAGAAGCCCAGAATAGGTACTGTACTGTACTCTTACCCTTCCTTTCATCTCAGAGGGAAGCGGATATTATTTGACAACTCTCCAAATATCACTTCAAGAGCAGTAATGGATAACACCATACATACATACATACATACATACATACAGAATGAGTCCACATCTTGGTTGTCAATAACTGTCAATGGATATGAATTGAAATTATGTTCTCACTTTCCCACCAATCTCCGTTATTCGAATTTCCCTCATTCAAACGAATATCTGTTATTATTCCTTTCTAAGGCCTATTCTCACAGGCGCTTGCCTTGGTTCATTGGTTAGCAAGTCCTGTTAGAAACCAAAACTGTCAACGTAGGTTTCTTCAGTTTTCAAGCTGGTCTGGCTTGGTGGGTAGCTTTCTATGTATGTATCATGCGCACAGTCTACACTAATGGTGTTAGTGAGCTGAAAATTTTAACATTTACTCCTTATTGTGTCGAGAAGAAACGTTTTTTTTCTTCAAAGTCTATGTTAGACTGGTCTCTCAATTCATATGAAACTTTTGTTTTTTGAGGTTTTTTAAAGAAAAAAAAAACAAGTGTGAAGGCTACTTGAATCAAACTAAGGAACTAATTTGCATAAACTTACATTGCAAATTACCCCAACCAGCTAAAAACCTGTTTAGAAGGCAATTTAAAAGAAACAAAAAAAAAGACATAACACAACATAAGGAGTAAACGTTTTCATTTTTAGCCCTATAGCTCTATTGGTTCGACCTTTATCTGTGATGCATACATAGCCATCCGGCCAAAACGGCTTAAAAACGGATGAAACCTGTTGACGTTTCCTTATAATCCCCAATCCTCTTCGGTTATAAATTTCTGTATTCTTTTATCAATTTACTAATACTTTTCACCCATCTCTGTGGCCCAGTGGTAGAGTGCTCGCCTAGTCAGTAGACCATGGTTCAATCCACCAACGAGTCATTCCAAAGACTTTAAAAATGGTATTCAATTTCTTTCCGCTAAGCACTCATCTCAAGAACTTAGATTGAGGAATCTCTCCCAGAGGCTAAGGTGTTACGACCAAATCACATTTGATACACCTTTTAGTAAGATTACCGAAGTTGAGCAACGTCAAGCCCGATCAGTACCAAGATGGTTGACTGCTGGGGAATCCCATGTGCCTCTGGCAGAACGAAGCTTCGACAGGGCTGGCAAATGGATCTTAGAAGTGTGTATCTCTAACCTTGCGATACCCTCGATTAGGCTATAAGCGCAGAACGATGATACAAGCATCATTATTATTATTTACAATGTAATAAGACATTTCCCCCAGTCAAACATACTACTGTCTATTCCAATTTCCCTTTCGTGTTTTTTTTTTATCTTCTTGTCTTACTTTCCCATGGATATATTGTTCTTACTGAGGGGAACATTTAATTGCATCAACGCGAATTTCATGTTTTATGCAGCCACTCTACAACACAATTTCTTGATCCATCTATCTATTTATCTATCTATCTATCTATTTATCTATCTATCTATTGAATTACCGCAGCCCTACAAATGGCCTGCCCGAACAACCAGCGAAGTGGGTTACAGATTCTTCTCTCTTTGGATTTCCGTGTGTCTGCAGCTGTACGTCCTCGGACACTTCTGGTCACATTACTGTTGAGGCAACAACCTCGCATGGAGTACACCACTGAGCACCATCTAAAGGCATTTTTCTTTGTTTTTTCTCTCTCTCTCAAAAAAGGTACTTTTGGGGGTCTCCATGGTCATTTTGGACCAACACTGACCAAATCTTGTGCTGTTTTTTTTATTTTTTAGATAACTTTAGATTGAAGATCTATTTTAAAAAGATAATTCTAGATAAAGGGTCAATTTTTTTTAATGAGATGATTTAAGATAATTTTTTAAATGATTAGTCCTGGTACACATGCGGACTGCGGTGATTCATCTATGTGAGGTACAGATATCTTTCTATCTTCATTGGGTGTGGATTGAACAATAAGTAAAAATGAAAAAAAAAGTCATTATTACGTCTGTTTCGCCAGTTGAGCATCCATGCTTAGTCCTTCTCACTAACCGAATCGATTGAGAAAGTCAAACGAATTCAGAGAGAAGAGAATAGAGTGACAAAGTTCCAAACACTAGCAATTCTAATATCTTTTTTTATGGGGAAAATATTGCTTGTTTCTTTTGCTTGACAATGACTCTATATTGGTTTTAAACGATTTATGAATATAGATTAAAGGTGGTCTTATTTGTTCCGACAACATCCAGAAACAAGCCTGGCTGCAGCAGGGTCAAACGCCAGACCAACTTCTATTCCGACTGAAGATAATTACTGAAAGTATTGCATTGTGTGTATGATAAATAAAAAATTATATGTTTATTTTCATAAAAACTTATTTGTTTATTAGAATGGAATAAATCCGTTCGTGTCTGTAAGGTAAATTATCGTAGCCAATGTAGCTCAGTCAGTAAAACAGCTTCCTGGCTATCAGTTGGTCATGAGCTGCAAATCACGGTAGGGGAATGTGTATTTTGTACATAGGTTTACACATGTCATTTTGGTGAGGATTGTCTTTGTTCTTGTTACGGTACTACAGTTAGAAAAAAAGCAAAAAATAATGTGCACTTTGTACTGATGTTTGTTGTAGCCTGGATTTGGTGGTGTTGGATGGTCGAGCGGTAAAGACGTGAAAAATGGACTCGTCGAACCGATTTTCAAACTCAGGTTGAGACTATGTTCACTTTGCACTAATACCCTTGGGGAAAACATCAACCCATTTCTTCATCCCGTCCCGGCTATGAGCAAAATAGCATAGCGAGAAATGTAACTGACACCACTTCGGGTGCTAAGTCTAACTCACATATCCCAAACGCACCGAATAAATACTGTTATATGAAGAGCCCAAGAAGGAGATGGCTGAAGCCGTAGACATCGTAAGGGCACTTCCGACTTCGTTGCTGCATTATCGGAAAATGAATCGTTGACGGATGAGGACCACGCCCTCTTCTGTTGGCAAGACGTGTGCAGATCCCGGTTGGACTTGTTGATTGATGATGACGTTGCCAGGGGAACGTGAATGTCTGCTTCTCTATTTGCTGAAGAAACTGCACATAATGGCCGTTTTGTTCATCTCCATTATTTACCCCTGCCAACAGAGTCTGGGAGGTATATGCGTTCAGTCTCATCTTTTTTTTTTGGATTTATTTCGTCTGTTTTCCTATCCACTCAATGTTTACAAAAGTACTGAATTGATTTCATTTAAATTTTGGGGAAGAGTGAATAATGGGCTACAAAAGAAAAGATCAAATTTTGACATATTCAAAATTATCTCCCCTACATCACAGTTAAATGCACATTCCAGATGATACCGTCACAATCTCATGTCTGTCCACACAATTTCTTGAAAAATTCCCAATGAAATTTTGTGGAAGAGAGTGGACAACATGCTAAGGAAAAACGCGGTTAAAGTTTGGGGCGGACCCAGAAATTGGAAACTGCTATCCAACCACCTTGAGTGACCTTCAAGTGTCACCATCATCATCCTTCTAGCGTCCGTCGTTGGACAGACATTCCAAGTCTTGTTGGTCACGCGATCTTATATTTCATATATATGTCCATTGGCTTACTGACATTCTCACAATATGAACAGCCCATTGCCATTCGAGTTTTCTGGCGTATTCTATAATAACTCTGATTTTTATCTGATATACTATGGTGTCTTGTGACCTCTCCATGTGATGATGAGCACCTATTTACTCGCACGCCCGCGAAGAGCGAGATGTGATACAAAGTTGAGTTTAACGTGGGATGGAGCACCTGCAAAAATAGCTCAAGCTGCTGCAACCAAATTCGCGGTGGCGTCGGGACGAGTCCAACCTGTCCCTCTTAGTGCAATGGGACAGCACCATCACGGGGCGAACTGCTTCCTTGCGATTGGGCCGAGTAATAAAGAGAGAAGCCAAGGACGAATCCAAAGGTTTCCAATGTACTTAGCGATGCGCAAACTCAGTAGCCCTTATTGGCTACGACATGGCACATGCGCACTCGGTCTGATGTTCACACAATCTCCGGCTCATTCGGTTGTCAAGCGCCAGTACCGACTCCTCGGGCATCTTTTCACTCGTGCGCCCACGAAAAGCGAGATGTGACACAAGGTCGAGTCTAACGTAGGATGAAGCACTCTTGAAAATAGTTGTACCGACGCAACTGAGGTCACTGAAGTGACCTCTCCAAGGCACAGGCCTGGGTGAAGCGTATGAAGATTCTGGGATACTCAATCTCGGGTCTTGCCATTGTAACTCAAAGAAAAAGATACTTTTAGGCATCAGTTTGGCTGCCGGAGCAGCTGGAATGAAATCAAAGTTGGCATTCAATCGCCATCAAGGAGGCTCCACTCCCTAGTTTGGAATCAGAGTTGTTCATCACCTACACTGGTTGCTAACCAAGACCAGAAATGCACAGTCTGCTCTGCTATTTATGCATAGCCGGAGATGTATGGAAGGGGAGATGGATTCATGCATTTCCCAAGGGTGTTAGCGTCAAGTGAACACTGGAGACTGAACCCAGTTTGCTGATTTCATCCTCTGTGCTATCAACAGTTAGGCCACTTAGCTCCCACACAAAGGAAATGAAACCAATTTGTGAAACGAGGAGAAAGAAAGTATTGCTTTGGGATATGAAAATTGTTCAGCCCGCTATTAAGATTATCGAACCACTAAAAAGCGAGCTAAAAGCACGTCTGGTTAGTCATTCAATAGAAACCGTCTTGTGACTAACATCTTCTGGCAGCATGCCATGTTGGGGGTGATCAATTAAAAAATGGAAAAAAGGGAAGTGATCATCAAAAAAATGATTTTTTTCAAAAGGGCATGATAAGGAGAGAATATTTAAATTTTCAGCCCTCAAGCTCCATAGACAGCCAGTCAGCCAGCACAAAACGGTTCAAAAACTGAAGAAACCTCTACTGTCAGTTTTGATTGTCGGTTTCTAGTTAAAGACCCACTAAAGATCCCAGAAATACGAGGAGGTTGGGGTTGTTGGCCCCGATGAGATCTCAACAATGACTAAGCACTGGATAATTATCCCAGTCATGGGCGTGTGTGTGTGTTGGTCGTTTGCCAGAATAATCTGTATTTGTTGCCTAATTAAGGGACCCCAGCAGTGAAAACACAGATCATCTAACAACAGCCATTTTGGATAATTGTCTTTTAATGAACAAAATGTGCTTATATTCTCCCCCCACTTTTTTTTAATTGCCTTCGATCGACCTGCGTTCAATGTTATGTAAACTTTCATGTTTCTATGCCAAATGTGTGGGTGTTTTTACAACCAACAAGAATGGATAGCTTAGAGTTATCTTCTCAGGTTTTAACAAGAACAAAGCATTTTTCATTTTATAGTCTTAATGATTCATGGAATGAAATATGATATTTCATCTCAGAAATTATGCACTAAGGGCACTGTGTAACTAGCCTCAAGCGAAACTAATTAAATTCAACACCTGTCGTGCACAAAGTATGGAATGGGTTAATGTACTTTTTGTTTAAATGCACCGAAAGAAATCGGCCAGTTCGAGGATACGCCTAGAAATTATTTGATTCAAACCAAGGCATTCGCTACCATACATATTTATATTAAACTAGCTTAACGCCCCCCTACCAAACGTTTTTAGTTAGTTTTGTATAGATAGGTGATAGAATGATTGAATGTATATAGGTATATTGAACAAGATATGAGGGTTCGGTTTAGCATTATAGTTATGTTGTAAATAGAACCCCCTCTAAAATGCTTAATTTTGTTCTCTAATCTCTCTACTTGAAAATATTCCCCGATGTTCACTGGGTATGCAAGCCAAATTTCTGTCATTTTTGGTTGAGGTTTAATGTTTAAGGAGGGAGGCACTGTTACAAACAGCCAGTTGTTTTATAACGCATAGTAGAATAACAGGCCTGGTTAGTCCCTCAATAGAAACTTTCGTACGACTAATGTCTTTTGGCAGCATATCGTGTTGGTGGTGATCAATTAAAAAAATTGAGAAAAGGATAATCAATGAGTAAGTTATTTCTCTCATTTTAGGACAGTGATCATTAAAAAGTCTTGATTTTCAAAAAAAATTAAAGACACAAACTGAAGGATCGATTTAGCATAAAGCAGCATGGCAAATTACCCCCCCCCCCGAAAACCTACTTAAGGGGATTTAAAAACAAATAAACTGTTTTCTCTAGTCGAAGGATCGAAAGGGACTGGAACCTTCTTCCTCTTTAAGATGTCAAAATTGAGGGGAGACTTTTCCTCATCCTAAGGCGTCAACAATGAAAGGGTCAAAAGTGAAGGAGACTTTTCCCCTCCTTCAAGGGGTCAAAAGCGAAGTAGACTTTTCCCCTCCTTTAAGGGGTCAAAAGTGAACGAGACTTTCTCCCTGCCTTGAGGGGTCGAAAGCGAACGAGACTTTTTCCTAAATTAAAATTAGATTAAAAGGTTTTCTGTAAAAAGGCGTTTTTAAATGTTTTTTTCAGGGTATGCTCTATTTATATGGTAACTATAATGCAAAACTGAACCCTTCAACGCACACACACACACACACACACACACACACATACACACAAATGTGTATATATATATATATATATATATATATATATATATATATATATATATATATATATATATATATGTATATCTCAAACGCTTGGTTTAACAGACCCCGATATAGCAAACACTTTAATCAGGAATGCACGTGCGCATGCGTGTTGCCCATTCGGATATTTTTGTTATATTTAGATATAAGAAACCGTCTTTAGGTGTTGAATATCAGTTTAGATATTTTTTTTTAATGACGATAGAATGTTTTTCCATATTTGATGTATTGTCTGTTAAGATATAGTGAGATTGTATAGCACCAATATCCTGAATAGGTTATGAATGAGATATAAAAAACGTTTGTCTAAAA